>JARQOD010000010.1:83452806-83593894 GCA_033576555.1 Oophaga sylvatica | reverse complement strand
CCAAAATTTATTGTGCAATTAGTCCTGAGTACGCTGATACCCCATAGGTGGGTTAAACCACTATTTGGGCGCATGGCAGAGCTCGGAAGGGAAGCAGCGCCATTTGACTTTTTTGGCTGGAATTTAGATTGAACGCCATGTCGTATTTGGAGAGTCCCTGTGTGCCTAAACAGTGGAAACCCCCCACAAGTGACCCCATTTTGGAAACTAGACCCCCCAAGGAACTTATCTAGATGTGTGGTGAGAGCTTTGAACCCCCAAGGGCTTCACAGAAGGTTATAACGTAGAGCAGTAAAATTAAAAAATCATATCTTTTCCACAAAAATGATCTTTCCACCCCCAATTGTTATTTTCCAAAGGGTAACAGGACCCAAAAAGTTATTGTGCAATTTGTCCTGAGTACGCTGATACCCCATATGTGGGGGTAAACCACTATTTTGACACATGGCAGAGCTCGAAAGGGAAGGAGCGCCTTTTTCAAATGCAGACTTTGATGGAATGGTCTGTGGGTGTCATGTCACGTTTGGATAGCCCCTGATGTGCCTAAACAGTAGAAACCCCCCACAAGTGACTCCATTTTGGAAACTAGACCCCCCAAGGAACTTTTCTAGATGTGTGGTGAGCACTTTGAACCCCCAAGTGCTTCACAGAAGTTTATAACGTAAAGCCGTGAAAATAAAAAAATCATATTTTTTTCCACAAAAATAATATTTTTGCCCCAAATTTTTATTTTTATAAGGGTAACAGGAGAAATAGGACCCCAAAAGCTATTGTGCAATTTGTCCTGAGTACGCTGATATCCCATATGTGGGGGGAACCACTATTTTGATGCATGGCAGAGATCGGAAGGGAAGGAGCACCGTTTTTAAATGCAGACTTTGATGGAATGGTCTGCGGGTGTCATGTCGCGCTTGGAGAGCCCCTGATGTGCCTAAACAGTAGAAACCCCCCACAAATGACCCCATTTTGCAAACTAGACCCCCCAAGGAACTTATCTAGATGTGTGGTCAGCACTTTGAACCCCCAAGGGCTTCACAGAAGTTTATAACGTAGAGCCGTGAAAATAAAAAAAAATCATATTTTTTTCCACAAAAATGACCTTTTTGCCCCCAATTTTTTATTTTTATAAGGTAACAGGAGAAATAGGACCCCAAAAGCTATTGTGCATTTTGTCCTGAGTACGCTGATACCCCATATGCGGGGGGGAACCACTGTGATCGCCTTACTGCGATCTTTGGGAGGCACAATGAACAAATCTACAAAAGGTGAAGAATTGGTTTTCTTTTTTACGCCGTTCCTCGTGCGGTATTAGTGATTAGGCGACTTTATTCCTCGGATCGGTGCGATTACAGCGATACCAGATTTACACCCTTTTTTCATGTTTAGCTTCTGTCACACTCTAAAAGATGCTTTTTTTTGGAATAATTTTTTGTAAGAAATTTTTGCATCGCCGTATTTTGAGAGCTATAATTTTTCCATATTTCGGCCAACAGAGTTATCTGTGGGCTTATTTTTTGCGGGACGAGCTGACGTATTTATTGGTACCATATTCGGGCACATAACGTTTTTTTGATCGCTTCCTATTCCGATTTTTGTGGAAGCAGAATGAACAAAAACCAGCAATTCAGGAATTGGTTTTTTTTTTATTTTTTTTCCCCCGTTCCGCGTGTGGTAAAATTGATAAAGCAGCTTTATTCTTAGGTCACTACGATTACAGCGATATCTCATTTATATATTTTTTTTATGTTTTGGCGTTTTTTACACAATAAAGAATTTTATAGAAAAAATAATTATTTTTGCATCAGTTTATTCCGCGAGCTATAACTTTTTTATTTTTTCGCTGATGATGCTATATAGCGGCTTGTTTTTTGCGGGACAAGATGACGTTTTCAGCGGTACCATGTTTATTTATATCTGACTTTCTGATCGCGTGTTATTGCACTTTTTCCAAGCGGTATGATGATACCGCTTGGAAAAAGTATAATTTACTACTTTTTTGTGTTTTTTTTTTACGGCTTTCACTGAAGGGGTTAACTAGGGTTACGCTTTTATATATGGGATTTTTACGGACATGGCGATACTTAACATGTGTATTTTTTTTGTTTTTTATTTTTTTTATTACATAAAACACGGATTTTGGTAAAAACTTACCTGTAAAATCCTTTTCAGCGAAGGAAGGAAGAGAGACACAGTATTCATTACTGATGGGTAGGCGGAGCCCCAGATCAGGATGTTACCTCAGATCATAAGAGTGCTGACTGGCTGGCCCCTCCAGCTCGGGCTCCTCCTACTCAGCTCCAGTCGTACCAAAGCTTTTAGGAAAAGAGCCAAGATCACCAGCGGAGCAACATAACCCCTTCTGAAGGAACTTCAGAGAAAAAACACAAGGATACAGGTTATGCATGCAAAGAAAGCCAAAAACCACAGAGTTCCAGGTACTACTCACGGAACCTGACTACTGCGATGAGCTGGCGATGCTGGAACAGAGCCTTAGCGCGCTGACCTCAGCCCAGATAATCGCTATCAGATAAGGGTCGCGCTGCATCTGAAAACATCAACACACTTCTGCCTTGGGAGGGTGCTGTGTCTCTCTTCCTTCCTTCGCTGAAAAGGATTTTACAGGTAAGTTTTTACCAAAATCCGTGTTTCAGCTGCAGATGGAAGGAAGAGAGCCACAGTATTCATTACTGATGGGACGTCCCAAAGCAGTTCAAAAATAAGGGTGGGAAAAACCAACAAAAGGCAGAAACCCAACAACCTTAACAACAAAGCGCAACCAGCGCTAAACACAAGTTCATCCAGAACTTTAAACTACAGCTGCCTGCAGGACCCTACGTCCGAGGGCTGCATCAGCGGAAGCACTGACGTCCACTTTATAAAACCTTGTAAACGTGTGGACAGAGCGCCAAGTTGCCGCTCGGCAGAGCTGCACTGCCGAGGCACCTTGATGAAAAGCCCACGATGAAGCCACAGCTCTCGTGGAATGGGCTCGAATCTTAATCGGGCAAGATTCACCCCGAAGGCGGTAAGCTTCCAAAATAGCTGACCGGATCCAACGAGCTATAGAATCCTTGGAAGCTCGTTGACCACGCCGACGACCTGCTGGAACCACAAACAGGGAGTCCGTCTTACGAAAACCTTGAGTAATAGATAGATAAAACTTCAAGGCCCGCACTAAATCCAATGTGTGTAAATCTCGCTCTTTCGCATTCTTCGGATCCGGACAGAGTGAAGGCAACACAATATCCTGGTTAACATGAAATTGTGACACCACTTTAGGCAAAAAATCACCCCGAGTGCGAAGCACTGCACGATCCGGAAAAAACTCCAGAAAAGGAGGCGAACAAGAAAGAGCTGCCAACTCAGAAACTCTCCTCAAGGAAGTGACTGCAACAAGGAAAGCCACCTTCCAAGAAAGTAAAGAAAGGCTAGCAGAAACCATAGGCTCAAAAGGTTTATGCTGAAGAGCCTCCAAAACAAGGTTGAGCCGCCAAGGAGACACGGGTGCCTTCCGCGGCGGAAACTTACGAGATATACCTCGGAAAAAGGAGAGCACGTCTCTATTTGAAGCAATGGTTCTCCGGAACAATAAGGACAGAGCAGAAATCTGACCTTTCAGAGTGCTGACTGCCAAACCCTTGTCTAGCCCATGCTGCAGAAAAGCCAACAGGTTGGGAATGGAAAATTTTCTCGGGTTCCGAGAGGACCCAAAACACCACGAAAAGAAGGTTTCCCAAATTTTGTGGTAAATCCTAGTAGTAGCCGGACATCTTGCAGCATGAAGGGTAGCAATGACCTCGGCTGAGAAACCTCTACGGGTCAAGATTTCGGTCTCAAGAGCCACGCCGTCAAACGCAGGGACATCAAGTCCGGATGACAAACGGGCCCCTGAGTCAACAAGTCCGGTTGAAGAGGGAGTGGAAAAGGAGGTGCCGCCAACAGCGACATTATTGTCGAGAACCACACCCTTCTTGGCCAGTCTGGAGCTATCAAAATAGCTGGAATTCTCTCTAGTCTGATCCGACGCAGTACTAGAGGAAGTAAGGATATCGGCGGGAATACATAGATCAGCTCGAACTGATCCCACTGAGCCACTAGAGCATCCACCGCCTTCGGGTCCTTGTACCTGGACATGAATGTCGGTAACTTGGCATTGGACCTGGATGCCATCAAATCCACTTGAGGGGTTCCCCAGCGAGAACACAGTAGTGCAAAAACTTTCGGGTGGAGGCTCCATTCCCCGGGATCCATCCTTCTGCGACTGAGAAAGTCCGCTGTAATATTCTGAACCCCTGGAATGTGAATCGCCGAAATGGCTGGTACACTGGCCTCTGCCCAAATCAGAATTCGGGACACCTCTACCATGAGTCTGGAACTCCTCGTCCCACCTTGGTGATTGATATACGCGACAGCCGTCGCATTGTCTGTCTGCACTCGGACTGGCAGACCGCTCAAAGGGACCGTCCAATGTTGGAGGCAAAGGAAAATCGCCCTCAATTCCAGGATGTTGATCGGAAGAACAGACTCTTCCGATGACCATACCCCCTGAATCCAGAGATTGTTCCAAACACCCCCCCAGCCCGTCAGGCTGGCATCGGTGGTTATAACTGACCACTTCGGAGGGAGGAAAGACTTCCCCAGGGAGAATGCCCCTGGACGTAACCACCATTCTAGAGAATCCCGCACCGCGCGAGAAATGGTGACACTGCAATCCAGCGATTGCGACTGGTCCCATCGACTCAAGATGAACCTTTGGAGAGTCCTGGAATGGAACTGGGCAAAAGGAATTGCCTCCATGGACGCCACCATCAGTCCCAGAAGACGCATACACTTCCGTAGGGACATTGCCGTTGAGGATTTCATAATCTGTACATGTCGAAGAAGACATGACTGTTTGTCTGGTGGTAGGGAAACTACCGACCGAAACGTGTCGAGATGCATTCCCAAAAAGAGGATTGTCCTCGATGGTTCCAGGGACGACTTCTCCCAATTGACCAGCCAACCGAAGTCCTTCAGAAACTGAAGAGACAAATCCCGAGCCGTCAACGCCTCCTCCTCCGAGGAAGCCACGATCAAAAGATCGTCCAGATAAGGGAGAATCGTAATCCCCTGTCTTCGAAGGATTGCCATGAGGGGCGCCAGAATTTTTGTAAAGACCCTTGGCGCTGAGGCTAAGCCGAACGGCAGAGCCACGAACTGGTAATGATTCTGACCTATGGCAAATCGAAGAAAGCGCTGATGAGCCTTTCCGATGGGAATATGCAAATAGGCGTCGCGAATGTCGATTGACACCAGAAAATCGTTCTGTGACAGAGCTGCCACAACGGAACGAAGCGACTCCATGCGAAATTTCCGGGCATGGACATGCAGGTTTAATCGCTTGAGATCCAGAATCGGGCGAAATTTGTTCTCCTTTTTGGGAACTATAAAAAGGTTGGAATAAAAACCTTTCCCTCGGTCCTCTGACGGAACCGGTATCACTACACCCTTTTGTAGCAGAGATTCGACCTCTCGCTGTAGAGCGACAACAAGCTCGGGTTCCGACGGAACGCGAGATTGACAAAAAACATTTGGGGGTCGAGAAGCAAACTCTATGAAATAGCCTGCCGACACTATCCGCGTTACCCAGGAATCTGGAACGCGAGCCAACCAAGTCTCCTTAAAAAGAAGCAGGCGACCCCCCACTCGAGAATCCTCGAGTGGACCCCTGGCGTCAATCCGACTTTGCGGGCTTCTTGTCAAGTTCCCGCTTGTCCTGGCGGAAACTCTGCTTCCAGGGAGTACGAGTTTTCTGAGAGGATTTCTTTCCTGAGAAGGAAGGACGACCCGATCCCCACGAGGAGTGACTAGATCGTCCTCGGCCCCGAAAGGACCGCCGACCACTACAGACACCAGGCTTACTGGACACAGAGGCCATGGCCCTACGCTGTGGTAATGCTGATTCCTTCGCCTTAGCCTTGGAAATCAGCTCTGTGAGGTCGGATCCAAAAAGATGGCCACCCTTGTAAGGTAAGGCCAACAACCCTTGTTTGGAAACTGCGTCCCCGGCCCACTGTCTGAGCCATAAAGCTCTTCTGACTGTGACCGCTGAAGCTTGCGCTTTGGCCAGCAGAGATGCCGTATCCAGACCGGCATCAAAGATATAACAGGCTGCCGTTTCTAACCATTCACAAGTTTCCCGTATCTCAGATAACGGAGATTCATTTTGCAACTCCGTCTTCAGACGTGCCAACCAGCCTAGAGAAGCTCTAGCAGCACACATGGATCCTAGCACTGCTCGGAATCCATGACCCGCAGCCTCATAGCTTGCTTTTGCCGCCACTTCTGCCTTTCTATCCAAAGGCTCCTGTAAGCTCGCTTTTCCCTTAATAGGGAGTAGTGAGGATTTACTAAGCTGAGACAAAGACACATCTACTTCAGGAGCAGAAGTCCAATTAGCCTTTAACTCCGCAGAGCAAGGATAAAGTGTATCAAAGAAATGCGTTCCATGAAAACGCTTATCTGGACATAGACGTTCCTCCTCTATTACACTATTAAGCTCATCCAGAGCTGGCAATGTTGTACGCGAAGCACGGGACTCCTGGAACATGCGTGCTGATTTACCAGGACGACTAGTTACCTCCTCCGGTAACTGTAATATATCTCTCATGGCTTCAATCAATGCCTCCGTACGCTTCGCCATAGAGGAACGCCCCTGCGGCTCGTCCGCATCTGAATCGGATATTTCTCCATCCGAATTTAAAGGGGAACTCTGCCCAATATCAGATACATCTGACTCGCTCCGTGTAGAGGCCGGTAACGGCCTGCGTCGCTTCCTCTGAGAGGAATTAGCAGACACATATTGACCTAAAAGGTCAGACAAGTTGTTGATCGATCGAGCGATATCGTCCAATTTTCCACCGCTGTCGACCGCAGCGCTAGACGCTGTGGAGGTCTGCGTATCTGATTGCCGTAATGGCACTGGGACGTGGTCCGCGGCATCTGAACCCTGTTCAGACATGTCTCACCTGTATGAGCAGGTCAAAGCGGTAATACCAGCAAAAACTATGCGGTTTTTTTTTTTTTTTAAACGCTGAAGGGTTAACGCTCCACCAAGCAGGGTTACCCCAGCGGTATTCAGTCAAAAAATTTTAGCTGGTAAAAATAACCCTCAGAGGGGTTAATATTGCAAACTCACCACAATATATATATATTTGTGAGCCCCAGCCAATTTTTATGTCTCTAATGAGACTGCAGCTGCAGGATAGCGATCGCTGCGCTGCAGGGTGAGGAATCAGCACTCACCCAGCTGGCCGTGGTGTCTTATGTGGAGAGGAGCGGTCTGAGGAGCCCAGGAGCCTGTGTAATGGCCGCCACAGTGAGGGAGTCGCAGGAGAAACGCCAGAGCGCGCGTCTTCCTGCTCAGAAGACCGGGAATAGTTAGGCTACGCCCCCCGCCAGCTCGAATATTGAGCGCGAACTCCCCCGCTCCTGCTCCCTCTCTGTCCTGCAGGTATCTGCCTGCGGACAAAAAATCACCACATCTACTTGTAACAGCGCTGTCACAGCAGCGCTGAAGCATACTGACATACATGTAGTAGTGCTGTCACAGCAGCGCTGAAGCATACTGACATACAAGTAATAGCGCTGCTCATCCAGACGCTAAAGCACTCACACATAATTATAATCAAAATCTTGTGTGGAGTACTCACCAGCCAAGGCGCCACAGGGACCCTCAGGGGTTTCTGGCGCTGTGCCCATGCTTCCCCCCAGGGCGAGGGACGCAGTGACCGCACGTGTGGTTTGCGTCCCGCCAGGGAAGCTCTCCTCATCCCCCAGGGCCGGCAAGGATTCTGCAGGGACTTTAAGTAAATACAGATCCGCCAAGGGAGAGGTTGGGGTACAGCAGCGCTGGTACCCCTGAGACCTCTAGACCACATCTGGTGATCCAAGTCTCCTGTCCGAATATAAAATAATAAAATCTTCTGAGGAGCTGCATTAGCAGCGACCATCCTCTGGACCTCAAATCTTAGACTGGAGCTGAGTAGGAGGAGCCCGAGCTGGAGGGGCCAGCCAGTCAGCACTCTTTTGATCTGAGGTAACATCCTGATCTGGGGCTCCGCCTACCCATCAGTAATGAATACTGTGGCTCTCTTCCTTCCATCTGCAGCTGAAAATGTGTATTTTTTAGGGGATTTTTTTAAAATTATTTTTTAATATTTTTTTTACAATTTTTTTAAAAAATGATTTTTTTCAACTTGTCCCTTTATGGGACTTTCACTTTTTTTACTTTTGATTGCAGTTACAATGCATTGCAATGCTCCAGCATTGCAATGCATTGTACCTATGGGGAAAGCTGCTGTGACATGATCACAGCAGCTTCCTGTAGCTAAATGACCCGGAGGTTGTCATGACAACCCCCGGGTCATCAAGGCAGAGATCGGGCCCTGCAAATACAGTGCAGGGTGCCGATCTGAGGCAGAGGGAGCTCCCGACCCTCTGCCTCCCCCCCTGAGCTCTGCGATCGCGCTGGATCGCAGCAGTCAGGGGGTTAACAGCCAGGGGCAGTGGGGGCTCCGCTCCTGGCTGTCAGTGCAGGAAGCCTGGCCACTGCAGCGCCGGCTCCTGCGCTGATCGCGCTGGGGAAGCTGAAATTTCAGCTTCTCCTGCGCGATCTCTGCTGTGTTTGGTCAGTCAGATTGACTGACCAATCACAGCGCTGTGAGTGCGGGGACCGACGGCAAAGGTCCCCGCACCGCTTGCCGTGCCTGTCAGCTGTCCGTGACAGCTGTCGGCACTGATCTACCACTGCGTGTTTACACGCAGTGGTAGATCAAAGGCATGACGTGCATAGTCCGTCCTGGTGCCGGAACTGGCACCTTGCCATGACGGACTGTGCACGTCAGTGGACATTAAGGGGTTAAAACACAATTTTTTAGCTTTGTCAACAGTGCGCTGCCTTCATTTTTTTGGTACTATAAATTTTTACGTACGTATGTAAAGAGGGAAAGACACATATTCTTATCTGTGCTATCCTGCAGCTGGGGTGACTTCTATTAGGGCAGTGCATGAACAGTGGCTGTATCTGAGGCACAATGAGATTTATGGCAGCTGATTTGAATTGAGAGAGACACCTTCTGATCTGTTTAAAAGTTCAAGTAGCCGCCATAAATCTAGTGTGCCTCAGATACAAGACCGCAAATGCAAGAAAATAAACAATCCAGGACTTGTAAGGAGGGGAGCAGCATCCTGCCCCCTCCTCACTGCAGACACCTCTGGGGCCCCCATGCACGCAGAAGTCTGAAGGGTATGCCACACTAAACGAGATCGCAAACGAGATCACTAAAACATCACTATTTAGCGATCTCGTTAGCGACCTCGTTGTGTGTGGCATGTAGCAGCGATGTGGCCCCTGCTGTGATGTCGCTGATCGTTCACTAGCGTTCAGGACCGTTTTTTGATCGTTGGTGTCCCGCTGGTGAGCCTATATCGCTGTGTTTGGCACCTTTTGCGAACGACGAGCGACCTCGTTTGTGACGCATATGGTGTTTAGCGTCACGGAATGGATCGCAATATCTGTAAGATCTCTTTTGCGTCACAGAGAGGATCGCAGAAGTTGCAAAGCAGGCTAGCAGGACGCAGAGAGCAGGAGCGATGCTGGAAATTCCTATGAATCAGAAGTGCTCAGTACATGCTGACAGATCCTAACGACCGCCAAAGTCGTTAAAGAGATCGCTGACCGCTGATGAGTTGTTAATGAGATCTCCTGTTTGGCAGCTACTAGCGACCTAAAAGAGATCACACCAACGATCTCATTAGCTTGCGTCGTTATTGAGATTGCTAACCAGATCGCTAAGTGTGGCAGTACCTTGAGTTCTTAATCACAGCACCATTTGTCTTAAGCTGGTGCTGCGTGGTGACGTCTCCCCTGCAGACACACAGGGTGGAATGTGGGCATGTCTGCTGTTTTCATTAGGCAGCTTACAGGTACAGCGCCGGCATCTAGAGTCCCGGGGGGCGTATGCTCTTGTCTATAGAACAGACAGCGGTAGTGCAGCCAGGGAGATTGTCTCCCTGCGCTACAGTGGCGCTTCAGCGTGCTGCGCACTCCGACATAGTTAACAGTGGCAGTAGCTCTGGGTGGGCCTCCTCAAAGCAAGGGGCCCGGGGCGACTGCATCCTCTGCACCCCCTGGTAGCGAAGCTACTGGACAGAAGCATATAAGGGGTTAAACGGATATGGACGGTGCAAACACTGATCGTGGCTAATGCAGCAGGTTGTCAGCTATAGCGCACAGCCAACAACTGCTGGATTGTCACCTGTATGGGGATGCTAGCCTCTTATATCTCAGGTCAGTAAAAAGACTTATTGGCAGGCATCAAGGGGTTAATACAATAGAAATCATAGACATCTGAATGAATCCTAAGACTGTATGCTAACTCACCGGTCCCTAAATATTGTTCCTATAAACAATGGAACAGTTTACGTGGTCTACATACTGTAATGATTCCTATACAGCAGAGACAATTGCCTTCAGATACGAGATGTGCAGCATCTGAAACAATGGATACTGGAAGCCTGTGCTAGCGTTTCTTCTGCGGTGTTGCTATCAGTGTGTCAAGAGTGGGAGAAGAGGGTTGCATTGACAATCCAACACAATGGGCAGCACTTTGAACACATTTTCTAAGTGGTCATAAACTTGTAAATAACTCATGAAAGAATAAAGTTATGTTAAAACCAAGCACACCATGTTTTTCTTGTGAAATTCTCAATAAGTTTTGATGTGTCACATGACCCTCTTCCCATTGGAAAAAATAAAGTTGGATCCAAATGGCCGACTTCAAAATGGCCACCATGGTCACCACCCTGTATATATATATATATATATATATATACATATCTATGCTACATCATCACATAATGATCTGCTATATTAATACAAACACACTCATCTCTGTTCCCTGTATAATTATATATATACACACATAAATAGATATACAGATGTAGAGCTGAGTGTCTGTATTTATATAACAGAGCTACGTGTGTTGATGTAGCATAGATTTGTGTGTGTATATACATACATATTTATTATGCATAGAGCTATATGCACAAACACACAATTCTGCTAAATATGTTCACACAAATTCTTTTATATGAACACACATTTCTGCTACATCAAGACACACACACTCAATGACGCGCCAAGATCTCAATTTGGTCATGCCCGGCTTCCAGTGGCCATTTTCCTGAAGCCCACTACAGGGAAAGCAATATGCGGAGCGGAAACTCTGCTCCTGCCCAAAGAGCCAACATTTTCTTGAAGCACACCACAAGGACACGCCCTCCCTACAGCCCAAGGCCCGCCGTATCACCTCATTCCTGCCGCCGTCGGATTCCCATGACCCTGCCTTTTGTGACCCCGCTCCATCAACGATGCCCATCCTTCCCCCGTTAGCTAAATTTGGACTATAAGATGAACCCCCATTGACACATTAAAATTCTTTTTCCTATTTTCCTCCTTAAAATTTGTGGTGCATCTTATAGTCCGCAAAACACAGTAATTGTTTTTCTAATCTCTCGAGACAACTCTCTCTTTAGCTTTCTGTGGTCCATGATCAGTGTGGTACACATCATGATACCAAACAGCACACTGACTATTTTTTATTCTACAAATAGCCAAACTGAACAGTTGCCAGTTTGGGCACATCTGTGATGATAATTACAGGACACAACTTAGTTTCACATGCCCCTATGGTCAAATTATTTTCAACCTTTTCTAAGGATACCAAGATTTTGGAATAAGGATCTGTAGGATAATGGGTTTATGGTCACATTATGTATTCGGCAGTTAATGTGCATATTTTTTCTCAATGTATTTTTTGCGACCCTGTTGACTATTTGCAACAAAACTTTTGATGGTTTTGTGATCGCGCCCCAATGACTTAGAGTGCTGCATCCCTCTGTAAGACTTGGAACATTTTTTGATTTTTCAGTGTCAGTTAAATTTTTTTTGGTACATTTTGCCTGAAGAAAACAACCTGCCAATAATTCTGCACATCTCGATAAAGGGTGTTGTATCCTTAGGCCACACAGTCCCTCATTACATTAATACACATCACCTGCGTGAAAACAATAAGCATTCAAGTCGGAATTGGAAAATGTATCTGTAACCTGAGGAATTTAGAGGGACAGCTCCCTAAATTCGGCATAGTCTTACTAGTTCCGGGACAGTTGGGAGATTAAGACAGGGACAATAAATATAAATGAAAAATAATAGTTTAAATTAGGAAATAGGAAAAGTCAAAGTCAGTACGTAGACCATGAACCCCTGTGTTTAACTATAAGGTAACTAATATGTAACTACAATATATATTTGGGTTCAGTTCATTTTATTGACACAATGTCTTCCAGACAGAATACTTACATATCACACAACATCCTATATCATCTTTTTGAATGTCTTCCTATAAAAAATAATATTTATTATTAAAATGTTTTGATCAAGAAATTCCCAGCAGATAGGAAAACTAGATAAGAGGTTGTAAATTGTGTATACTTATTGTAGGGAATAAAGGAGTCTGCCAGCAGAAAACATTACTAGCCAGTAGGTTAATTATTGAAAAAAAGGCATCAATTCTAATAAAATCCTAATGGAGATGATACAATTTTAGGAGTTAATTCTTCAATCACAAAGATTAAACGAGTAAAAAAAAAAAATAATAACCCAACTATGCTACAGCACTGGATAGAAATGGAAAAGCGCACCCAATATAAATATTGGATAGCGTGAAGAATGAAGAAGCCATTATCCCAGTAAACTTTTCTTTTAAGATTAAAGGGAATCTGTCACCCTAAATTGGCGGGATATTTAAATGATGGCAGTCAGGTCAGATGGGCGGTGTTTTAGGTACTTTCCTTAACATGTTGTTCACCGCTGTCTCCATTATTTCTGGGAATTGTAGTCGTTGCCCTCCATATAACGCGCCTGTGCATTGCAATCTTGAATTGCGCACGCTCAGTATGCTTTGCCCGCAGATTGCAATGCGCAGGCGCGTTATATGGAGGGCAACGACTACAATTCCCAGAAATAATGGAGACAGCGGCAAACAACATGTTAAGGCAAGTACCCAAAACACCGCCCATCTGACCTGACTGCCATCATTTAAATATCCCGCCAATTTAGGGTGACAGATTCCCTTTAAATGGGTGGTCAGTAACAAAAATGTATTTTAATCCTAACTACCTATCTGTTTAATGACATAATGTAGTCTCTTTTCTTTTCTAATATATTTTATTTGAAAATACCCTACCATTCCCTCACTACTCTTATTGCTTTTTTTACTGCTTCTTCTTTGATGAAGCTTCGTTTGAAAATCCCAGTGCATACTAGGATAGTCAAATGAGCTATCATCGGGGAGCAGAGGCTGTGGTAACTGCTGCAGCCTCTGCCCCCTCCCTGAAACAAAGTGTCCATTCTGAAGCATGCTTAACATACTGCACAGTGACAGTACACTCCCTCATTGGCACAATGCATAGTGACAGTACACTCCTTCACTGCCACATTTCACAGTGACAGTACGCTCCCTTTCTGGCATATTATATTGCACAGTGACAGTGCACTCCCTTATCGGCACATTGAACAGTGACAGTACACTCCCTCATTGGCACATTGCCCAGTGACAGTATGCTCCCTCACTGGCATATTATATTGCACAGTGACAGTACGCTCCCTTTCCGGCGTATTGCACTGTGACAAGAATCTACTGAGCATACATTGGAATTGACCAACGCATGCTCAGTAGAGCAGGCACTAGCCAAGGTCCTGAGTAGGATGCCTCTGCAAGTGACACTTTAGGAAGGGGGCAGAGGTTGTGTCAGTAACCACTAGTGATTTTAAAACCTACAGTAACTAAGATTGTGATTCAAGTAATCTTGCATAGTAGGAACATGACTAAGATTGGATGAATGCCCCTGAATTAATACAAAATACTTACTGGCGCACATTCATCAAGGTTGGTTTTGGGGCATGATATTTTGGATACCAACGTTACAAAATTATCATTATTACGGGCACACTCATATACGGTACAGTTATCTCCAGGAGGTGACCCAGTGTCTCCAGGCTGCAAGATTTGAAATATGCATTGTTACCTATTCACAAAATTACTTGGAGGTTTTATAGATGGGCATCATGATCCTCACCTTGAGAAGATAAGTAGTGTTATCAGGTAGGTCCACAATACATTCTGCCTGTTTACATGTTCCACAGCATTCTCCTGGGACATCTGTATAGATAAAGCCCTGAAAATGAAAAAATATTGGCAACTTTAGGATAAAGGTCCCTACTGAAGATGTTTTATGAGTGATGATGACTTACATTTACGTGATTTCTATACTATTATGACTTCTAGGACCATACCTGGGCACACTTCTTCAAACATTTAGTTGAAACACAGGAAACAAGGTGCTGCCCTGTGCTAGTAATCATATTTTCATCGCAAATACATTTTTCACAGCGTCGTGAAGAAGGAACTGTGGCACCAGGCTAGAACAAAAGAGAATAATTTAGAATACCCATGAGCAGGTTATGGATATGGCCGCATTCTATAAATTTCCTAAGAAACATTTCATAAATATATGAATGCATTTTTTATACCTGATACTCTATTTCATGATATACGCATACGTTTTTGGGTTCTGTAGAAAAAGGATGTAGAAACAATTTTTAATTGGTGGCATTCAATTAGGTTGATTGCGGAATAAATAACTAGAAGGAAGGACACACCACATTGGTAGACCGGACAGCAGACTTCTGGGTTCATATATGGTATAGGCTCATATCCAGGCTCACAGACCATTTTAGTGTTGGAACAAAGACTCATATTACAACCTAGAAAATCAGGAATAGTGGATAAAACATGAATCAAGAGATGACCTCCTACTAGTTACAGTATGTGTTTTAGAAGAGTGTCTGCATTTCTATATGCGATGCAGTCAAGAGCTTAACTATAGCAAATGCAGACTTTGCAGTCACACCCAGGCTCGGGAGCCTAGTGGGCACCAAAAGTCTGTTTGGCACATGTGAGAAGTACAGTATTATTAGAGACCAGATTTGCAAAAAAAGTAGATACGCACATCCAAAGATAAAAAAATCTTCAAGCTTTATTATAAATCTATAACTTTAAAAGTCAATATTTGAACAGTGGTACAAAAACTGCTGTGACGCGTTTATGGCGCTAACTGGACCCTTAGTTATAGAGCACGCAAAAACGCACTCACGATACTTAATTTTGATGAGGTGTATGTGAACTACTCAATATTGATATACCAATGTGGTATGAGTAATATCTTTATTGCTTTTGACATTATAATTTTTATATACATATTGCCATTACTGTTGTGTTTCGGTAGCTGAGGAGGACAGGAACAACAGCAGGGCAGCAGAACACCTGAGATGTTGGTAACTGATGGGTTGCAGATTCCTAAACTAACGACACAACTAGAGGTAGCCGTGGAGCATTCCTACGTTGATCCTAGACGCCTCGTCACAGCCTGAGAGATAACTACACCTAAAGGCAGAAAGATGAAAGCTATCTGTGTCGGAGCAGATCCCCAAAGAAAATAAGAAGCCCCAAACATATAATGGCGGTTAGACAAGATGAAAACACAAACATAGGCAGAAAATAGATTGAGCAAACGCTGGGGCCACAAGCTGACTAAATAGGATAGGAAAGGAGAGATTACTTTCTGCAACCCAGAAAACCCTTCAAAAATCCAACAATTCTGATTACAAAAATACTGAGATCACACGATCTCGCCACCCGCTAAATCAGATCTCAGTGTGAACAAAACCAAGCTGCAGCCGCTGAAAAAACAGGAAAAAGCAAATGAGCAAATAACAGTGGCTGCAGATAAACTGAGAGGAGCTCAGGCCCCAGGAGGGGACCTGGCTGACCTCCACAAAAGTGCATAAAACAATGCAAAAAGCAAGCACAAAAAGAAAAGCAAAAAATATCTTATCTGAAAGCAGGAGATGCAGGCAAGACTCCAGCAAACTTCCAAATGAACCAGGAACCACAATTGAGACAAGAACAATTGATCACTGGCAACCATCATGGGAGGGAACCTCCATTATATCAGACCAGTCAGTGAACCCAGATTGCCATTCCTCGCTGAAAGGTTCAGTACTGTCTGTAACCACCAGAGGGAGCCTCTGCTCAGAAACCATCTCTAGCACATTCATAACAGTACCCCACCCTTGAGGAGGGGTCACCGAACCCTCACTTGTGCAACCAGGCCGATCAGGATGAGCTCAGTGATAGGCACGGATCAGTCTCCTAGCATGGATGTCCGAAACAAACACCCAAGAACTGTCCTCCTGACCATAACCTCTCGACTTAACCAAATATTGGAGTTTCTGTCTACAAAAACGAGAATCCAATATTTTCTCAACCACATACTCCAGATTGACCTCAACCAAAACAGGGTCAGGAGGCGCAGCCATAGGAACCACTGGCTCGACAAACCTCTTCAATAAGGACTTGTGGAACACGTTATGGATCTTAAATGTCCCTGGAAGAAACAAACGGAAGGAAACAGGATTAAGAATCTCCATGATCTTATAAGGTCCAATGAACCTGAGCTTAAACTTTGGAGATGCAACCCTCATAGGGATATTTCTTGAGGACAACCAAACCAAGTCCCCCACTTTAAACCGAGGACCATCAGTCCTATGCCGGTTGGCAAACCGTTGGGCCTTCTCCTGAGAGAGAGACAACCTCTCCACTACCTGGTCCCAAATCTGCTGCATTCGCTCCACAACAGAGTCAACACCCGGACACACAGAAGCCTCCGTCTGTCCGGAAGAAAATCGAGGGTGAAACCCAAAATTTCAGAAAAATGGAGACATCAAGGTGGCAGAGCTAGCACTATTATTAAGAGCAAACTCAGCCAAAGACAAAAAAGAGACCCAGTCATCTTGATCAGCAGACACAAAACATCTCAAATAAGTCTCCAAAGTCTGGTTTGTTCTCTCGGTTTGTCCATTGGTCTGAGGATGAAAAGCAGAGGAGAAAGATAATTGAACACCAAGTTTAGAACAAAACGTCCTCCAAAATCTGGAAACAAACTGGACACCTCTGTCAGGCACAATGTTCTCCAGAATGCCATGTAACCGAACCACGTGCTGAAGGATCAAAGGCACCAATTCGGAGGAGGAAGGTAACTTAGGTAATGGCACAATATGTATCATCTTGGAAAACCTATCACAGATTACCCAGATAACGGTCATTCTCTGAGAAACAGGGAGGTCGGAAATAAAATTCATAGAGATATGGGTCCATGGCCTCTTGGGCACAGGTAATGGCATTAACAAACCACTAGAGCGAGAGCAAGGCTTGGAGCGAGAGCAAGTCCCACAGGACTGCACAAATTCCCTGACGTCACGAGACAAAGTAGGCCACCAAAAGGACCGACTCACCAAGTCTCTGGTACCAAAAATCCCGGGATGACCAGCCAACGCGGAACAATGAATCTCAGACATCACACTCTTCTTCCACTGGTCTGGGACAAACAATTTCCCAATAGGGCAGCGCTCAGGTTTATCCTCCTGACACCCTTTCAAGGCCAGTCTCAAATTGGGCGAGATGGCGGAAAGAACTACACCCTCTTTCAAAATAACAGTAGGATCAGATAACTCAGGAAAGTCCGCAAAGAAACTCCTTGAGAGGGAATCCACCTTAACATTCTTAGTGCCAGGAAGAAAAGAAACCACAAAATTAAAACGTGTGAAAAACAAGGCCCACCTGGCCTGTCTAGGATTAAGTCGCTTGGCTGATTCGAGATAAACCAGATTCTTATGGTCCGTGAGGACCACCACCTGATTACCCACGTCGTAATAACGTTCAGTTGGAGAAAATTTTTGAGAGAAAAAGGCACAAGGGTTACTCTTAGAGGTCTCTGGATCTCTTTGGGACAAAACGGCACCTGCCCCAATTTCAGAGGCATCAACCTCCACCTGAAACGGTAGAGAAACATCAGGCTGCCGTAGAACAGGAGCAGAAGTGAAACTCTGCTTAAGTTCCTGAAACGCAGAGACTGCCTCAGGAGGCCATTTCACCACATCAGAACCCTTTTTGGTCAAATCAGTCAATGGTTTAACACATACCGGAGAAATTACCAATAAATTTACGATAAAAATTGGCAAAACCCAAAAATCTCTGAAGAGCCTTTAATGAAGTAGGTTGGACCCAATCACAGATGGCCTGAACCTTGACCGGGTCCATTTCAATAACAGACGGAGACAAAATGAATCCCAGAAATGAGATCTTCTGTACGCCAAAAAGACACTTTGATCCCTTCACATACAGTGCATTCTCTCTCAAAATCTGGAACACAGTCCGAACATGTTTCACATGAGAGTCCCAGTCATTGGAAAAAATCAAGATATCATCCAAATAAACAATCAGAAATTTATCCACAAAATCCCTGAAAATATCATTCATGAAGGATTGGAAGACGGAAGGAGCTTTAGTGAGCCCAAAGGGCATCACTAGGTACTCAAAATGCCCCTCTGGGGTATTAAACGCTGTCTTCCATTCATCCCCGTGCTTAATGCGAATAAGGTTATACGCCCCCCTGAGGTCAAGCTTGGTAAACCAACTAGCACTTTTCACCCTGGAAAACAGGTCAGAAATCAAGGGTAACGGATATTGATACTTCACAGTGATCTTATTCAAGAGACTATAATCAATACACGGCCTCAATGAACCATCCTTTTTGGCCACAAAGAAAAAACCGGCACCCAAGGGTGAAGACGATGGTCTGATATGACCCTTCTCCAATGACTCCTTGATATAAGATCGCATAGCATCGTGTTCAGGTACAGACAAGTTAAAAAGGCGAACTTTAGGAAATTTACCACCAGGCACTAATTCAATAGCGCAATCGTAGCTCCTGTGAGGGGGCAAAGATGCAGATTTACTTTCACTAAATACATCCGAAAAATTAGTAAAAAAGTCAGGAACATCCTGAGACTTGGGAGAGGCAGAAAAAACAGGAGTGTCGGCATTAACACATTGGCAGCCCCAACTAGTCACAGACACAGATTTCCAATCCAAAACAGGATTATGAGACTGTAACCAAGGGAAACCTAGTACAATAATGTCATGCAGATTATACAGCACCAGAAATTTGCAACTCTCCTGATGATCTGGTTCAACCCTCATTATCACCTGAGTAGAAAACTGGGGTTTATTCTCCGCCAAAGGGGTAGAATCAATGCCCAGTAGGGGAATAGACTGCCGCAGGGGTATCATGGGAAACACACAACGATTGGCAAAGTCAAAATCCATCAGGTTAATAGCTGCTCCTGAATCAACAAAATCCTGAGCAGAAAATGTGGACAGGGAGCAAATCAGGGTAACAGTCAACAGAAATTTAGTCTGAACACTACCCAAGACAACTGAGCGTGCAAAATGTCTTCCCCGCTTAGGGCAGACTGAAATAGCATGAGAGGCATCACCACAGTAGAAACATAACCCATTGCGCTTTCGAACCTCATGACGCTGTGCCCCAGAAGTCACTCTATCACACTGCATGGGCTCAGAAGCTGGCTCACAAGGCAAAACTATCTCACGCATACCTCTGCGCTCACGCAAACGTCTGTCAATTTGAATAGCCAATGACATAGAATCATTGAGACCAGAGGGAGCAGGGAATCCCACCATAACATCCTTTACATTCTCTGACAGCCCCTTCCGAAAAAGGGCTGCCAAAGCATCATCATTCCATTTGGTCAGGACTGCCCACTTTCGGAATTTCTGACAGTACAACTCAGCGTCTTCAAGACCCTGATTTAATGCCAACAAGGTTTTTTCAGCTTGATCAGTGACATTAGGTTCATTGTACAATAACTCCAGAGCCAGAAAAAATGCATCAATATCATTCAAAACAGGATCCCCAGGTGTCAGGGAAAAAGCCCAATCCTGAGGATCGCCGCGCAGTAGAGAGATGACAATTTGAACCTGCTGTGCTGCGTTACCTGAGGACTTAGGCTTTAAGGCAAAAAACAACTTACAGTTATTTTTGAAATTCAGAAATTTAGCCCGATCCCCCAAAAACAAATCTGGCATGGGAATCCTAGGTTCCACAACCGGCAACCTAGCAAGATAGGTAGCAATATTCCGAACCTCCGTGGCAAGCTGATCCACACGGCCAGACAACTGTGCAAACTCCATTGAAAGAAAAATAAACCTCCTCAGCACCCAGAGAAAAAGAGGGAAAAAATGCAACAGACAGAAAAAAAAAAAATCTCTGACAACTCTAACAACTTTTTTTCTTTCCACACTATTTTTCCCTTCTGTGAGTACCATATAATTTTCAGTTATGGCCGGTGATACTGTTGTGTTTCGATTGCTGAGGAGGACAGGAACAACAGCAGGGCAGTAGAACACCTGAGATGTTGGTAACTGATGGGTTGCAGATTCCTAAACTAACGACACAACTAGAGGTAGCCGTGGAGCGTTCCTACGTTGATCCTAGACGCCTCGTCACAGCCTGAGAGATAGCTACACCTAAAGGCAGAAAGATGAAAGCTATCTGCCCCGGAGCAGAACCCCAAAGAAAATAGGAAGCCCCCAAACATATAATGGCGGTTAGACAAGATGAAAACACAAACATAGGCAGAAAATAGATTGAGCAAACGCTGGGGCCACAAGCTGACTAAATAGGATAGGAAAGGAGAGATTACTT
This sequence comes from Oophaga sylvatica, assembly GCA_033576555.1. Taxonomy (NCBI): domain Eukaryota; kingdom Metazoa; phylum Chordata; class Amphibia; order Anura; family Dendrobatidae; genus Oophaga; species Oophaga sylvatica. The sequence continues at coordinate 83,573,164 of JARQOD010000010.1, read as the reverse complement.
TCTGCAACCCAAAAAACCCTACAAAAATCCAACAATTCTGATTACAAAAATACTGAGATCACACGATCTCGCCACCCGCTAAATCAGATCTCAGTGTGAACAAAACCAAGCTGCAGCCGCTGAAAAAACAGGAAAAAGCAAATGAGCAAATAACAGTGGCTGTGAGGAGCTCCAGGGCTGCCACTAGGAATTTCGGGGCCCCATACTGGCAAAATTTATTGGGCCCCCCCTTGAGATTCCACCCAGGCTCCACCCCCAGTTCCGCCTCCACCCTAGCTCCTCCTCCACCATGCGAACCATCCAAAATCCCTCCGCCTTTTCTTGGAAAAACTCCACTTCTGCACCACGCCTCACCAATGACACATTAACATCAAATCACATGCATAGACATCAGCTTTTGTTTTGACCAAAAGATTTTTTTAAGCCTGCCACCACGACAAGGTAATATGGGTGAAATGGTGTGCACTCAAGTCTAGAGTACAGGAGATGCTGGTGAATTGGTCCTAAGCGGCACCAACAAATATAGGAAGAGCAAAATTCACCGCACACTACAATTGATTACTATGCAGAAAAATATTTTTATTTGAAAAATTATCCAATCCAAGAGAAGAAAGTGCCAGTGCCGTAATAATAATATGTACAATATACCCAACGTTTCGACCCTCCCGGATCTTAATCATGGGGTACTAGAGAAAAATAGAAGAAACATAGTGTGAGGCAATTATATACAGTGATTACATATACATATATAACATATATACAGATATGGGCTGGATCATATATAATTGATTGCGAAAAATGTCATGTAGATAATAATCCAGAAAGTAGAATATATCGTTAAAGAACATAAGGAGCATCACTATACAATCTCAACATGGAGATATATAGAGTAACGATTTATATAATCATAGTAGAACAAAAGCACAATGATATAAGAAACAAAGAAGTAGCGCATTTCTACCTTGTAAAATGAGTACAACAGAGATATGGCACATAGTAGAGGCAATAAATTCCTTGTAAATTCCCTTATAGCAGAGCCAGATGCTGCAGATAATATCAAAATGATTAATTAAATAAATATAGGGAAATAGGGGTCGCCATCATTGAAATGTCAGAGATTACCTGCTGTGTACAAAGAGCAGGAGTTAAATGTATCCAGAATAGGGTAAAGTATGTCCTGAGTGGTGTCCTGATAGCCTGTACAGGGCAAATGGAACACAAATTATAGCCCATTATAGTGGCAGATGGAGTGGACTATTTACATGAAAACATACCTTTGGAGGTGGATGAAATGAGAATATAGGCGGCGCACCTGCTCCCTGCCGTGTACAGAAAGTAGGGGTTAAATGTGCCCTGGATGGGGTTAAAACATGTCCTGGATGGCGTCCACAGAGCCTACATGGGGTAAATGTGGCATAAGTTGCAGCCCAGAGTGATGGCAGATGGGGGGAACCGCTTTGAATCAAAGACATACCTTAAGAAGCGAATGTACAGGTTTACAGGCGGCGCTCCTGCGCCCTGCCTTGTCTGCTGGGTGACCAGGTGTATGGGAAGGGAGCAAATGGGGGTTTAAATGCGGAGCCGTGTACCGCCGGACAGGAAGTGCGTCATCCGGACCGGAAGTGACACAGCGCCACATGCAGGCCTCTAGTCTCCTCCCCCTAGATTTTGTCTCCTATACAGATTAGTGTCTCTCATAGTCCTGCTTATATTTGCCTTTTCCCACCGAAAACATGGCGGCCGCTACCGCTATCGCGCATGCGCGATTACATCAGATCATGTTGCGCCGTGTCACTTCCGGTCCGGCGGTACACGGCGCCGCATTTAAACCCCCATTTGCTCCCTTCCCATACACCTGGTCACCCAGCAGACCAGGCAGAACGCAGGAGCGCCGCCTATAAACCTGTACATTCGCTTCTTAAGGTATGTCTTTGATTCAAAGCGGTTCCCCCCATCTGCCATCACTCTGGGCTGCAACTTATGCCACATTTACCCCATGTAGGCTCTGTGGACGCCATCCAGGACATGTTTTAACCCCGTCCAGGGCACATTTAACCCCTACTTTCTGTACACGGCAGGGCGCAGGTGCGCCGCCTATATTCTCATTTCATCCACCTCCAAAGATATGTTTTCATGTAAATAGTCCACTCCATCTGCCACTGTAATGGGCTATAATTTGTGTTCCATTTGCCCTGTACAGGCTATCAGGACGCCACTCAGGACAGACTTTACCCTATTCTGGATACATTTAACTCCTGCTCTTTGTACACAGCAGGTAATCTCTGACATTTCAATGATGGTGACCCCTATTTCCCTATATTTATTTAATTAATCATTTTGATATTATCTGCATCTGGCTCTGCTATAAGGGAATTTACAAGGAATTTATTGCCTCTACTATGTGCCATATCTGTTGTATTAATTTTACAAGGTAGAAATGCGCTACTTCTTTGTTTCTTATATCATTGTGCTTTTGTTCTACTATGATTATATAAATTGTTACTCTATATATCTCCATGTTGAGATTGTATAGTGATGCTCCTTATGTTCTTTAACGATATATTCTACTTTCTGGATTATTATCTACATGACATTTTTCGCAATCAATTATATATGATCCAGCCCATATCTGTATATATGTTATATATGTATATGTAATCACTGTATATAATTGCCTCACACTATGTTTCTTCTATTTTTCTCTAGTACCCCATGATTAAGATCCGGGAGGGTCGAAACGTTGGGTATCTGTATATTGTACATATTATTTGTCTTCTTTTGGATTGGATAATTTTTCAAATAAAAATATTTTTCTGCATAGTAATCAATTGTAGTGTGCGGTGAATTTTGCTCTTCCTACCACGACAAGGTAGACTATTGGCAGGGCCCTACTCTGCGCTAACCTCTTAAACATTTGGTAACTTTTTTTTTGTATATTTTAATTATCTTTCTTCAAGGGAATGTGTCACATACATTTTTTAAACTAATTGAAATCATATATATATATATACACACACTGTATTTCTGATTGCAGATTATTGTATTCAGTTAATGATGGGCCCCATAAGATGCTCCATACAAAATACTCCCCATATAATGCTTCATAAAAGTTATGCCCCCATAAGATGCTCCATATATTTTATGCCCCATATGATGCCCCATAGATTTTATACCCCCATATGATGCTCCATAGATTTTATGCCCCCATATGATGCTCCATAGATTTTATGCCCCCATATGATGCTCCATAGATTTTATGCCCCCATATGATGCTCCATAAATTTTATGCCCCATAAGATGCTCCAAAGATTATGCTGCCATATGATGCTCCAAAGATTATGCCGCCATATGATGCTCCATAGATTATGCCGCCATATGATGCTCCATAGATTATGCCGCCATATGATGCTCTATAGATTTTATGCTGCCATATGATGCTCTATAGATTTTATGCCCCATATGATGCTCCATAGATTTTATGCCCCATATGATGCTCCATAGATTATGCCCCATATGATGCTCCATAGATTATGCCCCATATGATGCTCCAAAGATTATGCCGCCATATGATGCCCCACAGATTATGAAGCCATATGATGCTCCAAAGATTATGCCGCCATATGATGCTCCATAGATTATGCCGCCATATGATGCTCCATAGATTATGCCCCCATATGATGCTCCATAGATTATGCCCCCATAAGATGCTCCACAGATTATGCCCCCATATGATGCTCCACAGATTATGTCCCCATAAGAAGCTCCATAGATTAAGCCCCCATATGATGCTCCAAAGATTATGCTGCCATATGATGCTCCATAGATTATGCCGCCATATGATGCTCCAAAGATTATGCCGCCATATGATGCTCTATAGATTTTATGCCCCATATGATGCTCCATAGATTTTATGCCCCATATGATGCTCCAAAGATTATGCCACCATATGATGCCACAGATTATGCCGCCATATGATGCTCCAAAGATTATGCCGCCATATGATGCCCCATAGATTATGCCGCAATATGATGCTCCATAGATTTTATGCCACCATATGATGCCCCATAGATGTATATGCCCCCATATGATGCTCCATAGATTTTATGCCCCATATGATGCTCCATAAATTTTATGCCCCATATGATGCTCCAAAGATTATGCCGCCATATGATGCTCCAAAGATTATGCCGCCATATGATGCTCCATAGATTATGCCGCCATATGATGCTCCAAAGATTATGCCGCCATATGATGCCCCACAGATTATGCCGCCATATGATGCTCCAAAGATTATGCCCCCATATGATGCTCCATAGATTATGCCCTCATAAGATGCTCCACAGATTATGCCCCCATATGATGCTCCACAGATTATGCCCCCATATGATGCTCCACAGATTATGCCCCCATAAGAAGCTCCATAGATTAAGCCCCCATATGATGCTCCAAAGATTATGCCGCCATATGATGCTCCAAAGATTATGCCGCCATATGATGCTCTATAGATTTTATGCCCCATATGATGCTCCATAGATTTTATGCCCCATATGATGCTCCAAAGATTATGCCGCCATATGATGCCACACAGATTATGCCGCCATATGATGCTCCAAAGATTATGCCGCCATATGATGCCCCATAGATTATGCCCCCATATGATGCTCCATAGATTATGCCCCCATAAGATGCTCCACAGATTATGCCCCCATATGATGCGCCACAGATTATGCCGCCATATGATGCTCCAAAGATTATGCCGCCATATGATGCTCCAAAGATTATGCCACCATATGATGCTCCAAAGATTATGCCACCATGTGATGCTCCATAGATTATGCCCCATATGATGCTCCATAGATTATGCCCCATATGATGCTCCAAAGATTATGCCGCCATATGATGCCCCACAGATTATGCCGCCATATGATGCTCCAAAGATTATGCCGCCATATGATGCCCCGTATATTATGCCGCCATATGATGCTCCACAGATTATGCCCCATAAGAAGCTCCATAGATTAAGCCCCCATATGATGCTCCAAAGATTATGCCGCCATATGATGCTCCAAAGATTATGCCGCCATATGATGCTCTATAGATTTTATGCCCCATATGATGCTCCATAGATTTTATGCCCCATATGATGCTCCAAAGATTATGCCGCCATATGATGCCACACAGATTATGCCGCCATATGATGCTCCAAAGATTATGCCGCCATATGATGCCCCATAGATTATGCCCCCATATGATGCTCCATAGATTATGCCCCCATAAGATGCTCCACAGATTATGCCCCCATATGATGCGCCACAGATTATGCCGCCATATGATGCTCCAAAGATTATGCCGCCATATGATGCTCCAAAGATTATGCCACCATATGATGCTCCAAAGATTATGCCGCCATATGATGCTCCAAAGATTATGCCACCATATGATGCTCCATAGATTATGCCCTCATATGATGCTCCATAGATTATGCCCCATATGATGCTCCAAAGATTATGCCGCCATATGATGCCCCACAGATTATGCCGCCATATGATGCTCCAAAGATTATGCTGCCATATGATGCCCCGTAGATTATGCTGCAATATGATGCTCCATAGATTTGATGCCGCCATATGATGCCCCATAGATGTATATGCCCCATATGATGCTCCATAGATTTTATGCCCCATATGATGAGCAAGCAGGGGGGGTGGCCACATGCAGCAATCCAACAGGGCCCCAGCCCAGGGCAGGCAGGAGGGGCCCGCAGCATCCACCAACAGGGTCCCCAGGGCCCCTGTTGCTGGATGCTCCGCCTGCGGGCCCCCCGCCTGCCCTGGGGGCCCTGTTGGTGGATGCTGGCCCCCCCCCCGCCTGCCCTGGGGGCCCTTTTGGTGGATGCTGGGCCCCCTCTTCCTGCCCTGGGCCCTGTTGGTGGATGCTGGCGCTGCGGCTGTCCTGGCCGGGCCCCCCCTGCGACAGACTACTCACCCTGCTGAGCTTTCCTGCTGCCTGCACCCGGTCCGGTCCGCCGCTCCCAGCCAGATGGCAGTGTGTGTTTGGCACAGCACACCGACGTGACACGCTGCTCGCTCTGCTTCAGAATGAGGAAGTGGAGCAGAGCAGCGTGTGACGTCACGGCTGGACCATGATGCATCAGGGCGGGCTGTAGCTTAAAGCTACAGTGCCTGCCCATTTAATTTGCCAGCCAGGAGGTCAGGACTGGGGACAGTGGGGAATATAAAGCAGCGAAGCGCTGCGCCGGACCATGCTGCCAGCGTGCTGGGGCAGCGGGCGGGCCCCCCTAAATCACCGGGCCCCATACATTAGTAAGGGCTGTAATGCCCTGATGGCGGCCCTGAGGAGCTCAGGCCCCAGGCGGGGACCTGGCTGACCTCCACAAAAGTGCAGAAAACAATGCAAAAAGCAAGCACAAAAAGAAAAGCAAAAAATATCTTATCTGAAAGCAGGAGATGCAGGCAAGACTCCAGCAAACTTCCAAATGAACCAGGAACCACAATTGAGACAAGAACAATTGATCACTGGCAACCATCATGGGAGGGAACCTCCCTTATATCAGACCAGTCAGTGAACCCAGATTGCCATTCCTCGCTGAAAGGTTCAGTACTGTCTGTAACCACCAGAGGGAGCCTCTGCTCAGAAACCATCTCTAGCACATTCATAACACATTACTCTTTATAAATTTCATTTGGGTAATGTCCGGTCACATATACTTCTTTTTGGTGGAGCTATAACAGGGTATAACAGTGACATTTATGGCAAGCCTACGTTGAGCGGGGGCGCTATATCGCTTTTTAGTGTGCCAATCTACATGGCGAGGTAGGGAAACCATCGACCAAGACCTAGGGCCTGAATCAGTATTGCCCATTTTTGTAACCTACCCTTTTTGACAATCTAAACATCTTGGCTTAGTGGATAGCACGTACAATCGCTGGCTGTCCATCTGATAAGGTTTATGTGTACTATCACAATCAATCTGTGAGATGTTATTGACATATTTTGTGTCCTAAGACATGGCTACTTCTTTCTTTAAATGTTGTCATTTTTAAAGATTTCTATTGCCGACACCTTTTGTGTCACGTATACCTGTATGGTTATTGTTTAATTTTCATGGTGGTGATACTTCTTTTCAGGGTTTAATGGGGTCAGTTAGGTCAAGCCAACATTGATCGGGGGCACCACATCGCTCTTAAGGGTGCCAACTTCCACAGAAAGGTAGGGAAACCATCAGGCCATAATTAGATCCAGAATCCCCTATCTACTCATTTTTGTTATCTATCCCTACTTGTCAAAAGCCTTTTAATATTTTTCATTTAAAATTGCCATATAAAGGTCTTTTTTAGTGTGTTTATTCTATTTGGGACCTGATTAGGTATCTGATTGTTTTTGCATTTTCATTTGAACAAGCAGCCAGTTCTGGATAGAAAGAACGTAGAGCTGAGATTAGCAGACCTGTTGGGCAAGCTGCAGGCTGGTGATTTTTCAATGTTTATAACAGCATCTCTTCATAAAATGAGAGGAATAGGGAGCAGGGTGAGCAGCTAACGGCAGCATAGAAAGCAATGGTTTGGAGAGATCTGGCTGGAATGTTAAGAGTTAAGCCCTTTCTTGGCATATAACTACTGCACACCCTCGGCCAGAGTTTGGGCAAGCAATAGTGGATGAGCCCCAGGGAAATGAACTATACAAAAATCAATGTCACATTTGCTTATTTTCTTGCTAACTAATTAAAGCAAATTATGAACTTGAGAATATCCATTTAAGCTTTTACCTACACTACAGTGCTCAGCTGTTCTACTTTGCATTTTGAGTGTGACTTGGAAATTTAGGTACTTACGACAGTCAATGACTCGGCAGCATGGATTAGAAGGGTCTGGTACTACAACAGGCATATACCCGTCTTCACTGCAGTTTTTAGGAGCAGGTAAAGCACAATCTTTTTCAGCACACAACACAATCAATGATGTTTTATCACAGAAGCAGGTTTGGCAGTTAATATCCCATGTTTCACCAGGCTAGAAATATACAAACAATTTCAACATGTAGATACAATATAGTATACATAAATGAGCAAATATATTTGAGTGGAATCGAATTGTGCTTGAACTTTAGAATTTTTTTTGTAAATTGCTTTTGTGTTTTGCCGGCTGCATTATCTGGACCATAAAGTGCCTTCAAAAGATTTTAAAATAAATCCTTATCACCTTACCGCTCATATCTCAGGATCCTCAGGTCCTCACCATCACCTGACCGGTCTTGTCCCATTTTCTGATTACTGCCGCGATTGCTGAAATCCCATCTCTGATAAGGGCCAGGATAGATGTTTGCATGCGCAAGGAAGGCTATGGCGCATATTGCAACATTATGACATTGTGAGCTTTGAGCTCAAGCGATAGTGAAAAGAAGATGAGGCAAGGAACAAACGGTGACGGTGAGCAGCCGAAGGGCCGGAGAGGAGAGTGGTATAGTGAGTATACAGATTTTTAAAGATTTCCTTTACATCTTGCATTTATACGCTCTGGGTTCTGGAGAGACCTCAGCAGATAATAAGAGACACTCAATTTATGTAGAATAATCTTTGCTAATCCAATTTCATGGTAAAATCTGTGCCCACAGGCAAATTACAATTTTGTCTTATCCCCAATTATACACATGACATATGATTGTCAATGTGTCTGTATATTACCTCTCTGGGCAATCCATCTGGACCCGTACATCCTACACAAAGATTGACGACAATTAGAACCATAGAAAGAAGTCAACTATAAAAAACTAAAAAAAAAACAACTTAAAAAATCACTGTAAAGGTCACTACATACCACAAATAGACACACATATGTCTAATACAGTGTTAAATTTTGTGGTTCCGTTAGGGCAGTAGCATCCTTCCATGTAGTCTTCTGAAGTGTTATTGATAAAGGCGTCATTATATCTACCAAAGAGAAACATATGAAAAGAAGAGAGATAAAGCAATATTAATCATTGTTCTAAAGGAAAAAGCACCAATTACCTGGAATTACAAGTAGGTTCTACTGCAGGACCACAAGGATTGTACTCCAGGTGTGAAGGACATTTCTTAGCTGTTCAAGAAAGAGAGGACATTGCCATTACAACAAGGTGAAACTAATATTTAAGAACCATTATAAACAATATATTTGACCCATTACCCCTTCCCAATTGGGTGATTTTCCATTTTTGAGCTTTCATTTCTTTTTTCTCCCTTTCTTACAAAAGCCATTAGTTTTTTTTTATTTTTCTGTTGACATAGCCGTATCAGGGCTTGTTTTTTGCAGGGCAAGTTGTAGCTTTGAATGCCACTATTCATTTTAGAAAAATATTTAGACTTGAGAGTCCTCAGTGGTTGATACCTTTTAATGGCTAACTGAAAAGATGGTAACAAATTGCAAGCTTTCGAGACTACTCAGGTCTCTTCATCAGGCAAGAGACTAAAACAAAAACTGAAGAATCACATATTTATACACAACAGGACACAGGAATAGTGCAATAAGTAACACAAGTGACGTGAAGCAGAACTGTCATTATGGCAGAGGGATGAACATAAATATTGGAACAGTTCATAGATAAGGAGAGAACTGTTCCAATATTTATGTTCATCCCTCTGCCATAATGACAGTTCTGCTTCACGTCACTTGTGTTACTTATTGCACTATTCCTGTGTCCTGTTGTGTATATAAATATGTGATTCTTCAGTTTTTGTTTTAGTCTTTGCCTGATGAAGAGACCTGAGTAGTCTCGAAAGCTTGCAATTTGTTACCATCTTTTCAGTTAGCCATTAAAAGGTATCAACCACTGAGGACTCTCAAGTCTAAATATTTTTCTATCTACTGGCTAACACGGTACGAAGATACACATCTTTACTATTCATTTTACTATTTGATGTGCTGGAAAGCATGAAAAAAATCCAAGTGCAGTAAAATTGAAAAAAAAAGCCATTCTGCAGTTTCTTTCTATTTTGGCTTTACGGTAATTGTTATTTCGTAACAACTTGCGAATAAGATTTTCCAGGTTAGTTTGACTACAGCAATACTAAACTTGTACGGTGTTTTTATATCAGTGTTGTAGAAATATTCAGAAATTCATAGAAATAGAAAAAAATTGCTTTTCTCACCATTAATCCTTAACATTTTCATTTTTCCATCCATGGAACTGTTTGATGGTTTGTTTTTTGAGTGGCGAGCTACAGTTTTATTGCTACCATTTTGGGGTAAATAGGACATTTTAATTTTGTTTTATTGCATTTTTTTGGCTGAGTTGCAACTAACAACAAAATACAATTTTGGTGCTTCAATCTCTTTTCTTCTTATGGCGTTTACCAATCTGGTTGATTAATTTTATATCTTGATAGTTTGTACTTTTACAGACATAGCAATACTACATATGTTTATTTTTTTCATTATTTCTGTATTTTTATTGGGGGAAAATGGGGTGATTAGAAGTTTCAATTTTTTTTATTCTTTCTATATTTCAAAACATTTATTTTTTTTGCTTGAATTGTTAGTACACTTAGGGTACTTTAATCTGCGATTATCAGATCGCTAAGGCTAAGTGCACACGTTCAGGATTATTTGCATTTTTTTGGCGGCAAAAAGCGCGTAAAAAATGCATGAATGAAGCATCCTATTATTTAGAATGAATTCCACAATTTTTGTGCACATGGTGCGTTTTTTTCCGCGAAAAAAACGCATCGCGGAAAAAGAAGCAACTTGTTCATTAATTTCGCGTAATTCTAGCGTTTTTCCCGCTATATTATTGACCTAGAAAGTTCAGGGAAAAACCTCGGTAAAAACACGCAAAACACGCACCAAAAACTAGCAAAAACACATGCAAAATTCGCGCAAAAAAACCCGCACGTTTTTACCGCAAATAAAGTCCGGTTTTGCTCAGGAAAATTCTGCATACATTCCTGAACGTGTGCACTTAGCCTTATACTAAATATTGCAAAACAACAGTATTACAAAATATAGAAAAAAATTATAGTCTCTTATGAGTGGAGGCCACAGGCTGGTTTTCATACGAGCACCATCATGATACGCATTCTGCTCACTGTTAGAAGCAGAGTGTCAGGATTTGAACCTGTGAGCCATTGCTTGCTGGTCTGTTCCTTTGCTGTGGAGCTATTTGGAACTTGTATAACTTCAGCCTGAAACCATATGACCTTCGTCTGGGATAGAGATCATCACCTGCCCTGCTGATTGTCCCCGCCTTGATTGAAACTGATTGGATAGAGATCATCACCTGCCCTGCTGATTGTTCTCGCCCTGATTATGTCTGATTGGACCTGCTATATATACCTGGCCAGTGCAGCTTCCTGTTGCTGAGTATATTGTGGTGCTCAGTCTAACTGAGTGAAGTATTATCTGAGCTCCTGATCTGGAAGGTGTTTTGCTGGCATCTTCCTGTCTCCTGTGGAAACCCTGCTGTTCCTACCTCGACCTTCTATCATTTAAACGGACTTGGTGCTTGAGTGTGATCTTGGCCGGCCCGTGCTCGGGCAGGCCCCGGCATCTGCTGACACAGTGAACTTCCACCGCCATATACTGCACCTCCAGAAGTCTTTCCACGGTCCGGTCACCTGTGCATCGCTGCTCCGGCCACTGGCCTCCAGTCCAGTATCGCCAGTAACGTGACACAGAGCCTGTCAATGTATTACCTTCCTGGTAAAAATGAGCTGTCGAGAATGATTTTCCAGGTCAAATATGATTATAGTTATACAAAACGTATAGAGCTGTTTTTTATATTAGCACTAGTAGTTAAAGAGGACCTCTCACCAATTTTTTCATTTTGAACTGGACACACCATATAATAGTGGCTGCAGAGTGGAAACAATTTTAATTTTTTTAATTTTTTTTCATTTCATCTCTCTATTGTGGAGATATTAGAAGTCAAATTATTGGCACGCTATGAGTTAATTTGTAAATCAAAGTGGGCTTTATTAGATAGTAAATCACACAGGGAGAAGAAGCACATGCCCATAGTGATAAGTATCTAATAAACTTGGACTTAACTAAAGTTAACTCATTAGCCGCCAAATAGTTTGATAGCTCATCAGAGGCAAAATTTTAAAAAATAAAATAAATGTTCTATTTCTCTCTGCAGCTACTATTATAGAATCATGTTAGAGTTCGAAGGGACTTCCAGGGTCATCATGTTCAAACCCCTGCTCAATGCAAAATTCACTAAATCATCCAAGACTGTCTGTCCAGCCTCTGTTTGAAGACTTCTATTGAAGGAGAACTCACCACCTCTCATGGCAGCCTGTTCCTCTCAATGATCACCCTCACTGTCAAAAAGTTTTTTTTAATGTCTAATCTGTATCTTCTCCCTTTCAATTTCATTCCATTAACTCTCGTGTTTCCATGTGCGAATGAGAATAAGGATGATCCCTCTACAATGTGACAGCCCTTGAGATATTTGTAGACAGCTATTAAGTCCCCACTCACCCTTCTTTTTTGCAAGCTAAACATTACCAGATACATTGACCATTCCTCCTAGGACATTGTTTGCAGTCTGATCACTATCCTGGCTGCTCTGCTCTGAATTTACTCCAGTTTTTCAATGGGTTTTTAAAATGTGGTGCCCAAAATTGGACACAGTATTCCAGATGAGATTTTGTTGAGGATGAGAAGACAGGGATAATTACTTCACATGATCTAGACTCTATGCTTCTCTTAATACAACCTAGAACTGTATTTGCCTTTTTTGCTGCTGCATCACACTGTTGACTCATGTGCAGTCTGTGATCTATTAGTATATCCAAGTCTTTTTCACTCGTGCTCTTGCTTAGTTCTATTCTTCCCATTATGTATATGTAATTTTTATTTTTTTCCAAGATGTAGAATCTTGCCTTTCTCTATGTTCAATACCATTCTATAAGTCATTGTCCATAGTTCAACCTTATCTAGATTTCACAATCCTTTCACTGTCTTCTCTAGTGTTTGCTCTGGGGCAAAGACAGAGCCTTGTGGTACCCCACATTAAATGTTCTTTCAATTGGATGTGCAACGATTTATTACCCACTCTTTGAGAATGATCACTGAACCTGTTATGAATCCACCTAATCGTAGCCTTGTAAATCCCACACTTGGTCATTTTTTCAAGAAGGATAATATGAGATACTTTATCAAATGCTTTTCTGAATTTGAGATATAATATATCTAACACATTTCTCTGATCCACTTAGTCAGTGATTCCATCATAGAAGGAAATTAGATTAATCTGGTATGACAAACCCATGCTGGCTCTGGTTAATTACTGTATTCTTATCCAAGTACTTAAATTCATGCTGTTTGATAATTTGTTAAAATATCTTTCCGGCTACAGAAGGCACCACTGGCCTGTAATTTCCTGGCTCCATCGTCTTTCAGTTTTTGAAGATAGGAATAACACTTGCCCTTCTCCAATCTTCTAAGACTACTCCTGTTCTCCAGGATATTTCAAAGATTCTAGCTAGTGGTTTTATAATCTCCTCTGCTAACTCTTTGAGTACCCTAGTATGTTATTCATCTGGACCAGGAGATTTAAATTAATTTAAATTATGTTCCCTCACCATCTCTCTGTTTTTAGATATGTGGATTATTTTATTCCTTTGAGGGTGCCGTGAAGATCAGTTGATGTTAAATTTGCTTTCTTAGAGAATACAGATGCAAAATAGGAATTTAAAAGTTCAGCCTTCTCAATATCATTTTGACCACTTCACCCTTTTCATCCTGTAAAAATCATATATCATGTTTGATTTTCCTTTTGCTTTTGACATACCATCAAAATCTTTTTTTAATGCTTTTTGCCTCCCTTGCAAGCCTTAAGGGTATGCCACACTAAACAATATCGCTAACGGGATCGCTAAAAAACGTCACTATTTAGCGATCCCGTTAGCGATGTTGTTCAGTGCGGCAGCTTCCAGCGACGAGCTTCCTGCTGTGATCTCGCTCGTCGCTGGAATCGCTCCGGACCCTATTTCATCGCTGGCGCTCCCGCTGGGTAAGTATCTTATCGCTGTGTGGCACCTTTTCTTAGCGATTTAGCGGTACTTTTGTACCGCTAAAGTCGTTAAGAAGATCGCTAACGGCGATAGCGTCGTTAACTATATCGCTAAATGTGGCCGCATTTAGCGATATAGAAACAATCCCGCTAGCGATCGCATTAGTATGCGTCGTTATTGTGATCGCTAGCGGGATTGTTTAGTGTGGCAGTACCTTTACTTCATTACTGGCTTTAGCTCTTCTATCTCTTGCCCTGCATTCCCTGCAGACAGCATTATATTCTTCTTTAGATATGACCCCTCTTTCCATTTGATATGCATTTGTTTGTTCACATTTAGCAACTGTTTAAGTTGTGTATTCATCCATTCTGATCTCTTTAAATGCTTTCAATTCTTCTTTCTTTTCAGGATTGTTACTGATTGTGCACTGACAATTTAATTTAGCAAAATCTCCCATCTTTCTTGGAAATTTCTGTCCTTTAGAACATACAGCCATTTGACCTTTCCTAACTTCTTTTTGAGTTCATTAAAATCTATGTTTCTGAAGTATAACCTTAAAGTCTGAGTCTTCTCTGGTCTTCCACCTCTTGTAATCCAAAATTCGAGGATAGTATGATCGCTGCCTACTAACTATTACCCTAAATATTACATCATGTTTCACGTTCAACATGAAAAATTGGTGATAGGTCCTCTTTAAACAAATTCAGAACCTTGTAAAAAATAATTTGCTTGTATTGTCAGTTTCCGAGAATTATATATTTTTTTATATCCAACCATGCAGCTAGGTAAGAATTTGTGTTTTGCTTGCAGAGATGACAATTTTGTTGGTATCTTTGTGGAGGTCCATGTGACATTTTTATTGCTTTTTATTGTGCTTTTTGGAGGGGAGAAAAGTGTGGTGACCCAAAAATGACCATACTTGCACTACAGTTTTCTTCCTTTTTTGCTATTTAAGATATGGTTTAAATATTTATATGTTTCAATAGATCATTGTTTTTGTACACAACCATAACAAATATGTATATTGTTAACATTTTTTATTTTTGAAGGGAGAAAAAAAAGGGGGGTCAATTTAAACTAATATATTTTAATTTATATTTATATATTTTTTCTTAATTTATTTTTTAACCCGCTATGAGGACTGAAACTTGTGATCATTTCATTGCTTATACTACTGTAAATACTATAAACAACTGTAATACAGTAAATATTAAAATTGTGGCTCTCTTAGTCCTTTGTGGCTGAAATTCAAAGGAGGACTAATATGGCAGTTAGAGGGACCTTCAGCAGACTCCAGGCTGCCATGGCAACCCATCGTCTCTCACAATTGCATCGTGAGGGTCGATGGGACCCAGTGTGCACTAGGAGCCAGCAATTGTTGATGTACAGTTGATGCAGATACAGGGACATGCCAGCTGTTTAACAAAGCTTGCATTTGCTATGTATGAAGCAAGCTCAACTCCAGAGCTGGTTTTATGTGGTCCTTAACCCCTTCACCCCCAAGGGTGGTTTGCACGTTAATGACCGGGCCAATTTTTACAATTCTGACCACTGTCTCTTTATGAGGTTATAACTCTGGAACGCTTCAACGGATCTTCGCGATTCTGAGATTGTTTTCTCGTGACATATTGTACTTCACGTTAGAAGTAAAATTTCTTCGATATAACTTGCGTTTATTTTTGAAAAAAAACGCAAATATGGCGAAAATTTTTAAAATTTTGCAATTTTCAAACTTTGAATTTTTATTCCTTAAAACAGAGAAATATGTCGCACAAAATAGTTAATAAATAACATTTCCCACATGTCTACTTTACATCAGCACAATTTTGGAACCAAAATTTTTTTTTGTTAGGAAGTTATAAGGGTTAAAAGTTGACCAGCGATTTCTCATTTTTACAACAAAATTTACAAAGCCATTTTTTTTAGGGACCACCTCTCATTTGAAGTCACTTTGAGGGGTCTATATGGCAGAAAATACCCAAAAGTGACACCATTCTAAAAACTGCACCCCTCAAGGTACTCAAAACCACATTCAAGAAGATTATTAACCCTTCAGGTGCTTCACAGGAACTAAAGCAACGTGGAAGGAAAAAATGAATATTTAACTTTTTAGCCACAAAAATGATCTTTTACAAACTTTTTTTTTATTTTCACAAGGGTAAAAGGAGAAAATGGGCAGATAAGGTTGTTATGCAATTTCTCCTGAGTACGCCAATACCCAATATGTGGGGGAAAACCACTGTTTGGGCACACGGCAGAGCTCGTAAGGGAAGGAGCGCCGTTTGACTTTTTCAAACTAAAATTGGCTGGAATTGAGATTGGACGCCATGTCGTGTTTGGAGAGCCCCTGATGCGCCTAAACAGTGGAAACCCCCACAAGTGACACCATTTTGGAAACTAGACCCCCTAAGGTACTTATCTAGATCTGTTGTGAGCACTTTGAACTCCCAAGTGTTTCACAAAAGCTTATAATGCCTGGGTGTGAAAAAAAAAAAAAAACAATTTTCCACAAAAATGATTTTTTAGTCCCAAATTTTTGAATTTTCCCAAGGAAATTGGACCCCAAAAGTTGTTGTCCAATTTGTCCTGAGTACGCTGATACCCCATATGTGGGGGGGAACTGTTTGGGTGCACGGCAGGGCTTGGAAAGGAAGTAGTAACGTTTTGGAATGCAGACGTTGATGGGGTCATGTTCCGTTTGCAGTGCCCCAGATGAGCCTAAACAGTGGAAACCCCCCACAAGTGACCCCATTTTGGAAACTATACCCCCTAAGGAACTTATCTAGATCTTTGGTGAGCACTTTGAACCCCCAAGTGCTTCACACAAGTTTATAATGCCCGGGCATGAAAATAAAAAATCCTATTTTTTTCCCACAAAAATTATATTTTAGTCACTAATTTTTTATTTTCTCAAGGGTAACAGGAGAAATTGGACCACATAAGTTGTTGTCCAATTTGTCCTGAGTACGCTGATACCCCATATGTGGGTGGGAACCACTGTTTGGGCGCACGGCAGAGCTCGGAATGGAAGGAGCACCATTTGACTTTTTCCAACCAAAATTGGCTGGAATTGAGATTGGATGCCATGTTGCATTTGGAGAGCCCTGATGTGCCTAAACAGTGGAAACCCCCCAAATGACCCCATTTTGGAAACTAGACCCCTAAGGAACTTTTCTAGATCTTTGGTGAGCAATTTGAACCCCAAGTGCTTCACACAAGTTTATAACGTAGAGCCGTAAAATTTAAAAATCATATTTTTTCCACAAAAATGATCTTTTCACCCCAATTTTTATTTTTCCAAGGGTAACAAGACTCCAAAAGTTATTGTGCAATTTGTCCTGAGTGCACTGATACCCCATATGTGGGGGTAAACCACTTTTTGGGTGCATGGCAGAGTTTGGAAGGGAAGGAGCGCCGTTCGACTTTTTCAACACAGAATTGGCTGGATGCCATGTCGTGTTTGGAGAGCTCCTGATCTGCCTAAACAGTGGAAACCCCCATAAATGATGCCATTTTGGAAACTAGACCCTCAAGGAACTTATCTAGATGTGTGGTGAGAACTTTTAACCCCAGGTGTTTCACTAAAGTTTATAACGTACAGCCGTAAAATAAAAAATCTTTTTTTTTTTTTTACAAAAATGATTTTTTTCGTCCCCAATATTTTATTTTCACAAGGGTAACAGAAGAAATTGGAACCCAAAAGTTGTTGTCCAATTTGTCCTGAGTACGCTGATACCCAATATGTGGGAGAAAACTACTGTATGGGCGCACGTCAGGGCTCGGAAGGGAAGTAGTGACGTTTTGGATTGCAGACTTTGATGGAATGGTCTGGGGGCGTCATGTCACATTTGGAGAGCCCCTGATGCACCTATACAGTGGAAACCCCCCACAAGTGACCCATTTTGGCAAATAGACCCCACAAGGAACTTATCTAGATGTGTGGTGAGCACTTTGAACCCCGAAGTGCTTCACAGAAGTTTATAACGTACAGCCGTAAAAATAAAAAATCTTTTTTTTTTTACAAAAATGATTTTTTCGCCCCCAATATTTTATTTTCACAAGGGTAACAGAAGAAATTGGAACCCAAAAGTTGTTGTCCAATTTGTCCTGAGTACGCTGATACCCAATATGTGGGAGAAAACTACTGTATGGGCGCACGTCAGGGCTCGGAAGGGAAGTAGTGACGTTTTGGATTGCAGACTTTGATGGAATGGTCTGGGGGCGTCATGTCGCATTTGGAGAGCCCCTGATGCGCCTAAACAGTGGAAACCCCCACAAGTGACCCCATTTTGGAAAATAGACCCCACAAGGAACTTGTCTAGATGTGTGGTGAGCACTTTGAACCCCGAACTGCTTCACAGAAGTTTATAACGCACAGCCGTAAAAATAAAAAATCCTTTTTTTTTTTGCAAAAATGATTTTTTTTGCCCCAATATTTTATTTTTACAAGGGTAACAGGAGAAATTGGACCCCAAAAGTTGTTGTCCAATTTGTCCTGAGTACGCTGATATCCAATATGTGGGAGAAAACTACTGTATGGGTACACGTCGGGGCTCGGAAGGGAAGTAGTGACGTTTTGGATTGCAGACTTTGATGGAATGGTCTGGGGCGTCATGTCGCATTTGGAGAGCCCCTGATGCGCCTAAACAGTGGAAATCCCCAACAAGTGACCCCATTTTGGAAAATAGACCCCACAAGGAACTTATCTAGATGTGTGGTGAGCGCTATGAAGCCCCAAGTGCTTCACAGAAGTTTATAATGTACAGCCGTAAAAACAAAAAAATATTTTTTTTTGTACAAAAATGATATTTTCGCCCCCAGTTTTTTATTTTCCCAAGGGTAGCAGAAGAAATAGGACAAATTGCACAATAACTCTTGGGGTCCAGAGTACGCTGATACCCCATATGTGGGGATAAACTACTGTTTGGACGCATGGCAGAGCTGAGAAGTGAAGGAGCACCGTTTGACTTTTTCAACGCAGAATTGGCTGGAATTGAGATCAGACGCCATGTCACATTTGGAGAGCCCCTGATGTGCCTAAACAGCGGAAACCCCAATTCTAACTCCAACCCTAACCCCAACACACCCCTAACCCTAGTCCCAACCCTAACCACAAACCTAACCCTAACACACCCTAATCCCAACCCTAACCCTAATCCTAACTTTAGCGCCAACCCTAACCCTAACTTTAGCCGCAACCCTAACCCTAACCCTAATGGGAAAATGGAAATAAATACTTTTTTTTAATTTTATTATTTTTCCCTTACTAAGGGGGTGATAAAGGGGGGTTTGATTTACTATTTATAGCGGGTTTTTATGATTGGCAGCTGTCACGCTAAAAGACGCTTTTTATTGCAAAAATAGTTTTTGCATCATCACATTTTGAGAGCTATAATTTTTGCATATTTTGGCCCAGAGTCATGTGAGGTCTTATTTTTTGCGGGACGAGTTGACGTTTTTATTGGTACCATTTTTGAGCACGTGACGTTTTTTGATCGCTTTTTATTTCGATTTTTGGGAGGTTAGAATGAACAAAAATCAGCAATTCATGAATTTCTTTTGGGGGAGGCGTTTATACCGTTCCGCGTGTGGTAAAATTGATAAAGCAGTTTTATTCTTGGGGTCAGTACGATTATGGCGATACCTCATTTATATCATTTTTTCATGTTTTGGCGCTTTTATAGAATAAAAACAATTTTATATAAAAAATAATTATTTTTGCATCGCTTTATTCTGCGAGCTATAACTTTTTTATTTTTTCACTGATGATGCTTTATGATGGTTCGTTTTTTGCGGGACAAGATGACGTTTTCAGCGGTACCATGTTTTTTTATATCGGTCTTTTTGATCGCGCGTTATTCCACTTTTTGTTCGGCGGTATGATGATAAAGCATTGATTTTTTGCTTCGTTTTTTTTTTTTTTTTTTAAGGGGTTCACTAAAGGGGTTAACTAGTGGGACAATTTTATAGGGGGGGTCGTTACGGACGCGGCGATACCAAATATGTGTACTTTTATTGTTTTTTTTTTTTTATTTACAGGAAGAAGTGAATTTATTGGGGAATATTTTTTTTTTTTTTAATTTATTTTGGATTTTTTTTTTACACATGTTTATTTTTACTTTTTTAACTTTTTTACTTTGTCCCAGGGTGGGACATCACAGTATTTTATCAGATCGCTGGTGTGACAGTGTGCACAGCACTCTGTCACACCAGCGATCGCACAGGCATAGATGCAGGCTTCTCAGTGCCTGCTCTCGGCAGGCACTGAGGTAGCCGCCTCCCTCCAGGACCCCGGCGCCATCTTGGATCCGGATCCTGGGAGGGAGGAAGCCCTCAGAACAGCGCGATCACATCGCGCTGCTCTGAGGGTATCAGGGGGGCGCGCAGGGAGCCCCCACCCTGCGCGATCCTCCCCTGTGCCCCCAGTACACCGCGATCATGTTTGATCGCGGTGTGCAAGGGGTTAATGTGCCGGGAGCGGTCCGTGACCGCTCCTGACACACAGTCATGGGTGTCAGCTGTGATAATCAGCTGACACCCGGCGGCGATTAGCTGCGCTCCCCTCAGGAGCGCAGCTGATCGCCTATGACGTACTATCCCGTCCCCGGTCATACGGGCCCAGGTACCATGGACGGGATAGTACGTCCGATGGCAGTAAGGGGTTAATGACCTATGACGATAATATACATCAGAAGTTGTTAAGGTGTTAAATAAAATTGAGAAAAGTTTTTTTTGTGGCAGTAACATTCAAATTTTACTTACGGCATAACCCATTGGTGCTCTCTCGCCAATCTATACAGACACCTTTCATTCCACAAATTCTAGCATAGCTCTGTAAGCTGGAGCACAGAATGTCACCTTCACCTATGGTGCAACCATCATTGGCACAGGCTTGGTAGAAAGTATCTGGGTTCACAATACTGTGACATCGTTCAAAGACACTAAAAACAAATTGAGATGATCAATTTTTAGATGCTTCTGCTGTAGCATACTTTTAAATGATACCTACATTTCCAAAACTTTATTACAATGTGTTACCTACATACCGATGCAAAATTCTCGTTATATTTCTTCTAATCAAGCAATTGGACTAATAGGGTACGCACCTGCCTAGGATAATTGTGCAGACCTCAGGGGTGTTGCAAGGTTCATCTTCCCCAGTAATTAATTCAGGACTCTTCGGCTTAGTTGATTGAATGTTTGCAAAAGTAGTGCGGGAAACATTGGACAAAAGTGTGGGTGACATTGAAGGAACACGGGTTGGCACACTTGTAGGGATGAAGCTACAAGATGAGTTTTCATTTGGTAACCCCATTGTTCTGCCATTTGAGGACATGATGGAGCCAGTTGCTCATTTGGAAGTATACAGTCATCAGCACGATTATTGGAGCATTTCCCTATAAATACAAGGGAGACCACAGAAGTAAGAGCCTTTATGTATAAAAGTATAGATGATATATATTTGCTTAGTTATGAATTGGTTAATTGGAGAGGCTTACCACAGTGACCTTCGGTGTTATTAAAAAACTTGCTGAGTGGAAGTTTCACTTTGAAGCTAAGAAGGTTGAATGAAATGTATACGCCAATCTCTAGGATCTCCACAATTACAAATATACGGGAGCATGTGATCGTTATGCCATTTCTACTGATGGCTGGATAAACTCTCTCTTCATTTACATAAATCTTGAAGAAAAAAAAGGTAGAAAAAATGTTCTTTGCATTTGCTCCCTCTTTGACCGCTTACAATCTGGCTTCTGACCATATCACTCAACTGAAACTGCCCTAACTAAAGTCACCAATGACCTACTAACCGCCAAGAGCAAGTGACACTGTGGACCATTCCCTCTAGCTGCAGATTATCTCATCTCTTGGCATCACAGACTTGGCCCTATCCTGGATCTCGTCATATCTAACAGACTGAACATGCAGTTTCTCCCTCTTCAACACCACCTCCTCACCTCGGCCCGTCTGTCAGTGTTCCCCAAGGCTCAGTTCTTGGACCCCTACTCTTCTCCATCTACACCTTCGGCCTGGGACAGCTCATAGGATCCCATGGTTTACAGTATCATCACTACACCGATGACACGCAGATCTACCTATCTGGACCTGACCTCACCTCCTTACTGACCAAAATCCCACAATGTCTGTCTGCTATTTCAGCTTTCTTTTCTGCTCGCTTTCTAAAACTGATTATGGACAATACAGAATTCATCATCTTTCCCCCACCTCACTCTTCCCCCCCACCAAACCAATCCATCAATGTCAATGGCTGCTCACTTTCACCAGTCCCGCATGCTCCGTGCCTCGGGGTGATCCTCGACTCTGCCCTCTCTTTCAAGCCACATATCCAAGCCATTGCCTCCTCCTGCCAACTCAAACTCAGAAATATTGCCCGGACCCGTGCATTCCTTGACCATGAAACCACAAAAACACTAGCACATGCCCTTATCATCTCCCGCCTCAACTACTGCAACCTCCTACTCTCTGGCCTCACCTCTAGCACTCGGGCATCACTCCAATCCATCCTAAACTCTGCTGCCCGACTAATCCACCTGTCTTCCTGTTATTCAACCAGCCTCTCCTCTATGCCAAGCCCTCTACTGGCTTCCTATTGTCCAGAGACTCCAATTCAAAACCCTAACTATGACATACAAAGCCATCCACAACATGTCTCCTCTATACGTCAGTGACATGGTCTCCTGGTACTTACCTACACGAAACCTTCGATCCTCTCAAGATCTCCTTCTCTACTCCCCTCTTATCTCTTCTTCCCACAACCTCATACAAGACTTCTCCTGTGCTTCCCCTATACTCTGGAACTCTCTACCCCAACACATCAGGCTTTCGGCTACCTCGGAAATCTTCAAACGGAACCTGAAGACCCACCTCTTCCGACAAGCCCACAACCTGCAGTGATCCTCCGTCTGCTGAACTGCCGCTCGACCAACTCTACCCTCTCCTAGTGTATCCTCACCCATCCCCCATAGACTGTGAGCCCTAGCAGGCAGGGTACTCTCTCCTTCTCTACTTGTGTGTCCCTTGTATTGCTCATGTCTATTGTACTTGTCTATATTTGCCCCTTTCATATGTAAAGCACCATGGAATAAATGGCGCTATAAAAATGTATAATAATAATAAAATCTGCATCTAAAGGCTATAGTGTATATGTATGTAAGCTGCTGGTTACCTGGTTGGTTACTGTTTTATTAAAAGACTGGGATTTCAGCACAATTGTTTCAGTTTTGTACATGATGAGAAGAGTTGTGACGCAGGTTGGGTCATCAGGGTTACAAGAAAAGTTGTCAATATAAACTCGAAAGTGGTTGAATACTGGAGTTATCTGCTGCACCAGGACATATGTGCAATTGCCACTGAAAGAGTAGTAAGTACCATCGAAGGTTATATAATGAGATCTTCTCCATCCACCACAAACGCCTAGAAAAAAATCAAGTCAGCAATTGTTACAATTTCAGAATATGTTTAGAAAAGAACTAATTATATTAGCTGGATGCATTGATATTATTCAATAGGAGGTGGCTTTCGTGTCAGAAGACATAGGGACTTACATTCACATTCCAAGTCATAGCAACAGCTACTGTTATCAACAAATATTTTCTTAGGCGCTAAGAGGTTGGCACAGGCCTTCTCGTTTAAAGACGGACAGTGCTTCCTAATTATGGTTATGTTGTTTTGACCAATACATCTTGCTTGAGTACATTCGTCTATCATCCAGATTTCATTCACCTATAGAATGGAAAGATGGTTAATTCTATTTCTAATTCTTACGTAGAATGGAAAGTGTGGTCAACTTTAAGATATTGTTTATATATGGGGTGTATTTACTGACATTTCTGAGCTAAGAGTCCTTTTGAGATAGGAACATGTGTAGATATGTGATTAAAAACTAAATAACTAATATTCTATAATATACTGTATATTGAGTGGGTACGGAAAGTATTCAGACCCTTTAAATTTTTCACTTTGTTTCATTGCAGCCATTTGGTAAATTCTAAAAAGTTCATTTTTTTCTCATTAATACACTCTGCACCCCATCTTGACTGAAAAAAACCAGAAATGTAGTAATTTTTGCAAATTTATTAAAAAAGAACTGAATTATCACATGGTCTTAAGTATTCAGAACCTTTGCTCAGTATTGAGTAGAAGCACCTTTTGAACTAGTACAGCTATGAGTCTTCTTGGGAATGATGCAACAAGTTTTTCACACATGGATTTGGGGATCCTCTGCAAGTCTTCCTTGCTGATCCTCTCCAGATCTCTCAGGTTGGATGGTGAATGTTGGTGGACAGCCATTTTCAGGTCTCTCCAGAGATGCTCAATTGGGTTTGGGTCAGGGCTCTGGCTGGGCCAGTCAAGAACGGTGACAAAGTTGTTCTGAAGCCACTCCTTTGTTATTTTAGCTGTGTGATAAGGGTCATAGTCTTGTTGTAAGGTGAACCTTCGGCCAAGTCTAAGGTCCAGAGCACTCTGGAAGAGGTTTTCATCCAGGATATCTCTGTACTTTGCCGTATTCATGTTTTCTTCAAAGGCAACCACTCGTCCTGTACCTGCAGCTGAAAATCACCTCCATAGCATGATGCTGCCACCACCATGTTTCACTGTTGGTGCCACCACCATGTTTCACTGTTGGGATTGCATTGGGCAGGTGATTTCCAGTGCCTGGCTTTCTCCACACATACCGCTTAGAATTATCACCAAAAAGTTCTATCTTCGTCTCATCAGACCAGAGAATCTTATTTCTCATAGTCTGGGAGTTCGTCATGTGTTTTTTGCAAACTCTATGCAGGGTTTCATAGGTCTGGCACTGAGGAGATGCTTCCGTCGGGTCACTCTGCCATAAAGGCCTGATTGTTGGAGGGCTGTAGTGAAAGTTGACTTTGTGGAACTTTCTCCCATCTCCCTGCTGCATCTGTGGAGCTCAGCCACAGTGATATTGGGGTTCCTCTTTCTGCAGAAATTCCTTTGTAACCTTGTAACCTTGGCCTGATCTGTGCCTTGCCACAATTCTGTCTCTGAGCTCCTTGGCCAGTTCCTTTGATCTCATGATTCTCATTTGGTCTGACATGCACTGTGAGGTCTTCTATAGACAGGTGTGTTCCTTTACAAATCAAGTCCTATCAGTTTAATTAGACACAGCTGGACTCCAATGAAGGAGTAGAACCATCTCAAGGAGGATCACAAGGAAATGGACTTAAATATGAGTGTCTGAGCAAATGGTCTGAATACTTATGACCATGTGATATTTCAGTTTTTCCATTTTAATAAATATGCAAAATTTTCGACATTTCTATTTTTTTCAGTCAAGAAGGGATGCAGGGTGTACATTAACCCCTTTCTGCCATCAGACGTAGTGTTCCGTCCATGTGACCTGGGACTTAATTCCCACGGACAGAATAGTGCGTCATATGCGATCAGCTGCGCTCCCGGGGTGAGCGCAGCTGATCGCGGCCGGGTGTCAGCTGATTATCACAGTTGACACTCGGCACTATGTGCCAGGAGTGGTCACGGACCGCTCCTGGCACATTAACCCCCGGTACACTGCGATCAAACATGATCGCAGTGTTCCAGCGGTATAGTGAAGTATCGCGCATGGAAAGGGGCTCCCTGCATGCTTCCCTGAGAACCTCAGAGCAGCGCGATGTGATCGCGCTGTTCCGAGGGCCTTCTCCCTGCAGGACCCCTGAATCAAGATGGCTGCGGAGTCCTTCCGGGTCCTGCAGGGAGGCAGCTTCTTCAGTGCCTTGCTGAGAGCAGGCGCTGAGAAAGCCTCCTGCAGTGCCTGTCAGATCACTGATCTGACAGAGTGCTGCGCACGGTGTCAGATCGGCGATTTGACACTATACAGTGATGTCCCACCCTGGGACAAATTAAAAAAGTAAAAAAATAAAAACAACATGTGTAAAAAAAATCCTAAATAAAGAAAAAAAAATCCCCAATAAATTCATTTCTTTATGTAAATATAAATAAACAATAAAAGTGCACATATTTAGTATCGCCGCGTCCGTAACGACCCGCCCTAAAAAAATTGTCCCACTAGTAAATCCCTTTAGTGAACCTTTTAAAAAAAAAACAGGGCAAAAAAACTTTGAATTATCATCCTACCGCGGAACAAAAAGTGGAATAACACGCGATCAAAAAGACAGATATAAATAAACATGGTATCGCTGAAAATGTCATGTTGTCCCACAAAAAACGAGCCACCATACAGTATCATCAGCGAAAAATAAAAAAGTTAAAGCTCGCAGAATAAAGCGATGCAAAAATAATTATTTTTTGTATTTAGTAGTTTTTATTGTATAAAAGCGCCTAAACATAAAAACAGGTATAAATGCGGTTTCACTGTAATCGTACTAACCTGAAGAATAAAACTGATTTATCAATTTTACCACACGCGGAACTATATAAATGCCCCCGAAAAGAAATTCATGAATTGCTGGTGTTTGTTAATTCCGCCTCCCAAAAATCATAATAAAAAGCGATCAAAAAATGTCATGTGCCCGAAAATGGTACCAATAAAAACGTCAACTCGTCCCGCAAAAAATAAGACCTCACATGACTCTGTGGGCCAAAATAAGAAAAAATTATAGCTCTCAAAATGTGATGATGCAAAAACTATTTTTTGCTATAAAAGGCGTCTTTTAGCCTGTGACAGCTGTCAAACATAAAAACCCGCTATAAATAGCAAATCAAACCCCCCTTTATCACCCCCTTAGTTAGGGAAAAATAATAAAATTAATAAAATATATTTATTTCCATTTTACCATTAGGGTTAGGGTTGGGGCTAAAGTTAGGGTTAGGGTTGGGGCAAAGTTAGGATTAGGGTTAGGGGTGTGTTAGGTTTAGGTTTGTGTTTAGGGTTATATTTAGGGTTGGGATTAGGGTTAGGGGTGTGTTGGGGTTAGGGTTGGAGCTAGAATTGAGAGGTTTCCACTGTTTAGGCACATCAGGGGCTCTCCAAATGTGACATGGCGTCTATTCTCAATTCCAGCCAATAGTTTACCTCCACATATGGGGTTTCAGCGTACTCAGGACAAATTGCACAATAACTCTTGGGGTCCAATTAATTCTATTACCCTTGGGAAAATAAAAAATTGGGGGCGAAAATATCATTTTTGTGGAAAAAAATATGATTTTTTATTTTTATGGCTCTACATTATAAACTTCTGTGAAGCACTTGGGGGTTCAAAGTTATCACCGCACATCTATATAAGTTCCTTTGGGGGTGTAGTTTCCAAAATGGGGTCTTTTGTGGGGGTCTCCACTGTTTAGGCACATCAGGGGCTCTCCAAACGCGACATGACGCCGGCAGACTATTCCATCAAAGTCTGCAATGCAAAACGTCACTACTTCCCTTCCAAGCCCTGATATGTGCCCACACAGTAGTTTTTTCCCACATATAGGGTATCAGCGTACTCAGGACAAATTGATCAACAACTTTTGGGGTCCAATTTCTCCTGTTACCCTTGGGAAAATAAAAACTGGGCACTAAATGATCATGTTTGTGGAAAAAAATTAGGATTTTTTTATTTTCATGCCCGAGCATTATAAACTTGTGTGAAGTACTTGGGGGTTGAACGTGCTCACAACAGATCTAGATAAGTTCCTTAGGGGTCTAGTTTCCAAAATAGTGTCACTTGTGGGGGGTTTCCACTGTTTAGGCACATCAGGGGCTCTCCAAACACGACATGGCGTCCAGCCAATTCTGCATTGAAAAAGTCAAACGGTGCTCCTTCCCTTCCAAGCTCTGCCATGCACCCAAACAGTGGTTTACCCCCACATATTGGGTATCACCGTACTCAGGTCAAATTGCATAATAACTTTTGAGGTCTTGTTACCCTTGGGAAAATAAAAATTGGGGTGAAAAGATCATTTTTGTGGAAAAATATGATTTATTAATTTTACGGCTCTACGTTATAAACTCGTGTGAAGCGTGAAGCACTTGGGGGATCAAAGTGCTCAACACAGATCTAGATAAGTTCCTTAGGGGGTCTAGTTTCTAAAATGGGGTCACTTGTGGGGGGTTCCCACTGTTTAGGCACATCAGGGGCTATCCAAATGCGACATGGCGTCCAATCTCGATTCCAGCCAATTTTGGTTTGAAAAAGTCAAATGGCACTCCTTCCCTTTTGAGATCTGCCGTGCGCTCAAACAGTGGTTCCCCCCACTTATGGGGTATCAGCGTACTCAGGACAAATTGTACAACAACTTTTGGGGTCCAATTTCTCCTGTAACCCTTGGAAAATAAAAAATTGGTGACTTAAATATCATTTTTGTGGGAAAAAAATAGGATTTTTTATTTTCATGCCTGGGCATTATAAACTTGTGTGAAGCACTTGGGTGTTCAAAGTGCTCACCACAGATCTAGATAAGTTTATTAGGGGGTCTAGTTTCCAAAATGGGGTCACTTGTGAGGGGTTTTCACTGTTTAGGCACATCAGGGGCTCTGCAAACTAAACATGACACTCATCAAGTCTGCATTCCAAAACGTCATTACTTCCTTTCCGAGCCCTGCCGTGCACCCAAACAGTTTCCCCCCCACATATTGGGTATCAGTGTACTCAGGACAAATTGGACAACAACTTTTGGGGTCCAATTTTCTTGGGAAAAATCAAAAATTGGAGACAAAAAAATAATTTTTGTGGAATTTTTTTTTTTTTTTACACACCCAGGTATTATAAACTTTAGTGAAACACTTGGGGGTTCAAAGTGCTCTCAACAGATCTAGATAAGTTCCTTAGGGGGTCTAGTTTCCAAAAAGGGGGCAGCTTGTGGGGGTTTCCTCTGTTTAGGCACATCAGGGGCTCTCCAAACGCGATATGGCATCCAATCTCAATTCCAGCCAATTTTGGTTTGAAAAAGTCAAACGGCGCTCCTTCACTTCCGAGCCCTGCCGTGCACCCAGGCAGTGGTTTTCCCCGACGTATGGGGTATCAGCATACTGAGAAGAAATTGCACAACTTTTTCTGTCCAATTCTCTTTTTACCCTGGTTGAAATAAAAAATTTTTTTGTAAGAGATCATTTTTGTGACTAAAAAGTTAAATGTTCATTTTTTCCTTCCAAGTTGCTTCAGCTCCTGTGAAGCACCTGAAGGGTTAATAAACTTCTTGAATGTGGTTTTGAGTACCTTGAGGGGTGCGGTTTTTAGAATGGTGTCACTTTTGGGTATTTTCTGCCATATAGACCCCTCAGAGTGACTTCAAACGTGAGGTGGTCCTTAAAAAAATGGTTTTGCACAATTTGTTGTAAAAACAAAATCGCTGATCAACTTTTAACCTTTATAACTTCGTAACAAAAAAAAATTTTGGTTCCAAAATTGTGCTGATGTAAAGTAGACATGGGAAATGTTTTTCAGTAACTATTTTGTGTGACATATTTCTCTGTTTAAAAGTAATAAAAATTCAAAGTTTGAAAATTGCAAAATTGTCCAAATTTTCGCAATATTTGCAAATAAACACAAGTTATATCGAAGAAATTTTACCACTATCATGAAGTACAATATGTCACGAGAAAACAATCTCTGAATCGCAAAGATCCATTGAAGCGTTCCAGAGTTATAGCCTCATAAAGAAACAGTGGTCAGAATTGTAGAAATTGGCCCAGTCATTAACGTGCAAACCACCCTTCGGGGTTAAGGGGTTAATGAGAAAAAATTAACTTTTTTGAATTTACCAAAAGGCTGCAATGAAACAAAAAGTGAAAAATTTATTGGGGTCTGAAGTACCCACTGTATTTAAGGGATTCAGGCTTCAGGTAGACATTAGGTAGCGTTCACACAGGCAATGTGGTTGGGCCCAATCATGTACAGTTTTATTGCTTTGATAAAACTCCAAGGGATTCAAAAATCAAACCAGCCTCTTCTGGGCATAAAAGTATAACAACAAATAAACAATTTATTCAGCAGGCACATAAATGTATGTGCAGGCTTACCTCAACAGATTACATTTCTTTCTCCAGGAGAAAACTTAAAACAGAAGAAGTATGGCATTACCATGTTTTGGTATTTCCTTCAGCTTGAGTTCCAGCAGCTTCCAGTGCCAAACAGAAGTATTAAACTCTGGACACAGTCGACACTGAACAGGCTGCATCTTCCACACATTTCTCTGCAGCTCCAACACACTGGCTGCTCAGCTTTTTGAGCTGATCCATGCAGTCTACACTCAGAGAGAGATCCCGATGTGTCTCTCTCTTAGCTACAGCTCACATTTTGGCTGGTCACTCAGCAGCTTCAGCACACTCGACTCTGCTTGATTCAGCAGACTGACACACCTAGTTAACACAGGCCCTGGTTCTTACTCAAAGCTAGCCAGATCCATCTAATTAAGACTTGCAGTGCCAGGATTTAACCCAGTCCTATCTGGCTTTACTACAGTATACACATAGTTATTAAGGTCGAAGGAAGACTTTAAGTCCATCTAGTTCAACCCATATCCTATCCTAACCTGCCCTAACATGTTGATCCAGAGGAAGGCAAAAAAAACCCAAGTGGCAAACAGTAAGTTTCACATTGGGGAAAAAAATTCCTTCCCGACTCCACATATGGCAATCAGACTAGCTCCCTGGATCAACGCAATATCTAGGAAACTAGTGAATATAGCCTGTAATATTATACTTTTCAAGAAAGGCGTCCAGTCCCTTCTTAACTTTTAGTAAGGAATCACTCATTACAACATTAGACGGCAGAGATTTCCATAGTCTCACTGCTCTTACAGTAAAGAATCTGCGTCTGTGATTATGGCTAAACCTTCTTTCCTCCAGACGTAGAGGATGCCCCCTTGTCCCCGTCACAGGTCTAAGAGTAAAAAGATCATTAGAAAGGTCTTTGTACTGTCCCCTCATATATTTATACATTGTAATAAGATCACCCCTAAGCCTTCGTTTTTCCAAACTAAATAACCCCAAGTGTAATAACCTGTCTTGGTATTGCAGACCCCCCAGTTCTCTAATAACCTTGGTCGCTCTTCTCTGCACCCGCTCCAGTTCAGTTATGTCTTTCTTATACACCGGAGACCAGAACTGCACACAGTATTCTAAGTGTGGTCGCACCAGTGGGGAAAATAAGTATTTGATACACTGCAGATTTTGCAAGTTTTCCCACATAGAAAGAATGGAGAGGTCTGTAATTTTTATCATAGGTACACTTCAACTGCGAGAGACAGAATCTTAAAAAAAATCAGAAAATCACGTTGTATGATATTTACATAATTAATTTGTATTTTATTGCATGAAATAAGTATTTGATACAATGGAAAAAACAGAACTTAATATTTGGTACAGAAATCTTTGTTTGCAATTACAGAGGTTAGATGTTTCCTATAGCTCTTGACCAAATTTGCACACATAGCAGCAGGGATTTTGGCCCATTCCTTCATACAGATCTTCTCCTTATCTCACTGGTTAACACTGTCACTTGGTAACATTGAATTTCAGCTCCCTCCAAAGATTTTCTATTGGGTTCAAGTCTGGAGACTGGCTAGGCCACTCCAGGACCTTGTAATGCTTCTTACAGAGCCACTCCTTAGTTGCCCTGACTGTGTGTTTCGGGTCATTGTCATGCTGGAAGACCCAACCATGATCCATCTTCAATGCTCTTACTGAGGAAAGGAGGTTGTTGGCCACAATTTTGCAGTACATGACCCCATCCATCCTCCCTTCAATACGATGCAGGCCCCCTTCCCCTTTGCAGAAAAGCACCCACAAAGTATGATGTTTCCCCCACCATGCTTGACAGTTGTGACAGTATTATTGGGGTTGCACTCATCCTTCTTCTTCTTCCAATCACGGTGAGTAGAGTTGATACTAAAAAGTTCTATTTTGGTCTCATCTGACCACATGATCTTCTCCCATATCACTTCTGGATAATCGAGATGATCATTGGTGGACTTCAAATGGGCCTGCAGGTGTGCTAGTGTGAGCAGGGGAACCTTGCATGCCCTGCAGGATTTTAATCCATGATAGCATAGTGTGCTACTAATGGTAATGTTTGAGACTGTGGTCCCAGCTCTCTTCAGGTCATTGACCAGGTCCTCCCATGTATTTCTGGACTGATTCCTGACCTTTCTCAGAATCATCCATACCCCACGAGGCGAGACCTTTCATGGAGCCCCAGACCGAAGAGGATTGATAGTCATCTTGTGTTTCTTCCATTTTCTAATAATTGTATCAGCAGTTGTTTTCTTCTCACCAAGCTGCTAGCCTATTGTCCTGTAGCCCATCCCAGCCTTGTGCCGATCTACAATTTTGTCCCTGGTGTCCTCAGACAGATCTTCGGTCTTGGCCATGGTGGAGAGATTGTAGAGTGATTAATTGCGTGTGTGAACAGGTTTCCTTTATACAGGTAATGAGTTCAAACAGGTGCAATTAATACAGGTAATGAGTGTAGAGCATGAGGGCTACCTAAAGAACAACTAACATGTCTGTGAGAGTCAGAACTCTTGCAGGTTGGTAGGTGATCAAACACTTATTTCATGCAATAATATGCAAATTAAATATTTAAAAAACATACTATGTGATTTTTTGTTTTTTTATATTTAGATTCTGTCTCACACAGTTGAAGTGTACCTGCGATAAAAATTACAGACCTCTCCATTCTCCATAGTAACTATGTTACTATGTTACTATTCTTTGATGGTGGGAAAACTTGCAAAAATCGGCAGTGTATCAAATACTTATTTTCCCCACTCTATATACATCTATCTATCTACTCATACACATACAAACACACTTACAGCATAGATTTGCATCTATCTATCTATCTCTGTATATATATATATTGAACATCACTGTATACGGACGAACATAAGGACCAGAAAAGGCTAAGGTTGCATCATTCTGAGACTTAGAGTCCAGAAAATACATACCTTCCGTGGTGGCATAAGATCTATGCACCCAGGAACAGTAGTGCTCACTGTGGTTGATACTGAGGTACTGGTGCTTTTTTCTGGTATGTTTGTAGTGCTTGTCATCTTTATAGTCTGAGTACTGGTGCTGGAAGTAACAGTTTGGGTGGGCTTGGTACTGCTGGTAGATGTTGGCACGGTAGAAGTATGACATAGTTCACTGTATTTTTTCACCTTGCAGTTTTGATTGCATTTTGCAAAGAAACACCAGCCTGCATTATCAGAGGTGTTGTATATCTGTTGACCTGTAAAACAGAAGCATTTTTACAATAACATAGTACATATCTACTTGGCTCTTGACATCATAACATCTTTCTACACAGCATGACTCATAGGAACTTACACAATTATCATGAATTTCCAATTACTGTAAAGTTATTTATTTTGTAGCTCTCCAATTGCCATTACCCTCTTTACATGTTATCTTTTACAGATGGCATTAAAGTGAACCTCTCAGTAGGATTTCACCCCCAAACTATTTATATACACGTATGACTTTTTCAAATACAAGTCCAGCAATACCTTCACATGGCCAATCCATTCCTCCATCACTGAGAAATCGGCGTTTTAATTTATATGCAAATGAGGTTGTAGATCTTAAGCCTCTGTCCTTCTAGCTTCAGATCTACAACCTTCACACATAACATAGAGTGAAGCAGGAGGACAGTCTGGGTGTGGAATAGAGCGGCAGTGACTGAGGCTTCAGATCTAGTCTCAATTGCAAATCAATTCAAATGCTGTGTTCTCAGTAACGGAGGAACGGATTGTCTAAGTAAAGATATTGCTGGACGTGTCTTTGAATGAATAACATTCATATATAAATAATTTGTAGGATGAAATTCAGTGGCAAATACGTTTAACATCGTTTAAACTTAGACATCTTGAATACTCTATTACATTTTAATAACTTATTGGACTACGCACTTACTACTACAAGTTCTCATCCAATTGTGAGCTATTTACTTACATACATCTTCAGATCAAATCATACTATAAAAACTCAACTTTAACGCTAGTAAGTAAATATTTAAATCACATATACTACAGAAATACGTACTGGAGGAACCATAATTCCGTTGACATTGCACATACATTGAGATGTTGTAGAAAACGGTTTGGAAGTTGTTGGTGGTTGAGAAGTTTCTCTATGGGATTCTGTGGGTTTCTTAGTAACTTTACCAGGTGTTTCCGATGTTACGCTTTCATGTTCAAACTCAGTAATTAGCTTATGGGAAGTAGTACTTGCCTTTGCAGAAGTTACTTTGCCAGTGGTTTGAAAGGTCGATGTCACTTCTCCAGATTTTGTTGGCGGTTTAATGGTTGGTGTGGAAACAAGTTTTTGTGACGTTGTAAATACTTTTATAGGTTTTGTTGTTATTGGTCTTTGTGTAGGGAGTGATATGGGATTTTTAGTTGTCTTCTCAAGGGGTGTTGTTATTGATCCAGTTGTTTTTGATACTGAGGTACTGGTGCTTTTTTCTGGTATGTTTGTAGTGCTTGTCATCTTTATAGTCTGAGTACTGGTGCTGGAAGTAACAGTTTGGTGGGCTTGGTACTGCTGGTAGATGTTGGCACGGTAGAAGTATGACATAGTTCACCGTATTTTTCCACCTTGCAGTTTTGATTGCATTTTGCAAAGAAACACCAGCCTGCATTATCAGAGGTGTTGTATATCTGTTGACCTGTAAAACAGAAGCATTTTTACAATAACATAGTACATATCTACTTGGCTCTTGACATCATAACATCTTTCTACACAGCATGACTCATAGGAACTTACACAATTATCATGAATTTCCAATTACTGTAAAGTTATTTATTTTGTAGCTCTCCAATTGCCATTACCCTCTTTACATGTTATCTTTTACAGATGGCATTAAAGTGAACCTCTCAGTAGGATTTCACCCCCAAACTATTTATATACACGTATGACTTTTTCAAATACAAGTCCAGCAATACCTTCACATGGCCAATCCATTCCTCCATCACTGAGAAATCGGCGTTTTAATTTATATGCAAATGAGGTTGTAGATCTTAAGCCTCTGTCCTTCTAGCTTCAGATCTACAACCTTCACACATAAACATAGAGTGAAGCAGGAGGAGACAGTCCTGGGTGTGGAATAGAGCGGCAGTGACTGAGGCTTCAGATCTAGTCTCAATTGCAAATCAATTCAAATGCTGTGTTCTCAGTAACGGAGGAACGGATTGTCTAAGTAAAGATATTGCTGGACGTGTCTTTGAATGAATAACATTCATATATAAATAATTTGTAGGATGAAATTCAGTGGCAAATACGTTTAACATCGTTTAAACTTAGACATCTTGAATACTCTATTACATTTTAATAACTTATTGGACTACGCACTTACTACTACAAGTTCTCATCCAATTGTGAGCTATTTACTTACATACATCTTCAGATCAAATCATACTATAAAAACTCAACTTTAACGCTAGTAAGTAAATATTTAAATCACATATACTACAGAAATACGTACCTGGAGGAACCATAATTCCGTTGACATTGCACATACATTGAGATGTTGTAGAAAACGGTTTGGAAGTTGTTGGTGGTTGAGAAGTTTCTCTATGGGATTCTGTGGGTTTCTTAGTAACTTTACCAGGTGTTTCCGATGTTACGCTTTCATGTTCAAACTCAGTAATTGCCTTATGGGAAGTAGTACTTGCCTTTGCAGAAGTTACTTTGCCAGTGGTTTGAAAGGTCGATGTCACTTCTCCAGATTTTGTTGGCGGTTTAATGGTTGGTGTGGAAACAAGTTTTTGTGACGTTGTAAACACTTTTATAGGTTTTGTTGTTATTGGTCTTTGTGTAGGAAGTGATATGGGATTTTTAGATGTCTTCTCAAGGGGTTTTGTTATTGATCCAGTTGTTTTTGATATCTTTGGTGTGTATGTCTTGACTTCTTCAACAGTTGTTGATGTTCTGAAAGATGTTGTTGACTCTCTAGGCAGCGATGTAACTATGGTCTTTGTTGTCTGATGAAGACTCGTAGTAAATTTTGAAGGTGTGGTTACATGTTTAGTGCTCACTGAGTGTTTAGTAGGTATAGACTTTGTTGATTCACATCCAGAACAACAGTAAACTCGGATTTCATAATTATAGCAAGATTTAAATGAACCAGTTTGTTCCTCATTCCGACATACAAGACCATTGCTGACATTGCAGTGCACGTTTTGTTGAAGTTCTTCCATGGATATATCTGGATAATCAGCAGATCTACACTGAATATCATTAGGTTCTTCACAGACTTCAAATCCTGAATTTCTAATGTCTTTATAAGTTTCAAAGTCGCCATTTATCTTGGAGCCAGGGAGGCTTACATCAAACCACTGAGACCACTCACAAACTGGTATGCAACTCACTTTGCTTGATGTAATGGATGTAACAGATTTAGTTGAATGCTGGTGTTCACAATCCTCCAATGAGCAACAAAGGATTTGTACTTGGTAGTTATAACATACAGTAAAATTTTTGATCTGATCTTTGTTATTGCAAACTAGACCATGAGTGACATTACAGGTAACTACTTGGCCAAGTTCTTCAATAGTCATGTATGGAAAATCCTCCGCTCTACACTTAATGTTCTTTGGATTTTGGCATATATTAATTCCAGAAGCTTTAATGTTCTCTAAGGTTTCAAAGTCTCCATCAAATTTATCATAGTTGGGGAAATATACATCAATCCATGATGTCCAAGTACACTTCTCTTTGTTACATGGAGTGCTGTGAGTTGTTACTTGAGGTATGGTTGCAGGAGGCTTCACAGAAGTTGATAACGTTTGCTCTGTAACTAAATTAAGTAAACTATCATAAAATACATGAATAAAAACCATGTGTGAAAATACTCATTAAATGGAACTTGTCATCTGGATTTTATACCCCAAACTAATGGCATACATGTAAAGGTGCTTTAATGCTGAATAAATCCTCACCTTTCTTGAAGAAATCCATTTTGCTGTTTTACAGAAATACATAGTTGAAATTAAATGCTAATAAACTGTAAGTGCAGTGGGCAGGTGCAGCACATATAGCTCTCCTGCCTCTCTACCTTTCCTCCGCCCCATGCCTGCCTCTTGTCTCTCACTGTTAAAGAATTTGTCCACTACTTGGGCAACTTCTTCTCATACCCTTCTCTTGGCCTCCATAAATTAATAAAGCATATTCTCTCCTCCCATTCTACACCGTTCCCACAGAATTGGTACTTCATTTCCCGGGGCTCCCTTGCTGTTGTTGTGATACGTGACGCTGCTGCCCAATCAGCGCTGGCGTCACTGTACCCGCCTCCTGTCGAATTGAGCAGGAAAAGGAAGTCCTACATCAGCTGCAGCCCAGACTTCCTCTTCATGTTTGATTTATCTGAAGGCAGTGACAGTGATGCCAGTGCTGATTGGGCACCGGCATCACGTCTCACAACAACTGTACGAGATAAATGCCACTGTAACGGGAGTTGAGTATAGGGTTTATTACTTTATGGGGGCCAAACATTTTGATTAAGAAGGGGTTGTCCTCGTAGTGGACAACCCCTTTAAGTAATTCATGTTTCAGTGATTTGTCAGTTAGAGACTGCTTTAGGCTAAGTTCCCATGATGAGTTTTTGGTGAGTTTTTTACCTTGCATATTTTTCAAAAATGCAAGTAGCCTAATGAAAAATCAAATGCAAAAAAAAATTATTTTATTTTCGTATTGAGAAATGGGGTAAATCAAACATTTTAATTAATGTTTTAAAACTTTTTTCCTATTGTATCACTATGTGACTTGAACCGGTGATCATTGCATCAATCCTACGTTATGTAATGAATGTTTAAGTTCTTCTTCGAAGAACAGCCACATGAGTACAAATTTATAGAAGGCTCAAGGCTAGCAATGACAGAAAATAAAAAAGTTATGGCTCTTGAAAGAGGGGAAGGAAAAATAAAGTGTTACAAAACAAAAATTTGTCTAGTCGGAAGGGGGTTAAAGGGTGACTTCAATTTTTAAAGCATCTTGATTTGTTATTCACCGAAAAGGACATATCATTAAAAAAAAATCACTGAAAAAAGCAGCCTTACTTACT
The DNA here is from genome assembly GCA_033576555.1 of Oophaga sylvatica. Lineage (NCBI taxonomy): Eukaryota > Metazoa > Chordata > Amphibia > Anura > Dendrobatidae > Oophaga > Oophaga sylvatica. Next base: position 83,535,160 of record JARQOD010000010.1, on the reverse strand, counting down.
AATACCAGGTCATAATATCAATGCACTATGGGACGCAGTAGACCCCTATGGTAAAGGCGGAGGCAGCATAGATGCAGAATACTGAAAAAACAACCACTCACAAGCCTATTTTACATCTATGCTGCTTTTTTCTGTGATTATTGGGGTAAATTGGGGTGTCTGTCCTTGTGGGGTGCACTTACAGCAGCATTTAAAATTTGGGCACACCTGGTCAAAATTAGTTATTGTGAACAGTTAAGCAAATTGAAGATTAAATGATCTGTAAAAAGGCTAAAGTTAAAGATGACACATTTCCTTCATATTTTAGGCTAAACGCTTTTTGTGAACAGACAAGAATCTTTTAATTCTTATTTGAGGGATTTTCATTCATTCTTCCTTGGAAAATTCTTCCAATTCTGTGAGATTCCTGGGTCGTCTGCTATTTTGAGATCTAGCCACAGATTTTCAATTATGTTCAGATCAAGGGACTGTGAGGGCCATTGTAAAACATTCAGCTTGCCCCTTTTGAGGTCGTCTATTGTGGATTTTGATGTATGTTTAGGATAATTTTTTAGTGATGAGCGAATGTGCATGGATAACGAATTGTCCGAGCATGTTCGGGTGTTATCCAAACATCTGGGCGTACTCTTATATTATATTAGAGTCCCTGCGGCTGCATGATTTGTGGCTGTTAGACAGCCTTAACACATGCAAGGACTGCCTAGTTGTTAGGGAATCCCCATATACATTTCAGCAGGCTAACATTTCGAATTTTAAAATCATTTCTCAAGCTGGTGTTATAAAGTATTCTAATTTACTGAATACTTTCAACATTAACAGAAATATGCACAATTGAAATAGATCACTCTGTTTGTAATGACTCTGTATAATATATGAGTTTCACTTTTTGCATTGAAAATTGAAATAAATTAACTTTTTGATGATATTTTAATTTTGTGAGAAGCACATGTATGTATACATGTGTGTATATTTCCACAAAGTCAACTATCATTGCATTTTTTTTCTCATTAAAGTACACTCTGCACCCCATCTTGACTGATAAAAACCACTGCAGCCCTCCACCAGTCGGGCCTTTATGGCAGAGTGGCCTGACGGAAGCATCTCCTCAGTGCCAGACATATGAAAACCCGCATAAAGTTTGCTAAAAAACACATTAAGGACTCCCAGACTATGAGAAATAAGATTCTCTTGCCTGATGAGACGAAGATAGAACTTTTTGGTGATAATTCGAAGCGGTATGTGTGGAGAAAACCAGGCACTGCTCATCACCTGCCCAATACAATCCCAACAGTGAAACATGGTGGTGGCAGCATCATGCTATGGGGTGTTTTACAGCTGCAGGTACAGGACAACTGGTTACAATTGAAGTAAATATGAATGCGGCCAATTACAGAGATATCCTGGATGAAAACCTTTTCCAGAGTGCTCCGGACCTCAGATTTGGCCGAAGGTTCACCTTCCAACAAGACAATGACCCTAAGCACACAGCTAAAATAACAAAGGTGTGGCTTCGAACAACTCTGTAACCATTCTTGACTGGCCCAGCCAGAGCCCTGCCCTAAACCCAATTGAGCATCTCTGGAGAGACCTGAAAATGGCTGTTCACCAAAGTTCACCATAAAACCTGCCGGCACTGGAGAGGATCTGCAAGGAAGAATGGCAGAGGATCTCCAAATCCAAGTGTGAAAAACTCGTTGCATCATTCCCAAGAAGACTCATGGCTATACTAGCTCAAAAGGGTGCTTCTACTCAATACTGAGCAAAGGGTCTGAATACTTATGCTCCACACAGCATCAGTAACGTCAGAGTGAGTCCCCGGCTGACCTGAAGTGAACTGAATAGCATGTAAAACAATCAATTAAGCTTCCCACACTAATCAGCTCATCTCCTGTCAGTCACAGAAATTAACTCATTCATATGGGGGTTTACAGCTGGGCTGGCAGCATTAGCAGCTGTCCCTGCTGTAAACCTGTTAACCCTTTCAGATGGATTGCAGTGTGGGACCTGACTGAGCGCCAGAGAGGTAAGAATATGGTTGCTTTATTATTTTATTTTTATTACAGAATAAGGGATTCGGAAGGATTACCAGTTCAATAAAATATGGTCAAAAACTATGTGTATTTCTTTCATTAAAATAATTTTTAATTAATGTGTGTGTGTTTTTTTTAACCATTTAATACAATAGGATTAATAATGGAGAGTTGTCTAATTGACAACTCTCCATTATTAACCCAGCTCAATGTCACCTTCCAATAGCAAAGTGGCCTTAACCCATTATTAACCATTAGCCACCACTACAGGGCAATGGGAATAGACGGGCTAAGTGCCAGAAAAGGCGCATCTAATAATAGATGTGCCTTTTCTGGGGTGGCTGGGGCAGATGTTAGTAGCCGGGGGGGGCACAAAAAAATGCTCCCTCCCAAGGCGAATAATATCTGTTGTTCGTCACTGGCTTTCCCTGTCTGGTGGAGAAAATACTGCGGGAGCCCACGCATTTTTTTTCAACGAATTTACACATTTAATTAACACCTACATGTATGAAATTTTGCAGACATACACTCACGTAATTGTTAATCAAAGCCATATATCAAACTACATGAAATGAAATGGTTTACTGTATGTAACCATGTGTATTTCATGTCTGGTTCTGTAATGATTTTACAGAAGCCGGCAATTGAATTAGCGGCTATTATACTATGTAGAAGTGTATGAACTATAAATATATATTTGTCACAATGACATGTATATATATATATATATATATATAAAGTATTCTATGTGTACATATCTATTCTTTCCAATTCTTTATTAAACCTGTCAGTGTGATTTTACAGTATAGCCAGGGATGAATTGCCGGCTTTTCTAAAGGACACCGGTTCGTATTTCTCGCAAGTCACACGTCCGGTCCGTGTGTAATCCGATGTTTTCACGCACCCATAGACTTGCATTGGCGAGTCTTGGCCGTAATCCGGTGCAAATTGCAGCATGCTGCGATTTCACTCGCACGTATAAAACGGATGAGAAAAAAATCGGATACTGGGATCTGCCCCAAAGATTAACATTGGTCCGAGTGCAATGCGATTTTTTCTCGCATTGCACTCGTCTGTATTTCTCGCTAGTGTGACTCCGGCCTTACCCTTTAGATATGATTACTCCTTGGTGGGAGACATTCATATTCGTGTTATAGAGAAATTAGTACCTGGTGTGGAGATATTTAATGGAATTTTACTGGCTGTTTCAAAATGGAAGGTTGTGGTGGGTGCCGTGGTGGTAGCACAAGGGTATACACGTTTATGATGTTTCCATCAGATGAACATGTGGCTGTAATGCATCCTCCAATTCCATCAGTAGTGCTGTAGATGATATCACCGTAGTTGTACTTTATATTTCCATAATAACAGTAACATGCTGCAAATGTAAGAAAATTCATGAGACATTTATTAGCTACATTCATTGTTAACCTAGTAGCACCCTTAAAATAGCAAAGTTTTCTTTTATTGGTCATAACCATGGACCTGCCAACAATATCGTATCCACAAGCATAACTTGAAGGTCCACTGCCCCAATGCAAAGTCCATAATAAGTCCTCCACTGATCTATTATAAAGGGGCCTTCTCATGTGGCAGGGATGACTTAAGCACCGGATCAATTATGCAATGGCTATCTTTGCAACCCCTAAAGCTATGTCCCTGGCTATCCCCATGTAAAGATGGCTTCCATATTTAAAATATCAATAAATTAAAATTTAGAGTGTTTATAGTGCAGCACTTACCTCTGACATCCTTCTGACAACGAAGTCCTTTCTTTGTGCAGAGACTAAAAAATGAAAATGTAGGTTTTAGGATTTTAATTACAAAACAACCAAAAATATTCCACAGAGTAAGTAGGTGATTACCATGATTCACAATTCTTGTAAGAGGGGACCACATCTCCAATGTTGTAACGTTTGCCATCGTCATCATAGCACCCACAATTCACGTGAGCAACACACTTCATGATGTCTTCATCGAAGAAAGGTCTTTTCTTTGGGCATTTTGGATAGCATCCTAACATTCAAAATAATATAGTAAGAATGATTTAGAACCACATTTGTTCAAAATATGTTAAAATTATAATATTTTTAATAGAAATCATGTAATAAAATATTGTGGGTCTTTCCTGAGCGTTATGTTTCAAGGATTTCAACAGCTAGACCCATAATGATTAATTGGATCACGAGAGATGAGCTATCTAATGGGTCAACTTCCGTACTGAACAGATCACAAAATATTACCCACTAGAAGATCCTGTTCTTCTAGATATTGAAAGAGAAACTCAAATTGTTTTTTTCAGTATGGCAATTATTTTTTCAAAGCACAGTATCTGTATGACTATTTTTAATATTTATTGAGAACCGTACTTAAAATTTCTTTCTTGTACCTTTTGTGACTTACTTAATCTCCTTTTTTTTCCCTCTATGCATCCAGCTCTGCAAAGCTGCTCCTATTCTTAACTAGATTTCACAGCAGCACACTGCTTTTTCTCAGTGCTGCAGGCCACCTCCCTCTTCTCTCCAGACAATTTTTATTTTTGTGGCTGATGAGACTATTCATAGTTTTGAATGTGGTGACTTAACTTACTATTTAACTAATATTCATTGGTTTTTGCAATGTCTACATTACATTGGTGGTTCGTGAGAATTTCCAGAGCATTATCATGATTACCCTGAATGCATATCGTAGTTGAGCAAAGAGTAGCAAGAGCTGTGATACAACATGACTGTCACGGCAATAAGGATGCTGTGAGAGGGTTTGGAAGATGTTTCATTAGACTGGCTCATACTTGCTTCTGTATTTCATGAATAAGACAGAATCATAAGGCTCAAAATGCACTTGGAATCAGTTTGATATTAAATATAGCTTAGCTGAAATGTGCTACACCCTGACCTAAACCCAATAGAGCATCTCTGTAGAGAGTGCTTCTACTCAATACTGAGCAAAGGGTCTCATTACACTGGGTCATTAGGTGATCTGAGAATACTTGACCAAAAGAAAAAAGGTAGTGGAGAAGATCCATAGGCAATAGAAGGCAAAGAGAGTCCTGAATGATCATCATTAGGAGGACGATATCTGCAAATATGTGAAGGTTTAACAAATGGTTGTATTGGCACACAGGATTAATTCTGTATATATAGAAAATTGAGATCAAGTTATGATTTTCGAAATAGCTCTATAAACCAATCTAGTATAAGTTAGCGAATATTCCATTTCAACTTAGTACCTTCTAATCCAGGAAGATAGTTCATGCATTGACCACTTGGGTTTCTACAGGTCCTCATGCATGGATCTCCACAAGGTTTGTAGTGCCACTCACACTCTCCTTCTGGGTTATAATAATCACAAAATAGAGCTGGAAATAACAGAAATGTACCAATTAAAATCATAAAATCCTAGAAAAAAGTCTAAGGGGTAAGGTTTCTCCTTCTGGAGAGTGACATACCAGCTCTTGCTTGTCAAAGTAAGGAGGCTTATTTGCCGTGCAATGCTCCTCTGGGAAATTTAATATGCAAATTGCCTCTTCAGAGACAAAGAGGACTTGAATTCTATAGCACCACCTGTTGGAAGGATCGCAACTTCCAACAGGTGGCGCTATAGAGTTCAAGTCCTCTTTATCTCTGAAGAGGCAATTTGCATAGAAAAAAAAGTATTATTTATTTAAATTTTTTACTTCAAAACTATTAGAAATTTTTTTTTTTGGTGGTTGAAACAACTTACGGCAAATGTCTGGTGTTCTCCATGGTACACAAATTCCTGCTTGACTACATGCAGCAGCGTAAGCGGCAACAGCTGTACAAAAGCACTCACAATCCCCACCAGAATCACACGCACAGGTGTCATGGACACATGCCTCATGGTAAGGAGTAGGATCAAGCTAAAAGTGAAATATAGTTAGAGTATTGTAGTTCTTTTACGCTAGTCAGAGAACATTTTAAGCAGATTTGTTAGCTGAATTTGTTGCCAGATTTAAAGACAGAATATAATGCTGCATGTATGGTTTCTCAGTAGCCAAAGCGATAAAAAAAATGATCCCTTTGGCTACCAAAAATAATGAAAAAATATCTCTCAATGGTCTAAAAAGGAGATGTTCTTCAGCACCAAAGGGAAATAGTTCAACTTTAGCCTTTAGTCGTAGGATAAAAAAATAGCTATGAAAAAATATACTGGTGCTCCCTCTTAAGCCGGGGTCACACTTGCGAGAAATTCGCACGAGTCTCACACCTCAATACCCGGCACTGCCGCCGGCACTCAGGACCAGAGCGCTCAGCTGCATAGAAATACATGCACACTCCGGTCCGGGCCGGGTATTGAGGTGCGAGACTTGTGCGAGTTTCTCGCAAGTGTGACCCCGGCCTTACTGTCTATGTAGGAAGAGGGCAGCATATTAAGCTGCTGGACCTACCTTAAGTAAAACATAGTTTGCTATATGTCTTACCTTGGAGTGACACTTGGTGAAGGTAGAGCCCATGATAATGCTGCAGTGTTTCTGGGACCAGGTCTGACGGTATAGGTTGGTAAGACAAGGGTCACTTAGGGGTAACGCATCAGGACAGGAGGTAGAAGCTTTCCAACTGTTCCCAAACTCCAGAACATTGACCACCACTGATTTACTTCTTGTGGTAAAATCATTAAGTACATTACCATCATAGTTACCACAAAGACCACAAACTTTCCCCTATAAGTAAAAAATGTCAGATTAATGCACAGACTGTCCAACACAGGTCCTCTTCACATAATAGCAAGGGCCATAAAGCATTTGCATGGTAAGCAGGGCCAATTTTAGACAAATTGGGGCCCTGGGCAAAATTCAAATGTGGGCCCCCAATCCTGAAATATTACACCAACAACACTATTTAACCCCTTAATGAGCAGGGGTATTTTTGGTATTGCATTTTCATTTTTTGCTCCCCTTCTTCCCAGAGCCATTACTTTTTTATTTTTCCATCAATATGGCCATGTGAGGGCTTGTTTTTTGCAGGATGAGTTGTGCTTTTGAACGACACCATTGGTTTAAACATGTCGTGTAACAGAAAATGGAAAAAAAATTAAAGTGCTGTGAAATTGCAAAAAAGGGCAATCCCACACTTGTTTGGCTTTTTCACTGGGTTCATTAAATGCTAAAACTGAACTGCCATTATGATTCTCCAGGTCATTACGAGTTCATAGACATCAAACATGTCTAGGTTCTTTTTTATCTAAGTGGCGAGAAAAAATTCCAAAGTTTGTAAAAATAAAAAAAATATATGCTATTTTCCGAGACCTGTAGCGTCTCTATTTTTCGAGATCTCGGGTTGGGTGAGGGCTTATTTTTTGCGTGCAGATCTGACGTCTTTATTGATACCATTTTAGTGCAGATGCGATCTTTTGATCGCCCATTAATGCATTTTATTGCAATGTTGCAGTGGCCAAAAAAACGTAATTCTGGCGTTTCGAAAAATGTGTATATTTAAATTTTTTAATGTTTTATTTTGAATGGGGAGAAAGAGGGATGATTTGAACTTTTATTTTTTTTTTATTTTTTTATATTTTTAAAAACATTTTTTTTTACTTTTTACTTGCTTCTATAGTCTCCATGGGAGACTTGAAGCTGCAGTTATCCAATCTCCTCTGCTACACACACACAGACACACACATACTATATACTGTATGTACACCCATATATATATTCACGCACAAGATATACACATTCATACAATATCCTGTGTATGTATACACATACAAATACATAATATATACACATATACAGACACACACACACATACTCACATCTATATACATATACATTTACAAGGTCCTTCTGCTCCACTTGTGCAGATTTAGGACAGTGATTTAGGGGCAGCCATGATGAGGAGGAGGGGATACAGACAGGGCTGCAGGCATCTTCTTGACCCCAGTGTCTAAACTTTGCTGTGCTGTGAGACGGCCCCTCATTCTCAACTTCTAACCTGACACTGCCAGCGGGAGAGGGAGATAGATGCACACATGGACTACAGAGGATGTACTACATTATTCTCTGTAAGTAATGCTGTGCAAGCTCTGTGCACTTCATAAAAGGGCTGCAGAAACAGGGGTCCCCTTTTTGGGAGGAGGTCCTAGGCATTTGTCTTGCTTGCCTGCCCCTAGCGCCCGCCCTGATGGTAAGTATTGTAGGGATTCGCTCTGGTAGGCTGAGGCTGGGCACGCAGTAATGAGGCAACACACAGGCATTATGTCCAAAAATCACTATTTTATTGTCTCTTTAAATCCGGTAACAAAGCATAACAAAACATAAATGCATTCCATCCTGGATAATCACTGATTCCAGACTCACCCTTGCATGGGACGGGCTTAACTAAGTGGCTGCAAGCCAGCAGGGACCGCCAGGTGCCATTCCCGGGTGGTCTGGACTCGCTTCTGCTGCACCGACACACTCTAACAAAACAGTCCTTTCCAGGCTGACTCCAGCCAAACTCAATAGAACCGCATGGTTCTCAGTGTGAGACCGTCACAGGCTCTGCACACACATGTGTCCTGTCCGGGTGCTATACCCCAGTCCAACACCCTGGCTACCAAGCTCCAAGTCTCACCACGTGCTTCCAGGAATCTTCCAACACCGGCAGACCTTCCAGGAACCTTCCAGGCAGCCCTGTGCAGGACACACTCTTCACTCGTCTCAGCCAGACTCCCTTGAGACAGACATCAGAGACACTTCCCAGTCTCTCACGATCTCCCTCCATGTGCCCAGCACTGCTTTACATACCTGTAGCCACTCCCCAAGCCAAGGTATGAAGCACATGGTCTAGTCACGTGTTCATGACCTCATCACAGGTCCTTCAACACATACAATCACCAGTATGTACCATTCATTCTCCCACCACCAGTGGGCAGTGTATGTGTGGTTAGCATGTCCCACCCAGCTCACAAGCTAACCCTGTAGGTTCACCCTTAACAAGAATTAGAACTCTTATGGGACTATAAGTCCCAGAACAACTTTACTGACCTACAGCACAGAATAGCTCTGCGACACATACTTTCCGTTTAGCCCCATACCAGGGACTGGTTTCCCATCTCTCTCATGCCTCCATGCATAATTTGAGCAACTTATACAGCGCCCCCTAGGTGCCACATTAGTCATTATACCACAGTACTTAGTATGATATATTCTTTATAAAGTTTTGCCAAAAATAAACTTACGGTATTAGATGTCTAAACAATTTAAGCAACTGCTCACCTGAAATTCAGGGCTCAGCTTGATAATGATAGTGGTCATTTTGTCCCACATAACAATTAATCCATTATTGGCCTCGATCACAAGGAACATACCCAACTGCCTAATCTGGTAGGGGACTTCACAACCAAGGTCTCTCTCCAGGACTTCATAAGAGCTTTCACTCAGTTTCAGTTCAAACATCTGATGAGTACAAGAGACCATTAAAGGGTTTAACAAAACTGATCCCAAAATGCATTTCGACATGTAAACGTTTCAGGACTGCCTTTCCACCATTTCTCTGGTCTCTGTGTTTTGACTACAGCATACATCACCGCTGCAGCCAATCACTGGGCTCAGTAGCTTGTGCTGTCTTTATCAGTAGAGCAACTAAGCTCAGTGATCAGCTGCATTTGATTATGTGCACTATTGTTGTGAAAATGGAAATTTTCTGTTAATTCAGACAGACTGAGCCATCAGAAACTTAAAACAGATACTGGATGCATTCTTGCAGTCATGTAAGTTTCATGGCTCATTCAGACAACAGTATTTTTTCTTGAATGTAAAAAAACAGTCCATTTTCATCAGTCTTTTTTTCGCCCATTTTCATCAGAGTTTTGTCAGTTTTTACCATCAGAGTTTCATAATTTTTTCTCATTCGACAAAAAAGAGGGAGGATTCTCAACTTTAGGCCAGGATCACACTTGTGATTTTCGTGCGAGTATCTCATATGAACACACCGCCTCCGACACTCGGACCGGAGCGTGTGGCTGCATAGAAATACAAGCAGCCGCACGCACCGGTCCAAGTGCCAGGGCAGTGCCGGGTGTTCATGCGAGAGACTCGCACCAGAATTGTGCGAGTCTCTCGCAAGTGTGATCCAGGCCTTACCCTATCACTCAGTCAAAATTGGAATAACTAAGAGACATGCCAATCAGCCTCAAATCAATAGTGCCCAGATAGCTGACAACAGCCATGCCATGTTTCCTATCAAAAGGTAAAACCCCAATAAAAAATATTACATCGATATCGAATGCCTGTGATCATCTTGAGTGCTGATAATGTGAATGTTGGAAATTTCATAATTTTCTGAAACTGAAGACACATCCCATGACCAGCCCTCACGTGAGGTTACCAAGGGGAGAAATGAGGGTGTAACTTAGGTGCTGATAAAGACAAATTATGATCTGTGTTCAATGCAGGAAGATACATTGCCATGTAGGCTTGATCCATGATTATGGACATTTTCATTAGGAATGCTTCCAGCCATAAATCTGAAGCTATTGCAGTGACATCAGGTTTAGTAAGTTTTATTTGTTAATCCTTTTTATTTTATATAATTATATATGCTGTATTGTTTTGTCCCCTTTGTAAAATCTTTTGTATATTTTTTATGATCACTGCCTATATTTCTTGATTAAATATAAAATTTAAAATTTCTGTTTGCGATATGCTACTGTTAGGAATACCTGCCGTGCATGCAATCATCCTTCTCCGGTTTCCATATTGCTCTGCTGGTCGGTCCATGCTGGGGGCAGAGCAAGAGCACACTTGGGTGGTGCCTCGTGAGTGAATGTGGTGAGCGATTTGGGAACAAGGGACCCCTTTTGGAGTAGGTGAAGAATATCCCGGCCCTTAAGGACTTGCCTATCAGTGGTGGCTTGTGCAAAGTGTGTCTGTGACTGCACTTTTGTTGGTATGATGCAAGTATCTACAGAGTAGCTATTCCTGCACATAACAGCTACCTGTCGGGTGTCCATTCGGCCTGAAAATGTTTGATGGTGGCAGCGAGTAGATAGTTATTTTATTGCAAAACTGGCAGTGACTGTGCAGAGAATATAAACATTGGAATTGGAGGTGTACATACCATACGCTCACTGTCAGTTTCCCAATAACTGAAATAGTGGTGGGAGCAACCTGCAGCCTCCTCCGTTAATCATCAGTCAATTGCGCAATTGTCTTGACGAGAGAAGGAAGTAGACCGGACCGGAAAGTAACAGTGTGGTGGGTTCAACGTCAGCAAGAGCCCCCCGGCTGTGATCTTGACATTTGGTCATTACTGGATTAATAAGAAATATTCTTGAAACTTACCCCAATAAACATTTTTAGAGCTTTAGAACAGGTGACTCCAGTTGTCCCACATGGGATGTTCTCAGTGATGACTCTGAATGATTGATTTCCAGAATTGCAATAATCCTAATAAAAAACAATGTAGTGTCCTAAAGGGAACCTGTCAGCAGTTTTGGCCAATAAAAGATAAGGCCATCACCTTTCAGGGTTTATATACAGCATTCTATAATGCTGTACTGTATATAAGTCCCTAACTCGACCTGGAAGAACCGAAAAAAAAGTTTTATTATACTCACCTGGCAGCGGTCCGGTTCGATGAGTTCCGCTGGTCTTGATCCGGCACCTCCCATCTTCTTATGATCACCGCCCTCCTGCTTGCTTCTTGTGGATGACGCGACCCTGCATCATTCACACAGGCTCCGCGGCTTTGCGCGCCTGCGCAGGAGTACTTCTCTGCCCTGTTGAGGGCAGAGCAAAGTACTGCAGTGGGCAGGTGCAGGAAAAGGTCAAAGAGCCCCGGCACCTGCGGACTGCAGTACTTTGCTCTGCCCTCAACAGAACAGAGATGTACTCCTGCGCAGGAGCGCGATGACATGAGCCTGTGTGCATGATGCAGGGGCGCGTCATCCACAAAAAACAAGAAAAAGGATGGTGATCATAAGAAGATGGGAGGCGCCGGACCTAGACAAGCGACGCCCATCGGACCGGACCGTTCACCCAGATGTGTATAATAAATCTTATTTTTCAGTTCTTCCAGGTCGGGTTGGGGGCTTAATACAGCATTACAGAATGCTGTATATCAGCTTTGAAAGGTGATGTCCGTATCTTATATCGGCCAAAACTGCTGACAGGTTCCCTTTAATATAAGTGAGTACATGCAAACTTACTTCTTCTACTACTTTTTTAACTTTGACAATATTGGTTTTACACTTTAACGGTATTGTCTGACAATTATAACCTATGACCTATGCTCTGGATAGGTTAATATTGCTGATTGATGGGTGCTTTTCCAATACCTGGGTCAACGTGTATTCACAATCGCCGCTGAAATCAAAGCGTTTGCCATCGAAGGTTACATAGTGCCCTTCTCCATATACAACACATGTCTTGTGGCACTCCTTCTTTGTACACTGCCACTTTCTCTCTCTGCAGGTGCTAAAAAGATAGAAATTTAAAATGAGTGCATTGCAAAAATCTTCCTTATTATGTTATGCTCATCAAATGAGTTAGTAGATTTCTGCACCACAATTTATAATTTGAAAAACCCATGTACATGTTTTGAAAAAAATAATTGCAAAAAAAAGTGCGGTGAAATTTCAGTTTTAACAGAATGTACAGTATAGGATGACATTTCATAATTATCAGATTTGTATGAGTATGTAGCCTGTGGGTTATTACAGTATACATATATATATATATATATATATATATATATTCATATATATATATATATATATACAGTACAGACCAAAAGTTTGGACACACCTTCTCATTTAAAGATTTTTCTGTATTTTCATGACTATGAAAATTGTACATTCACACTGAAGGCATCAAAACTATGAATTAACACATGTGGAATTATATACTTAAACAAAAAGTGTGAAACAACTGAAAATATGTCTTATATTCTAGGTTCTTCAAAGTAGCCACCTTTTGCTTTGATGACTGCTTTGCACACTCTTGGCATTCTCTTGATGAGCTTCAAGAGGTAGTCACCGGAAATGGTCTTCCAACTATCTTGAAGGAGTTCCCAGAGATGCTGAGCACTTCTTGGCCCTTTTGCCTTCACTCTGCGGTCCAGCTCACCCCAAACCATCTCGATTAGGTTCAGGTCTGGTGACTGTGGAGGCCAGGTCATCTGGCGTAGCACCCCATCACTCTCCTTCTTGGTTAAATAGCCCTTACACAGCCTGGAGGTGTGTTTGGGGTCATTGTCCTGTTGAAAAATAAATGATGGTCCAACTAAACGCAAACCGGATGGAATAGCATGCCGCTGCAAGATGCTGTGGTAGCCATGCTGGTTCAGTATGCCTTCAATTTTGAATAAATTCCCAACAGTGTCACTAGCAAAGCACCCCCACACCATCACACCTCCTCCTCCATGCTTCACGGTGGGAACCAGGCATGTAGAGTCCATCCGTTCACCTTTTCTGCATCGCACAAAGACACGGTGGTTGGAACCAAAGATCTCAAATTTGGACTCATCAGACCAAAGCACAGATTTCCACTGGTCTAATGTCTATTCCTTGTGTTCATTAGCCCAAACAAGTCTCTTCTGCTTGTTGCCTGTCCTTAGCAGTGGTTTCCTAGCAGCTATTTTACCATTAAGGCCTGCTGCACAAAGTCTCCTCTTAACAGTTGCTGTAGAGATGTGTCTGCTGCTAGAACTCTGTGTGGCATTGATCTGGTCTCTAATCTGAGCTGCTGTAAACCTGCGATTTCTGAGGCTGGTGACTCGGATAAACTTATCCTCAGATGCAGAGGTGACTCTTGGTCTTTCTTTCCTGGGGCGGTCCTCATGTGAGCCAGTTTCTTTGTAGCGCTTGATGGTTTTTGCAACTGCACTTGGGGACACTTTCAAAGTTTTCCCAATTTTTCGGACTGACTGACCTTCATTTCTTAAAGTAATGATGGCCACTGATTTTTCTTAGCTGCTTTTTTCTTGCCATAATACAAATTCTAACAGTCTATTCAGTAGGACTATCAGCTGTGTATCCACCAGACTTCTGCACAACACAACTGATGGTCCCAACCCCATTTATAAGGCCAGAAATCCCACTTATTAAACCTGACAGGGCACACCTGTGAAGTGAAAACCATTCCCGGTGACTATCTCTTAAAGTTCATCAAGAGAATGCCAAGAGTGTGCAAAGCAGTCATCAAAGCAAAAGGTGGCTACTTTGAAGAACCTAGAATATAAGACATAATTTCAGTTGTTACACACTTTTTTGTTAAGTATCTAATTCCACATGTGTTAATTCATAGTTTTGATGCTTTCAGTGTGAATTTTCAATTTTCATAGTCATGAAAATACAGAAATTTTTTTAAATGAGAAGGTGTGTCCAAACCTTTGGTCTGTACTGTATATATATAAATATACACTGCTCAAAAAATAAAGGGAACAGTTAAACAACAGAATATAACTCCAAGTAAATCAAACTTCTGTTAAATCAAACTGTCCACTTAGGAAGCAACACTGATTGACAATCAATTTCACATGCTGTTGTGCAAATGGAATACAGTCATGGCCAAAAGTTTTGAGAATGACACAAATATTATATTTTCACATGATCTGCTGCCCTCTGGTTTTAATGTGTGTTTGACAGATGTTTATATCACAGACAGAAATATAATAATTGCAAACATATGAGTAACAAAAGCTTATATTGACAGTTAGAATGAGTTAATGCAGCAAGTCAATATTTGCAGTGTTGACCCTTCTTCTTCAGGACCTCTGCAATTCTCCCTGGCATGCTCTCAATCAACTTCTGGACCAAATCCTGACTGATAGCAGTCCATTCTTGCACAATCAATGCTTTCATTTTGTCAGAATTTTTAGGTTTTTGTTTGTCCACCCGTCTCTTGATGATTGACCACAAGTTCTCAATGGATTAAGATCTGGGGAGTTTCCAGGCCATGGACCCAAAATCTCTATGTTTTGTTCCCTGAGCCATTTAGTTATCACCTTTGCTTTATTGCAAGGTGCTCCATCATGCTGGAAAAGGCATTGTTGATCGCCAAACTGCTCTTGGAGGGTTGGGAGAAGTTTCTCTTGGAGGACATTCTGGTACCATTCTTTATTCATGGCTGTGTTTTTAGGCAAGACTGTGAGAGAGCCGATTCCCTTGGCTGAGAAGCAACCCCACACATGAATGGTTTCAGGATGCTTAACAGTTGGCATGAGACAAGACTGGTGGTAGCGCTCACCTTGTCTTCTCCGAATGAGGCGTTTTCCTGATGTCCCAAACAATCGAAAAGGGGATTCATCAGAGAAAATAACTTTACCCCAGTCCTCAGCAGTCCACTGCCTGTACCTTTTGCAGAATATCAGTCTGTCCATGATGTTTTTTCTGGAGAGAAGTGGCTTCTTTACTGCCCTCCTTGAGACCAGGCCTTGCTCCAAGAGTCTCCGCCTCACAGTGCGTGCAGATGCACTCACACCTGCCTGCTGCTATTCCTGAGCAAGCTCTGCACTGCTGGTAGCCCAATCCCGCAGTTGAAACACTTTTAAGAGACGGTCCTGGTGCTTGCTGGTCTTTCTTGGGCGCCCTGAAGCCTTTTTGGCAACAATGGAACCTCTCTCCTTGAAGTTCTTGATGATGCGATATATTGTTGACTGAGGTGCAATCTTTCTAGCTGCGATACTCTTCCCTGTTAGGCCATTTTTGTGCATTGCAATGATGACTGCACATGTTTCTTTAGAGATAACCAAGGATAACAGAAGAGAAACAATGATGCCAAGCACCAGCCTCATTTTAAAGTGTCCAGTGGTGTCATTCTTACTTAATCATGACAGATTGATCTCCAGCCATGTCCTCATCAACACCCACACCTGTGTTAATGGAGCAATCACTGAAAAGAGGTTAGCTGGTCCTTTTAAGGCAGGGCTGCAATGATGTTGAAATGTGTTTTGGGAGATAAAGTTCATTTTCTAGCCAAATATTGACTTTGCAAGTAATTGCTGTTAAGCTGATCACTCTTTATAACATTCTGGAGTATATGCAAATTGCCATTAGAAAAAGTGAAGCAGTAGACTTTGTAAAAATTAATATTTGTGTCATTCTCAAAACTTTTGGCCATGACTGTAGACAACAAATGGAAATTATTGGCAATTATCAAGACACACTCAATAAAGGAGTGGTTCTGCAGGTGGGGACCGCAGACCACATCTCAGTACCAATGCTTTCTGGCTGATGTTTTGGTCACTTTTGAATGTTGGTTGTGCTTTCACACTCGTGGTAGCATGAGACGGACTCTATAACCCACACAAGTGGCTCAGGTAGTGCAGCTCATCCAGGATGACACATCAATGTGAGCTGTGGCAAGAAGGTTTGCTGTGTCTGTCAGCGTAGTGTCCAGAGGCTGGAGGCGCTACCAGGAGACAAGCCAGTACACCAGTAGAAGTGGAGGGGGCCATAGGAGGGCAACAACCCAGCAGCAGGACCGCTACCTCCGCCTGTGCAAGGAGGACTAGGAGGAGCACTGCCAGATCCCTGCAAAATGACCTCCAGCAGGCCACAAATGTGCATGTGTCTGCACAAAAGGTTAGAAACCGACTCCATGAGGATGGTCTGAGTGCCCGACGTCCACAGATGGGGGTTGTGCTCACAGCCAAACACCGTGCAGGATGCTTAGCATTTGCCACAGAACACCAGGATTGGCAAATTCGCCACTGGCGCCTTGTGCTCTTCACAGATGAAAGCAGGTTCACACTGAGCACATGTGACAGATGTGACAGAGATTGGAAACACTGTGGAGAGTGATCTGCTGCCTGCAACATCCTTCACCATGATCGGTTTGACAGTGGGTCAGTAATGGTGTGGGGTGGCATTTCTTTGGAGGGCTGCACAGCCCCCCATGTGTTTGCCAGAGGTAGCCTGACTGCCATTAGGTACCGAGATGAGATCCTCAGATCCCTTGTGAGACCATATGCTGGTGCGGTTGGCCCTGGGTTCCTCCTAATGCAGGACAATGTCAGACCTCATGTGACTGGAGTGTGTCAGCAGTTCCTGCAAGATTAAGGCATTGGAGCTATGGACTGGCCCGCCCGTTCCCCAGACCTGAATCCGATTGAGCACATCTGGAACATCATGTCTCGCTCCATCCACCAACGTCACGTTGCACCACAGACTGTCCAGGAGTTGGCGGATGCTTTAGTCCATGTCTGGGAGGAGATCCCTCAGGAGACCATCCGCCACCTCATCAGGAGCATGCCCAGGCGTTGTACAGTAGGGAAGTCATACAGGCACGTTGAGGCCAAGCACACTACTGAGCATCATTTTGACTTGTTTTAAGGACATTACTGTCACGCGGTCTTATGATATGTGTACGATGTCAGTAAACTATTCTTAAAAGAACAACACTCTATACAACATATAGATTAGCAACATCAGCATGTAAATATAGAATAGATTTACCTGACACGAAATCCGTTGAACTCAGGGTTAATCTTGAGGACTTGATACACTGTCACAGGAAAGAGGAGGACCGGGGGTCTAACCTGACCCTAAACTGGGGTCCTAACTATTCCCTCACCTTGGAGGTACTGATAATGGTTCAGAGGTCCAAGTCTCCAGCCTAACCCTGTCTCCTATCAGTCCCTGAACCCTGTAATCAGTCCTAAGAAGGATACTGATTACCACCAAAGGAATACGGGCTGATCTCTGCTAAATACACAGATTAGACATATTAGACAGACTGGAGAAAACACAGACTTGCATACACACTCAAACACAGAAGGAACATAAATGATCTGGGATATTAAACTCTAAGCAAGGTGAGCTTAAAACAACTAAGGAGCTCTTTAACTTAAGTCTATACAGATACAATCCTATCTGTGGTCTGCATGAAGAATTTCACTGGCAACTCCCAACACAGACAACCAGAGATTTAAAGGAAACCAATCAACAAATAATTAATTGCAGCCGGGAGAAACTGCACCCAGTCCCAGAACTGAGCACAGACAGAATTAACTCCCTAACTGCCAAACACAAAGAAACAGCAACTCAGCTGTGAGAAGTCAGAATGTGCAACCGCGACGATCTTCGTGGCAATGCACACATGACAGTACCCCCCCTTCTACGAGGGGCCTCCGGACCCTCAGGGCCAGGTTTGCCCGGGTGAGTTCTGTGGAAGGTCCGCACCAAACGATCTGCGTTAATGTCAGACGCAGGAACCCACGTCCTCTCCTCTGGACCATACCCCTTCCAATGCACCAAGTACTGAAGGGACCGGCGATTCAGACGTGAGTCAATGATCTTTGACACTTGAAACTCCAAGTTACCATTGACCACCACTGGAGGAGGAGGTAGAGGTGATGGTATGACTGGTGCCACGTACCTCTTAAGTAATGACTTGTGGAACACATTGTGGATTTTAAACGTAGGAGGGAGGTCCAGACGAAATGCCACAGGATTAATTATGGAACTGATCCTGTACGGCCCGATGAATCTGGGGCCCAGCTTCCAGGAGGGAACTTTAAGTTTTATATTCCTGGTAGACAACCATACCAGATCGTTCACATTAAGATCTGGACCAGAAACTCTCCTCCTATCAGCCATACGTTTATAACGGTTCCCCATAGCACTCAGATTATTCAATACACCTCTCCACACTGAAGCAAGTGACGACGAGAAACGCTCCTCCTCAGGAACCCCAGAAGGGCCCCCCCCATTGAATGTACAAAACTGGGGATGAAAACCATATGCCCCAAAAAACGGGGACTTACCAGTGGACTCGCTCCGCCTGTTGTTAAGAGCGAACTCTGCCAGAGGCAAGAAAGAAGACCAGTCCTCCTGGTTCTCTGAGACAAAACACCGAAGATAAGTCTCTAGGCTTTGATTCAGACGCTCTGTCTGACCATTGGTCTGCGGATGAAAAGCCGAGGAAAATGACAATTGCATCCCCCGACGTAAACAAAATGCCCTCCAAAACTTGGACACAAACTGAGACCCCCTATCTGACACCACATCAGAAGGCAACCCATGAAGTCTCACAATCTCCCCAATGAACACCTGCGCCAGAGTTTTAGCATTAGGGAGGGCAGGAAGAGCAATGAAATGTGCCATCTTACTGAACCTGTCAACAACCACCAGTATGACAGTCTTCCCTGACGACTGAGGAAGGTCCGTGATGAAGTCCATAGACAAATGAGTCCATGGACGCTCCGGAAGTTTCAAGGGTAAGAGGGTCCCAGACGGACGGGTATGAGGGGTCTTAGAGCGAGCACAAACCCCACAGGACGCGACAAAAGTTAAAACATCTTTATTAACGTTAGGCCACCAAAACCGGCGAGAAAGGAGATCTAAAGTAGCCTTACTCCCTGGATGTCCTGCTAAAGCAGAATTATGATGTGCCTCAATAACCTTTTGTCTCAACTGATTTGGGACAAACAGTCTCCCTGGAGGTCCTGCAGGGGCGTCCCCCTGAGCCTCTAACACCTCCTCCTCAAGCTCAGAACATACAGCCGACACTACCACCCCCTCCTGAAGGATAGGAATCGGGTCATCCATTTTCCCGGCCCCTGGGAAACTGCGAGACAAGGCATCCGCCTTAACATTCTTAGATCCAGGGCGATAAGTGACAACAAAATTAAACCTGGTAAAAAACAACGACCATCGAGCTTGTCTGGAATTCAGACGCTTAGCAGATTCCAAATACAGCAGGTTCTTGTGATCAGTAATGACGGTGACCGGGTGGACTGCCCCCTCCAAAAAGTGACGCCATTCTTCAAAAGCCAACTTAATGGCCAAAAGTTCCCTATTGCCGATATCATAATTCCTTTCGGCGGACGACAATTTTTTAGAAAAGAAAGCGCACGGATGCCATTTACCAGGGGACGGACCCTGGGACAATATTGCACCCACCCCTACGTCAGACGCGTCCACCTCCACAACGAACGGCTGTGATGCATCTGGTTGGATGAGAACGGGTGCCGAAGCAAAACATTTTTTCAAAGAGGAAAAAGCTTGGCAAGCTTTGTCCGACCATTTAGAAAAATCCGTCCCTTTTCTTGTCATGTCAGTGAGAGGTTTGACAACAGATGAGAAATTACAAATAAATTTCCGGTAGTAGTTAGCAAACCCCAGAAAACGCTGCAGAGCCTTAAGATCCTCTGGCTGATCCCATTCAAGCACTGCTCTCACCTTTTCAGGGTCCATACGGAAACCGGAGGCTGACACCAAGAAACCCAAAAACTGAAGTTCCTGTACGGCGAATACACACTTTTCCAGTTTGGCGTATAGTTTATTGTCTCGCAAGATCTGCAACACCTGTCTCACATGCTCCTGGTGAGACACAAGATCTGGTGAGTAAATTAAAATGTCATCCAAATATACGACCACAAACAGCCCCACCAGATGACGAAAAATGTCATTAACAAAATGTTGGAACACTGCTGGTGCAGTAGTCAGACCAAAAGGCATGACAAGGTTCTCATAATGTCCCTCCGGCGTGTTAAACGCCGTTTTCCACTCATCCCCCTCTTTTATCCTAATCAGATTATACGCCCCCTGAGATCCAATTTAGAGAACCATTTGGCGCCAACAATTTGATTGAAGAGATCAGGAATCAGAGGGAGTGGATACGGATCTCGAACAGTAATCCGATTAAGTTCGCGGAAATCCAAGCAAGGGCGTAGGCCTCCATCTTTTTTCTTCACAAAGAAGAACCCCGCGGCCACTGGGGAAGATGAAGGTCTAATATGCCCTTTGGCCAGACTCTCCGAAATATAATCTTTCATAGCCTGCCTCTCAGGACCAGAAAGGTTATATAACCTAGCTTTAGGTAACTTAGCATCAGGAAGTAAATTAATAGAGCAGTCATACACGCGATGAGGAGGCAACTCCTGACACCCCTCCTCAGAGAACACATCCCCAAAGTCCTCCAAAAAAGGAGGCAAAGTACTAGGCACGACCGCACTGATGACTGTGTTCATGCAGTTACTTTTGCAAAACTCCCCCCATTGGCTTATATCTCTGGACTGCCAATTAATCACAGGGTTATGTTTAACCAACCAAGGAAGTCCCAACACAATAGGAGTAGGTAGACCCTCCAACACATAACAAGATAATAGTTCCCTATGTATTGCCCCTACCCGAAGGTCAATGTTATGAACCTCATGAACAAAGCTACCTTGGCCGAGAGGCCTGGCGTCAATGGAGAATATAGGGATCGGTTTGACCAATACACTCAGATGCATACCTTGAGCCTGAGCAAACTGAGCGTCAACCAGATTAGCCCCGGACCCACTATCAAGAAGAACAGAAAATCTCTCCACTCTCGTACCAACCACCACCTCCACTGGTACAAGGAACTGAGAAGAACTAGCGGACGAAATACATACTCCCAGGTTGTCGTCCACCACACAACCTGGGATTAACAGTTTTCCGGCGACTTTTTGCTCAACAAGGCACGGGATGGACATCCCCCAACAAAATGTCCCTCTTTCCCGCAGAAGAAACACCTTCTAGTCCTGCGGCGTACCGCCAATCCCCTCCTACGAAATGATGTCCCTCCCAACTGCATAGGCTCCTCCGAACAGACAAGGGGAACCTCAACATAAGGGACTTTAGTAGTAGGTGGAGTAACAACAGGGGGCGGAGTTACCTCGCACCTCTCCCGGAGCCGTCTATCAGTACGGATAGCTAGGGCCATAGCAGCCTCCAGTGATGGAGGAGAATCATACTGAGCCAAAACGTCCTTTAATTTGTCAGAAAGCCCATGACAAAACTGGCTTCTAAGAGCTGGGTCATTCCACTGAGTATCTGTGGCCCATCTACGGAACTCAGAAGCAAATTCCTCCGCCGGACGATCTCCCTGCTGTATCTTACGTAATTTTGTCTCAGCAAGAGAGACCCGATCTGGGTCATCATATACCAAACCCAGGGCAGTAAAAAATCGATCTACTGACTGTAGAGCCGGGGATCCCGGAGGAAGGGAGAAGGCCCAGGATTGAGGGTCCCCTTGTAGGAGCGAGATAACAATTCCCACTCTCTGCTCTTCACTCCCTGATGATCGAGGCCGAAGCCGAAAATACAATTTACATGCTTCCCTGAAGGTAAAAAATTTGTCTCGCCCACCAGTGAACCTGTCCGGGAGAGCTACTTTAGGTTCAAATCTGGTTTGCTCCGAGGGAGACAAAACTTTGGACTTAATGTCCGTCAGCTCCATGGATAATCCCTGCAACTGCAGAGCCAGCTGGGCTACTGGATCCATGGCAACTGGGAATAATTTTATGGGCCAGTGAAAATGTCACGCGGTCTTATGATATGTGTACGATGTCAGTAAACTATTCTTAAAAGAACAACACTCTATACAACATATAGATTAGCAACATCAGCATGTAAATATAGAATAGATTTACCTGACACGAAATCCGTTGAACTCAGGGTTAATCTTGAGGACTTGATACACTGTCACAGGAAAGAGGAGGACCGGGGGTCTAACCTGACCCTAAACTGGGGTCCTAACTATTCCCTCACCTTGGAGGTACTGATAATGGTTCAGAGGTCCAAGTCTCCAGCCTAACCCTGTCTCCTATCAGTCCCTGAACCCTGTAATCAGTCCTAAGAAGGATACTGATTACCACCAAAGGAATACGGGCTGATCTCTGCTAAATACACAGATTAGACATATTAGACAGACTGGAGAAAACACAGACTTGCATACACACTCAAACACAGAAGGAACATAAATGATCTGGGATATTAAACTCTAAGCAAGGTGAGCTTAAAACAACTAAGGAGCTCTTTAACTTAAGTCTATACAGATACAATCCTATCTGTGGTCTGCATGAAGAATTTCACTGGCAACTCCCAACACAGACAACCAGAGATTTAAAGGAAACCAATCAACAAATAATTAATTGCAGCCGGGAGAAACTGCACCCAGTCCCAGAACTGAGCACAGACAGAATTAACTCCCTAACTGCCAAACACAAAGAAACAGCAACTCAGCTGTGAGAAGTCAGAATGTGCAACCGCGACGATCTTCGTGGCAATGCACACATGACAATTACATTCCACTTTAATTTTGTGTGTGACTCCAAATCCAGGCCTCCATTGGTTAATAAATTTGATGTCCATTGATGATTTTTGTGTGATTTTGTTGTCAGCACATTCAACTTTGTACAGAGCAAAGTATTCAATGAGAATATTTCATTCATTCAGATCTAGGATGTTATTTGAGTGTTCCCTTTATTTTTTTGAGCAGTGTATATGTGTTTGTGTATTAATGAATACATCTCTTCTGCCTCTTGGTTCCAACTTTGTGAACTGAACTATTACATACAATTATAGAAATGTGAAGCTGCATTTTCCATACCATGTGTTACAGTCTTGCTGGATGGTTTCTCCACTGTAGTAGACCTCACCATTGTGGACACATGGGCACTTTTTCTCAGGAATACACCTGCCATTATTGTTGAGCACAAGATCGTCTGGACAAATACAACCTGAAGTACACTGAATACTGAACTGTGGACACAAAAACACAATTCATATTGAATTAGTAATATCTATGGAGAATTCTTTTATTCTTTTGAAATTGCAATTCGACTTGATGCAATTCAAATTTGATACACTTTTTAGGAACTTCCTGGTCCTGAGAAATTAGATATATTCGTGGGTCAATTTGCGTGAATTTCCCAAAGTGTGCACCATAACTTTATGCTCCCAGGCATAGCGAGGTATAGCACAGCCAATAAGGATGAACTATCATTGCTTATATAAAAGCAGTAGCAGGAAATGCAGCAGACATTTTGTGGTGAATCTTTTCATAGAGACATGAAAAGCAAGCCTTAAAATGCTAAAAACAGTATAGTTGTGCATGAAAACATAACAGTGTAAAAGATTAATGTGTGAGGAAAGGTGAAAAAATCAGATCCAATTAATTGGGAAAGAAAAAGGAGAGCAGATTATGTGTCTGAGACAGGGCCATGCAGGGCACATAGCTAGCAGTTATTGTTGCTTGCAACATCAGTGTGGCTATAGCACTGCTGCAATTCAATCACATATTTTTGGTATTTTTGTAGAAGCAAGCCACTAATATTGCTAAAAGAAATAAAGCCTTTCGCACTGTGACTTGACATTCACCTAGCATTTCTTGGTAACTGTTTTTTTTGGTAGGAGACTTGTGTTGGGCTATTAAAAAATAAAAACAAAAAGCATATCATGGCATCTGGCAATAAGAATGTTGAAGCCACAAGTAGCCGCAGCACCAGCCTTCCAAGTAGTAGTACTACTAAATGCTGGGCACAATGGTCCTCCATTTTCTCTGAGTGGGGAAGAGGTGGAGGATTTATAGACTATATGGCATATTAGTCTTCTCAGTCTGACCAAAAGATCTCCCAGGGGCAGATCTGAATCTTTTGAGGTTAGCTTTGAAACAACAGATTTTGCAGCTGCTCATGATGGAGAAGGCTCGGCTGTACTGAATGGTTGTGGATGAGGGGACAGTTATTTGGGGTTATCTCAAATGTGGAAATTATTTTCCATCTTAAGCAGTGTGCAGACTGTCCGGGAGGAAAGTAAGCTCAATACAAATTGATTAGGGACTATAAGCACATGAAGTGATGTCACCTCACCTGCTAACATAGGAAAATCAAACTGGCCAGCAATTTAAGCAAGACTCAAGCTGTTCTCTTAGATCTCCTCATGATCAAATTTTTTAAAAGCTAGTCCATAAAAAGTATCTGTGTCATTTTCATCAAATTACTATGTAATGCTTGCTATACTCCAACTACTCCTTTTTCCCTTCTCCATTGTAGCATGAGTTGCCTAGAACTGATTGAATGGCCAGGAAAAAGCAATGCGCAACCAGTTATCAACTTGTGTGACAATAAACACTCTCCTGGTTAAGTTGTTGATGGTACAATTACAAATCACTTAGTGGATTCTACTGCCATTTAGGAAATTATGTCAAGAGCTTATCTTCGATGGAAGATACCCATTATTTCTCGCAGAACCAGGTGACTGCTCTGTGCAGAAGAATGTGTGCCGCTCCTTGGATTTGTCATTGTGCTCAGAACTACACTATGTCATCTATAGATGGAGCAGCAATTATGGAAATATAGAGTACAGTTCTTTTATAGCCTAACAGGTCTATGTTTCAGTGGCAATGATGCACTATACAACCTAGAACAATTGGTAACATCTTCATGATTGTGACTAAGGTCTGTTTGGGAACCTCAGGGTCAATGTCTTGTGCAGCAGGATATGGAGGAGCAGGAAGAGGTGCAGCAGAGCAGGTAGAAGCAGGTAGAAGATGTTGAAGGTGATATTGAGTTATCTGTTATGTTTTGGTAGCTGAGGAGAGCAGGCAAAAACGGCAATACACCAGAGAGGTTGGAATCTACTGGATTGCAGTACCCTGACTAACCACCACAACTAAAGGCAGCCGTGGAGCGTACCTACGTTGGTCCCAGACGCCTCGTCACAGCCTGAGAGGATAACTACACCTAAAGCTAGAAAGAGGAAAGCTATCTGCCCCAGAGCAGATCCCCAAAGAACATAGGAAGCCCCCAAACATGTAATGGCGGTTAGACAAGAGGAAATACAGACACAGACAGAAAATAGTATGAGCAAATGTTGGGGCCCAATCTGCCTAGACAGAAACGGATAGGAAGGATACTCACTGCAATCCAAAAAACCCTAAAAAAAAAAGCCAACGCTACTAATTGCAAAAACACCTGAGATCACACGACTTCTACCACCTAAATTAGTTCTCTGGTGTAACAAAACTCAGCCGCAGCCACAGAAAAAACTGGAAAAGGCAAATGAACAAACAACAGTGGCTCCAGAGGAACCGAGAGGGGCCCAAGCCCCCCGGGGAGGGGAACCTGGCCAACCTCACAGAAATGCAGAGAAAAATGCAAATGGCAAGCACAAAAACAAAAAACAGAAAATATCTTATCTGAAAGCAGGAGAAGAGGCAAGACTCAGCAAGCTTAAAAAGTGAACCAGGAAACAACATTGAGACAGGAACAATTGATCACCGGCAACCATGATGGAGGGAAACCTCCCTTATATCCAGCCAGTCTGTAATTCCTGATTGCCAATCCTCATTGAATGGTTCAGTACTGTTTGTAACCACCAGAGGGAGCTTCTGCTCAGAATTCATTTCTAAAACATTCATAACAGTTATCCTAGGCACAAGCAGGGGACTAAACTGACAGCCTGTGTGAAATTGAAGATGACAATAACAATGTTGGCCCTGATGAACAACTGTCATAGCAAGGAATGAAAATGGAATCAATGGGGCTCTCAATTGTGCTGGTTAGCATGGCAAGTTGTATGCTCCATTGATTGTGTGCTGACAGGCATATCATTAGCATCAAGCAAAGGGATAATTGTTGGATAGCAATGCTTTTAGACCCTCACTGTAAAAATAAAACGAGCAAATGATTTCAGACTTCAAAAGGAAGTTAAAGTTAAAGTATTACTAGAATAAACTGTGTTTAAGTTCAGCCAAGTTTTTGCAGAAGCCTGCCAACTGTATGTCTGACCAGGCGACCTCTCTCTGCTCCCCACAGAGTTACCACTCCTCTAGCTATGTTATTGCTACTGTTACAATGAGTAATTGGATCAGCAGTCATTGCAGTATGTATAACACAATGGACTCGATGTTTTATCAGCCACCAATGCAACCTGAGGCGCATCAGTAAACACGATGAAACGCATCACCTGAACAATCAGGTTCAGTTGAACCTGCACTGTATCCTCTATCCAGCAGATACCCTGTGCCCTGACCTGTGTTTTCTGGGACAGTAGATTAGACATGTGGTAATAAATGTCACAGTTTACCATAGGCAAATGTCTTGTCCAGCATCCAGAATAATGTCAGAGAGAGTAGATAAAGCAACAGGTGGCTTCATCATGCCCAAGAAAACCAGGTATGTGTAAAATCTTTGTGAAAATGGAGTGGATAGGTGTGGATTCTCATTCACCTATGGCTGTTGCCAATGATTAGTATCTGCCTGTATGTTCATTATGGTGCATACTGTTCTACAGTTACCATTACTGATGCTCCAGTAGAGCATTTCCTTCATGTTCTATTTATACTGTGATACTGCTGCGAGAGATGCCGACTCATCGGAGCTTCTCTAGACAGCCACACATCTCCTGCCTGTCCACTGTGTTCTATATCTTAACTGCAATACTTTTGGGAATCCTATCCTGCATAATGTAAATATCAGAAACCTGAAACTGCTCTCCAAAATGTATAATTTTGGATGGCTTTTAAAATTCCCTTTCTTCTTCACTTTCCAAACAACAAATCTGTTGCTGATCCTAAAAAGGGATAATTTTTGGACAGAATACTAAAAAGATATTGTTCTTCTCTTTTCATAAATCAAACTTGTTGCTGATTGCAAAAAAAGGGAAACATTTAGGAGAATTGTTTTTTCTAGGACTGTATTATCTTTATGCAGTAGGAAACAAGAAATTACGGTATACAATTTTTGCAACAGCGTACATGTGCAAAATAATAGAAGTGACAAATTAAATTAGATAAATTTAATGAATTTTTTTAGACATGATTAAAACAATAACACGTAAAATTCAGGAAAAAGGTGCTAGGAAAAAATGGGAGGATGGAAAAAACTCTCATTATCAAAGTGCATATTGCGGTGAGGTAAATGTCACACCCCCTGAAGAAGCAGGGAGAAACGTGCGTGTCGGGTCCGGAGGCGGAATCTCTCCTACACACCCTCCAAAACAGCGGCTGTAACAATCTGAGGTGTACCTGTCTTTCGCAGGGGGATTATCTTCATAATGTGCTTAGTTCTTCCATTATCATAGTAGGTCTTAGACACTTATCTGACCGCAATATGCACTATTCTAATTGAGAGACCTCTTAACCTCAAGCAGCAGCACTTTATTATATTGGTGTGGCAACACCTAGTGGGCCATTACAAACATTACACTTATATGCCATTTCTTTAGTTGCCTTTGAGTTTTGCGATCCCTGGGTTACTATTTAGATACCATGCAAATTGCCTCTTAAGAGAAAAAGAGGACTTGGACTCTATAGCGCCACCTATTGGAAGTAGCGATGCTACAAGTCACAATCAACCCTTTACCGAGTCTTGTAATGTGACTTAGGATAAAAGCCAAATCAGTATCTCAATTTACAGACTTACTGCAGACTTACTATTTAGATACCATACACATGATTTTTGTAATGGATTACTTATATGCCTGATTGCTGGATGCTATTAGTAACTAAGGGATCCTTTTGATATAATAAGGTTGTATGCAACTGAGATATACTCTTTAAGCACAGGCACTTTAGTTTTGGACTATTAGTTACTATTTATTGGCTGTATATTAATTGATATCCTCACCACTGTGTTTGTATCTATTTATATTTATTTTATTTATATATATCCCATGTGTCATCATGATTCAGACCGCGTTTACTTTTCTCAGCCTCAGTCTGGTTTCAGGGTTGCTATTTATCTCTGCTGAATCCTGCAGGCGGTGTCAGTTAAAGTTTCTGCCTACGGCATGTGTAGCTGACTCTGCTTGCCCTGATTAGTCCTGTTGCTTCTGCTGACTGCATCCATATCTGTTTATCCCCTCTTCCTGTCATGACTCTGTGTTCCCCTTTCGTGTATTGACTCCCTGGTTTTGACTTGGCTTGCACCCTGACCTGCTGTTTTGTCTTCTGGTTTTGGTATATCTGCTCC
The DNA here is from genome assembly GCA_033576555.1 of Oophaga sylvatica. Taxonomy (NCBI): domain Eukaryota; kingdom Metazoa; phylum Chordata; class Amphibia; order Anura; family Dendrobatidae; genus Oophaga; species Oophaga sylvatica. The sequence goes on along the minus strand of JARQOD010000010.1, from coordinate 83,506,461 downwards.
TGATCGGTACTGACCCATTTGGCTTGTTTTTGACTCTGTGCTTGTCTGATCCCTTTGTACTGCGCTACTGACTAATATCGACCCGGCTTGTTGACTTTTCTGCTGCCACTTGGTAGTGGCCTCGCTGCTACATTGCAGGTCTGCTCTTGCTGTGTGCAGTCCTTCTTCCACTCTATTGCTATCTGGTGGAGCTTGCATCTACCTACATTGCAGCAGCCTAACACCATGAGAGTTTTTCCAGTCTCCCTTCTTTTCCTAGCACCTTTTCCCTGAATTTTACTTATGTTATTGTTTTAATCATGTATAAATAAAATTCATTAATTTTATCTAATCTTATTTGTCACTTCTATTTTCTTGCACATGGGCACCTATAAATTGGGTCCCTATGGCAAATAAATCTTGTTGATGCAATTTTGACCCCTTAGAAGCACCACTCATTAGTATGAGTAATTTGTGACTAAGGACAATAAATTTATTTCTAATTTTTACAACAGAAATAACAACTGAATTAAACTTTTGGCTAATTTATCCTGCTGTTTCACAGACCAAGACATAGTTTTCTGTCAATATTATTAGTTAACATTACCACTGCCAACATAGAAAAATAGAGTTCTTTAAAATTCTCATGGTCGGCTACAATAAGCTAAAGCTTCTTTACAGTCAACGCTCTCTCCAAGAAATGTAAATTTTTTTTCCTGAACAAATGTTTACTGCTCTGCTACCTAAACATTTTTTAATGATATTTTCATACATAGTGTTAGGGTTTGAGTTCCCGCTGCTGCACAATGGGAGTCTCAAATCAGTCCTGCTGCAGTCCCCCATCCATCTCCAGCCACAGTGGAGCCTGCTCAGCAAAGACGTCAGTACCAGCGTCTCGCCTGGTCTAATACTGTGCAGAGACTTGCTGCTGCCTCTTCAGGTTCTGCTGTTCTAGCTAGTACTGGTCAGCTGCGAGCAGACGTCTCTAGGTCTAAGTCCTTTGTTGCTTCATCTGAGCATGCCCAGGTCAAGATCTCCCATTGGAGATCAGGGGTCACATGCTCAGATACAGCTGCCACTCCTATTGGTCCTTCAGGAAGGTCCTCTGGCTGTTGATGTTCTGAAGCAGCTTGCCATTGGTCCTTCCTGGAAGGTCTTTTTCTCGTGGCTGCTATAAAAGGCTGTCCTTACCACACGGCCGTGCGCTAGTATCAAATCTGTTACGTGCTTGCGCCAGTGTGGTCACGTATGCATGTGGTTAGGTCTGGCTGAAATAAGCCCCTAGAAAACCGGCACCTCCAGTGAGGAGATTGTATGCACGTGTTCAGGGCTCGGCTGAAAACGCCATTAGAATACCGGCTACTCCGGTGAGGAGATTATTGCTTGTGTTCTGACTGCATGATCATGGACTGCTATCCGCACAGCAGTTAATTGTGTACCTGGACCCAGTAGGGTTCTCAGCGACTCTGTGACGTAACAGGGTTCGCTGTAAAACGCTAGTCAGCGCCCTAGTGTTTTACTTTGCGGCTCACTGAAGCTAAGTGAGTTCGCACTTATTGCCATATAGCGCTGTGGCATTCCCGCTAGCGGCTCTGTGGATTAACAGAGTTCGCACTAACTGCCACAGCGCGCTACAGCGTTTATTTTAGCGACTCTGCGGGATAACAGAGTTCGCTACTTACGCCATCTTACTAGCAGCAGGCTCTGCCTGCACGGTGGACCCCGGGCTGCGAACGCACCTCTCTACATCTTATATTTGGTGCGTTCCGCAGACCCTAACACATAGTAACATGTTTTCATGTGCTGCTAAAATAAGCTATTGCTTCAGGATTATTTTTTTCAGAATTTTTACTTTTGGGTATTTTTTAATGAAAGAAAAACATTTTTTACTTCTGCCCCTCCCAAAAAATATTTAATCAAAGGTCAACAGCTAAAATGAAAATAAGCCATTGCTTTTTTTCTGAGCCACTGACTTTTTATTATTTCCTCATTAGTGTTGTTTTGTGAAAGTAAAATAATAATAGAAAAACCTTTTAGTTGTCAGGTTCCTATCTCATATGTTACTAAAGGGGTTATTGATGAATTGGAACTCTGTTCCAAATTTTGCCATGGGGCTTCACAATCACTTTTAACTTCCTAGTTTATAATATCAGTTACTTACGCATTTTAAGTCCAGAGTTTGACAAGTCTTCTGACATTCGGCTCCTTTTTCTCCCACGGAAGCATTGGCACAGTCAAAATAAACCATATTTTTAGGGCACACTAAAAAGATGAAGTGATATGAGACTGCACAGTCCTGAACGTGACAATTAGCTAGTGAAAGATGTTACGACAACGTTTAAAGAGCACCTGTCAGCAGGATTTTGCCAACTAAACTACAGGCATGGTCATATTTGCACCTTGATACTGATTAGAGAGATACTTGCTTTGAAGAAATCCGTCTTGTAGTTTTTGTTTAATCTGTCCTTGAAGTTTTCATTTAATGATGTTTTTGTGCATCGGGCCAGGACTGTGGGTGGGGCCTTATCGTGTTGCTTTGGTCCCTTATTCATTCTCCTGTGTGAATGACAGGTCACTGATCCATCACTTACCTACTGCCTATTTCAAATATTGCACCTGCGCATCCAATGCAATGGTCTCTGAAAAAATCATTCCGTCTACAACAAAATAGTGCCGGCAGAGGAACATGCGGGGTCGCATTAATCATCAAGTCTAAATACTCAATCTGCACATGTGCCGCCCGCTGTGTACAGAGGACCAGTGTGGGAGTGCGCAGAAGACATTATCATCAACACTGTGCACAGGATTCCTCTCATCAGTATTAGGGCTCTTTCACACATCCTGATATTTCCGGTACTGGAATAAAGAGTATCAGAGCTACCCATGTCGGTGTGTCTGTGTGTTATTACATGTGCAGTCTGTATGCTGCATCAGTGTAACACTTACAGTTCACTCTATTCCCAAGCACAGGGTGCTGAAGACAATTCTGATCATTGTCGCTTGCTCTCCCTGAGCTCAGCGCGACTAGGCGACAATGATGGGAGTTGTATTCAGCACCCGCTGAGAATATCATGTGTAAAATAAATAATTTAAAAAAAAATGGCATGGGCTCCCTTGTAATTTCCAAACCTAGCAGAAGGATAGCTCATGACTGGAGGGTGATGTTAATAATCTGGGACAGGGGACAATATCATCAAAGTATCCCAGGCTATTAATAACAGCTCACAGCTGTTTGCTTAGCCTTTACTGGTTAGTTTACGGGGGAGCCCAGAAAAAAGTTACCTACTGTCCCCCTATAAATTCTGACCAGCAAAGGTAAACAGACAGCTGTGTGCTGATATTAATAGCCTGGAAAGGGGCCAGGTATATTGGTCCCTCTCACAGGCTAACAACATCAGCCATCAAATGCCCCAGAAATGGGGCATCTATAAGATGTGCCAAATCTGGCGCTTAGCCTCACCCATCCCTCTTGCCCTGGTGCGGTGGTAAATGGGATAATAGGGTTGGGGTTGTAGTCTGCTGTTTTATGGATGCTGACATCAAGCCCAGAGGTTAGTAATGGAGAGGCGTCTATAAGATGCCCCCATTACTACCCCGATAATCATATTGTAAAAAATACACAGCAAGAATAAAGTCCTTTAATTGAAAAAAAGACACATACTCCTTTATTTGAAATAAACACACCCCACCTTCTTTTTCCAATTTATTTCTGTCAAAATTAAAATTAAAAAAACACATTCCTCACCTGTCCGAGGACAATCCGTTTGTCCCAAAGAGAATTCCAGCTGTTCTACATCTGGATTACATGGATGAACAGTGGCATGATGAGACTGCTCAGCCATGAATCCAGGACACACTGAGCTGAGTTTGGGATGCAGCTTCAGTGACGAGCGGTAACGTCATAGAGGTTACCGCCGGTCACTGCCAGCGTTCCCACGCTTAGTTCAGTTTGAGCTGGCCGATGAACTTGAAAATTCTCAAGGTGCTAGTGGTGAAGTCATGAAGGTTGCCCCATTCATTTGAATATCTCTATGTGTGTAAATGTCTCCAGTGAGTGTGAAAACTGTCACCACATATAATGGAGACACTGACATGTTAAGGAGGCCTTATCATTAAAAAGAGAACAAGTTCAATCTCACTGTGCCACCAATGCATTAAAATAAATAATTTCTTCTTCTGTATCCTCCAGCACTGGTCCTCTGTACACAAAAGTTGGCGCATGTGCAGATTGAGTATTTAGACTTGATGATAAATTAGTTGGCAAAATCCTGCTGACAGGTTCTCTTTAAAGGTTATACATTGAGATGAGCAGATCAATCTGCAGAGGATCGAATTTGAGTCGAATTTCCTGAAATCAAACTTGACCTTTATGAGATTCAATTCTCTCTCTACCAATAGAGAAAATTTGGATAATTTTAATGTAAAATGAGCCACTCATCTCTAGTTATACATATATTTACAATATCACACAACCATTGCTATGTAACATACTATGCAGCAATCATCCACAAGAAACTGAAAAAAATGTTTATTTAGTTACCTGCATTAATTGGTACTTTGCCAATGCAGTATAGTCTTCCACTCCGGCATGTGCTGAAATGAAGAACATGAACACATAATTTTTACTTTCTTAATTTATTTTTGCCAATATAGAATTTTCAATTCGGTCAATTTTTCAATCCCTTGAGATCAATTTAACTTCAATGTATATTTTATTTAGTAAACGTGTTATAAAGTCGCTAACCACATATTCTATATACATAATACTGGCGACACCATATAGTGATCATCTGACTTGATGCTTTTACTTACCACATAGCTCCATGGTCATAAATGACCTCTCCTGGTGACATTATTGATCCTTTGAAGTAACAAGGACATTGCTTATCGGGAACGCAAGCCCCGCTATCATCAAGGTAGGTTCCTCTTGGGCAAGCACAACCGTCAACAGAAGGAAACTTGAATTTGCAGCTGGGGTCCGGTTCACTCAGCGAGCGGCAAGTTTTCTGGCAAGTACTAATGGAGTAGTGATAGGTGCTGTTTTTTGAGCATTTCTTTGTATATTTATCTTGAATTAGAAAATACAGATGGCTGTATTAGTAATTGTGATATGTAAAATGTCACATTGATCCATGGATTTGCGTCGGAGATTATATACAGAGAGGAGTCTTACTGAAGACTTTCTTGTAAACATGAAAAAATTTTAACTTTATGTTACAATTCCTCCCGAGACTTGACGCATGGCATGTTAGCATGTACCTAAATTTTCGACGAAAAAATTCTACTGAAAATTTTTGCACAAATTCTGCAGCAAAATCTGCATGATTTACAACAAAGTTCATTAATTATTTCATCCAGGTTTCACCTCTAATTTTTTTTAAGCATAGGAAAGGTATATTAACATGTAATCAACTTTACTTTTGCTATAAACCTGCAGATTTTCCACCCTTGAATTTGGGAATACATTTTACTGCATCTTTTGTACAGAGCGCTAAACCTTTTTCTTCTGTTTTTCAAAAGACAAGTTTGGCCACTGGGAATCTCAATTCCAATAATTTTATAAAATGTCATCTGTTTTTTTTTTTAACTCCTAATATGAGGCAATTAGCATCTGCCTCATTTAGCTCATGAAGCAATTTCTTTAAATGCAGGGCTAGGTTTAATTCTGATGACATTCTGTAATGGCTACCATAGAATCATTTTTTGTAGAGATAAGTGAATAAATTTGAATGGAATTGAATTTTACACAAATCTGCATTCGTCAAATGCAACTTTTTGTGCACTTCCCTTCCCTTCCGAGTGGATTTTGCAATGTCATCATTTTTTCTGAACCATAAGAGGTCCTCAAAATAATAAAAGATAAAAGAATTTTTGTACTTGCCTTCACGCTCACCTCTCTATCCCCTCTGTGTCACTTGTCTGGTCAACGCATCATCAGATAGCCACTGCTCAAGCTGAAATCCCTGGGTCTCTCATGCAGTGCTGTGAGGATTCTGCACGAAAGGTCATGACATCACAGCATGTGCAGTGATTTTGCGTGAGCATGCGCAGAACAGGCCCAGGACTTCTGATTCCAATGAAGCCCAGGACAGTTCTGTGCATGTGCGCACATGGTCACAGTGTCATGATCATAATCTTTTGCACCCTTGAGAAAAATGCTCCTGGGCCTCACCATAGCTGTAAGTGTGAGAGGCGTGGGAATTTCAGAATGAATAGTGGCAATGTGAAGATATGGCGAGGACCAGATGAGTGACATGAGGAGCGAAAGTGCCACAGAGGTGAACTGTGAGGTAATTATAAGAATTGTTTAAATTTTTTCTATATTACTTTTATAAGAGCCATTAAATTCATGGAGATTAACTTTTCCACAAATCAAATTTTCAGGTAAATTTGACTGATCCTTTTATTTATAATTTTCTGTAAAAAATAATAGCTGCAGATATGATGATATAGTAAGGTTCTATACTTACCACAGATGGCATCTCTCCACCCTTCTAGGATCACTCCCTCCGCGGCACAGGCCCGTACGTAGGCTCCTAATGCTGCACATACACTGTCCTCGCTCTTTTCATAGTTACAGCTGTCATACATACAGTTCTGTGGGGAGTCAATGACAAAACTGAGTCAATTTGGACACTCTCACTTATCTGACTATGCTGTATATTAATGACGGTGTTTTGAATAATTATTAGATTGTTAACCCTTAGTGTCCTAGACAATATTCACCTTAATGACCAAGACAAATTTTTGAATTCTGATCACTGTCATTTTATGTGGTTATAACTCTGGAACACTTCAATGGATCCCATTGATTCTGAGAATGTTTTTTCATGACTTATTGTGCTTAGTAACAGTGGTAAAATGTTTTCGATATGACTTACATTTATGTGTCAAAATATCGGAAATTTGACGAAAAATTTGAAAATGTTGCGATTTTCAAATTTTTAATTCCTATTCCTTAAATCAGAGAGTTATGTCACACAAAGTAGTTAATAAATAACACATGTCTACTGTTGTGAATGTGTTAGAAATGAATTCTGAGCAGAAGCTCCTCTGGTGGTTACAAACAGTACTGAACCATTCAATGATGATTGGCAATCAGGAGTTACAGACTGTTCTTATATAAGGGAGGTTCCCTCCCATCATGGTTGCCGGTGATCAATTGTTCTTGTCTCAACTGTGGTTCCTGGTTCACTTGGAAGCTTGCTGTGTCTTGCCTCTTCTCCTGCTCTCAGATAAGATATTTTCTGTTTTTTTTTTTGTGCTTGCTTTTTACATTGTTCCCTTCACTTCTGTGGAGGTCAGCCAGGTCCCCTCCGGGGGCTTGTGCTCCTCTCAGTTTATCTGAGCCACTGTTATTTGTTCATTTGCCTTCTCCAGTTTTTTCAGTGGCTGCGGCTTAGTTTTGTTACACCAGAGAACTAATTTAGGTGGTAGAGGTCGTGTGATCTCAGTGTGTTTTGCAATTAGTAGAGTTGGTATTTTTTAGGGTTTTTTGGATTGCAGTAAGTGTCCTTCCTATCCTTTTCTGTCAAGGAAGATTGGGCCCCAACGTTTGCTCATACTATTTTCTGTCTGTGTCTGTATTTCCTCTTGTCTAACCGCCATTACATGTTTGGGGGCTTCCTATGTTCTTTGGGGATCTGCTCCGGGGAAGATAGCTTTCCTCTTTCTATCTTTAGGTGTAGTTAACCTCTCAGGCTGTGACGAGGCATCTAGGACCAACGTAGGAACGCTCCACGGCTGCCTTTAGTTGTGGTGGTTAGTCAGGGTACTGCAATCCAGTAGATTCCAACCTCTCTGGTGTATTGCCATTTTTGCCTACTCTCCTCAGCTACCAAATCATAACAGTATCATCGGCCAAACTGAAAATTATATGGTACTCAACAGAAGGGAAAAATAGTAAAAGGAAAAAGAAAAAGGAAAGTAGTCAGAATTTTTTTTTTTTTTCTCTGTTTGTTGCATTTTTTCTTTCTTTTTCTCTGGGTGCTGAGGAGAATTTTTTTTTTCTCTCAATGGAGTTTGCACAGTTGTCTGGCCGTGTGGATCAGCTTGCCACTGAAGTTCGGAGTATTGCTACCTATCTTGCAGGGTTGCCGGTTGTGGAACCTAGGATCCCCATGCCAGATTTATTTTTGGGGGATCGAGCTAAATTTCTGAATTTCAAACATAACTGTAAGTTGTTTTTTGCCTTAAAACCTAAGTCCTCAGGGAACGCAGCACAGCAGGTTCAAATTGTCATCTCTCTCCTGCGTGGCGATCCTCAGGATTGGGCTTTTTCCCTGACACCTGGGGACCCTGTTTTGAGTAATGTTGATGCATTTTTCCTGGCTCTGGGGTTATTGTACGATGAACCTAATGTCACTGATCAAGCTGAAAAAAACTTGTTGGCATTAAATCAGGGGCTTGAGGACGCTGAGTTGTACTGTCAGAAATTCCAAAAGTGGGCAGTCCTGACCAAATGGAATGATGATGCTTTGGCAGCCCTTTTTCGGAAGGGTCTGTCAGAGAAAGTAAAAGATGTTATGGTGGGTTTCCCTGCTCCCTATGGTCTCAATGATTCTATGTCATTGGCGATTCAAATTGACAGACGTTTGCGTGAGCGTAGAGGTATGCGTGGAATAGTGTTGCCTTGTGAACCAGCTTCCGAACCCATGCAGTGTGATAGAGTGGCTTCTGGGGCACAGCGTCATGAGTTTCGAAAATGCAATGGGTTATGTTTCTACTGTGGTGACGCCTCTCATGCTATTTCAGTCTGCCCTAAGCGGGGAAGACGTTTTGCACACTCAGTTGTCTTGGGTAGTGTTCAGACTAAATTTCTGTTGACTGTTACCCTGATTTGCTCCCTGTCCACATTTTCTGCTCAGGATTTTGTTGATTCGGGAGCAGCTATTAACCTGATGGATTTTGATTTTGCTAAACGTTGTGGGTTTCCCTTGATACCCCTACGGACGTCTATTCACCTACTGGGGATTGATTCTACCCTTTGGCTGAGAATAAACTCCAGTTCTCTACTCAGGTGATAATGAGGGTTGAACCTGATCATCAGGAGAGTTGCAAATTTTTGGTGCTGTATAATCTGCATGACATTATTGTACTAGGTTTCCCTTGGTTACAGTTCTCATAATTCTGTTTTGGATTGGAAATCTGTGTCTGTAACCAGTTGGGGCTTCCAATGTGTTAATGCCAACACTCCAGTTTTTTCTGCCTCTCCCCAGGCTCACGATGTTCTTGACTTTTTGACTGATTTTTCTGATGTGTTTAGCGAAAGTAAATCTGCATCCTTGCCCCCCCATAGGAGCTATGACTGCGCTATTGAATTAGTGCCTGGTAGTAAATTCCCTAAAGGTCTCCTTTTTAACTTGTCTGTACCTGAACATGACGCTATGCGGTCTTATATCAAGGAGTCATTGGAGAAGGGTCATATCAGACCATCATCTTCACCCTTGGGTGCCGATTTCTTCTTTGTGGCCAAAAAGGATGATTCATTAAGGCCGTGTATTGATTATCGTCTCTTGAACAATATCACTGTGAAATATCAATATCCGTTACCCTTGATTTCTGACCTGTTTTCCAGGGTGAAAAGTGCTACTTGGTTTACCAAGCTTGACCTTAGGGGGGCGTATAACCTTATTCGCATTAAGCACGGGGATGAATGGAAGACGGCGTTTAATACCCCAGAGGGGCATTTTGAGTACCTAGTGATGCCCTTTGGGCTCACTAATGCTCCTTCCGTCTTCCAGTCCTTCATGAATGACATTTTCAGGGATTTTGTGGATAAATTTCTGATTGTTTATTTGGATGATATCTTGATTTTTTCCAATGACTGGGACTCTCATGTGAAACATGTTCGGAGTGTGTTCCAGATTTTGAGAGAGAATGCTCTGTATGTGAAGGGATCAAAATGTCTTTTTGGCGTACAGAGGATCTCATTTCTGGGATTCATTTTGTACCCATCTGTTATTGAAATGGACCCGGTCAAGGTTCAGGCCATCTGTGATTGGGTCCAACCTACTTCATTAAAGGCTCTTCAGAGATTCTTGGGTTTTGCCAATTTTTATCGTAAATTTATTGGTAATTTCTCTGTTATTGTTAAACCATTGACTGATTTGACCAAAAAGGGTTCTGATGTGGTGAATTGGCCTCCTGAGGCAGTCTCTGCATTTCAGGAACTTAAGCAGAGATTCACTTCTGCTCCAGTTCTACGGCAGCCTGATGTTTCTCTGCCATTTCAGGTGGAGGTTGATGCCTCTGAAATTGGAGCAGGTGCCGTTTTGTCCCAAAGAGATCCAGAGACCTCTAAAAGTAACCCTTGTGCCTTTTTCTCTCGAACATTTTCTCCAACTGAACATAATTATGACGTGGGTAATCGGGAGTTATTGGCCATGAAGTGGGCTTTTGAAGAGTGGAGACATTGGCTGGAGGGAGCCAAACATCAGGTGGTGGTCCTTACGGACCATAAGAATCTGGTTTATCTGGAATCAGCCAAGCGACTTAATCCTAGACAGGCCAGGTGGGCCTTGTTTTTCACACGTTTTAATTTTGTGGTTTCCTGTCTTCCTGGCACTAAGAATGTTAAGTCCTTGCGGACTCTCCTGAGTTATCTGATCCTGCTGTTATTTTGAAAGAGGGTGTAGTTCTTTCCGCCATCTCGCCCAATTTGAGACTGGCTCTGGAAGGGTGTCAGGAGGATAAACCCGAGCGCTGCCCTATTGGGAAATTGTTTGTCCCAGACCGGTGGAAAAGAGGGTGATGTCTGATTCATTGTTCCACGTTGGCCGGTCATCCCGGAATTTTTGGTACCAGAGACTTGGTTAGTCGGTCCTTTTGGTGGCCTACTTTGTCTCGTGACGTCAGGGAATTTGTGCAGTCTTGCGGGACTTGCGCTCGCTCCAAGTCTTGCTCTCGCTCTAGTGGTTTGTTGATGCCATTGCCTGTGCCCAAGAGACCATGGACCCATATCTCTATGGATTTCATTTCCGACCTCCCTGTTTCTCAGAGAATGACCGTTATCTGGGTGATTTGTGATAGGTTTTCCAAAATGATACATCTTGTGCCATTACCTAAGTTGCCTTCCTCCTCCGAATTGGTGCCTTTGTTCCTTCAGCACGTGGTTTGGTTACACGGCATTCCTGAGAACATTGTGTCTGACAATGGAGTCCAGTTTGTTTCCAGATTTTGGAGGACTTTTTGTTCTAAACTTGGTGTTCAATTGTCTTTCTCCTCTGCTTTTCATCCTCAGACCAATGGACAAACTGAGAGAACAAATCAGACATTGGAGACTTATCTGAGATGCTTTGTGTCTGCTGATCAAGATAACTGGGTCTCTTTTTTGCATTTGGCTGAGTTTGCTCTTAATAATAGGGCTAGCTCTGCCACTTTGATGTCTCCATTTTTCTGCAATTTTGGGTTTCACCCTCGATTTTCTTCGGGACAGACGGAGGCTTCTGTCTGTCCAGGTGTTGACTCTGTTGTGGAGTGTATGCAGCAGATTTGGGACCAGGTAGTGGAGAGGTTGTCCCTCTCTCAGGAGAGGGCCCAGCGGTTTGCCAACCGGCATAGGACTGATGGTCCTCGGTTTGAAGTGGGGGACTTGGTCTGGTTGTCCTCAAGAAATATCCCTATGAGAGTTCCATCTCCTAAGTTTAAGCCTAGGTTCATTGGACCTTATAAGATCATGGAGATTCTTAATCCTGTTTCCTTTCGTTTACTTCTTCCAGGGACATTTAACATCCATAACGTGTTCCACAAGTCCTTATTGAAGAGATTTGTCGAGCCAGTGGTTCCTATGGCTGCGCCTCCTGACCCTGTTTTGGTTGAGGTCAATCTGGAGTATGTGGTTGAGAAAATATTGGATTCTCGTTTTTCTAGACGAAAACTCCAGTATTTGGTTAAGTGAAGAGGTTATGGTCAGGAGGACAATTCTTGGGTGTTTGCTTCGGACATCCATGCTAGGAGACTGATCCGTGCGTATCACAGAGCTCATCCTGACCTACCTGGTTGCCCAAATGAGGGTTCGGTGACCCCTCCTCAAGGGTGGGGTACTGTTGTGAATGTGTTAGAAATGAATTCTGAGCAGAAGCTCCCTCTGGTGGTTACAAACAGTACTGAACCATTCAATGATGATTGGCAATCAGGAGTTACAGACTGGTCTTATATAAGTGAGGTTCCCTCCCATCATGGTTGCCGGTGATCAATTGTTCTTGTCTCAACTGTAGTTCCTGGTTCACTTGGAAGCTTGCTGAGTCTTGCCTCTTCTCCTGCTCTCAGATAAGATATTTTCTGTTTTTTTTTTGTGCTTGCTTTTTGCATTGTTCCCTTCACTTCTGTGGAGGTCAGCCAGGTCCCCTCCGGGGGCTTGTGCTCCTCTCAGTTTATCTGAGCCACTGTTATTTGTTCATTTGCCTTCTCCAGTTTTTTCAGTGGCTGCGGCTTAGTTTTGTTACACCAGAGAACTAATTTAGGTGGTAGAGGTCGTGTGATCTCAGGTGTTTTTGCAATTAGTAGAGTTGGTATTTTTTAGGGTTTTTTGGATTGCAGTAAGTGTCCTTCCTATCCTTTTCTGTCAAGGAAGATTGGGCCCCAACGTTTGCTCATACTATTTTCTGTCTGTGTCTGTATTTCCTCTTGTCTAACCGCCATTATATGTTTGGGGGCTTTATATGTTCTTTGGGGATCTGCTCCGGGGCAGATAGTTTTCCTCTTTCTGTCTTTAGGTGTAGTTAGCTTCTCAGGTTGTGACGAGGCGTCTAGGACCAACGTAGGAACGCTCCACGGCTGCCTTTAGTTGTGGTGGTTAGTCAGGGTACTGCAATCCAGTAGATTCCAACCTCTCTGGTGTATTGCCGTTTTTGCCTACTCTCCTCAGCTACCATATCATAACAGTCTACATTACATCAGCACAATATTTGAAACATAATTTTTTTGTTAGGAAGCTATAAGTTAAAATCAACCATGTTTACAACAAAATTTACAAAACCATTTTTTTAGGGACCACCTTACATTTAAAATGACTTTGAGGGGTCTATGTGACAGAAAATACCCCAAATTGACACAATTATAAAAACTGCACCTCCCAATCTACTCAAAACCACATTCAAGAAGTTTTTTTAACCCTCCTGGTGCTTCACAGGAGGTTTCAGCAATGTGGAAGGAAACAATGAACTAATTTAACTCATCCCTATAAAAAAAAATTACTTTAGCTTCAAATTTGTTATTTTCACAAGGGTAATAGGAGAAAATGGACCCTAAAATTTGTTGTGCAATTTTCCCTGAGTATGCCGATACCCCATATGTGAGGGAAATCCACTGATTCTGCGCATGGCAGGGCTCAGAAAGGAAGGAGCACTGTTTGACTTTTTGAGCTTAAAAACGCTGGAATTGAGAGCAGACTCTATGTCACGTTTGGAGCACCCCTGATATTTCTAAACAGTGGAAACCCCCCACAAGTGACCCCATGTTGGAAACTAGACCCCTAAGGAACATATCTAGATGTGTCATAAGCACCTTGAACCCCCAGGTGCTTCACAGAAGTTCAGAAGTTTATAATGTAGAGCCGTGAAAATAAAAAAATCACATTTTACCCACAAAAATGTACATTTAGCCCCAAATTTTTCATTTTCACAAGGGTAACAGGAGAAAATTTACCAAACAATTAGTTGAGCAATTTCGCCGATACTCCATATATAGCACTCTACGTTTGAGTCTCCTTTTTCTGTTGTTTCATTATCCATATATAGAGGAAAACCACTGTTTGGGTGCACAGGAGGGCTCGGAAGGAAGGGATAATATTTTTGAACGCAGACTTTGATGAAATGGTCTGCGGGCATTATGTCGCGTTTGGAGAGCCCCTGATGTGCTTAAACAGTGAAAAACCCTCACAAGTTATCCCATTTTAGAATCTACACTCCTCAAGAATTTTATACAGTGGTACAGTGAGCATTTTGAACCCACAGGTACTACACAGAATTTGATAATATTAGGTAGTCATATTGAAAATTTTCATTTTTGTCACAAAAATGTTGTTTTAGCCCCAAAATTTGGAATTTTCACAATGTATAACAGGAGAAAATGGACCCCATAATTTGTAGCGTAATTTGTCCCGAACGCGACTATACGCCATATGTGGTCAAAAACTTCTGCATGGGCACATGGCAAGGCTAGGAAATGTAAAGAGCGCTATTTGCCGGGGATAAATTGTGAATGCTGTTTCGCATTTGAAGAGCCTCTGACATGTGAAAACAGCAGAACCCTCCCCAAGTGACCCTATTTTGGAAACTAGACCCCTCATAGAATTCATCTATGGTTTTAGTGAGTACCGTATATACTCGTGTATAAGCCGACCCGAGCATAAGCCAAGGAACCTAATTTTGGCACAAAAAAATGGGAAAATGTATTGACTCGAGTATAAACCGGATATGAATTGTCCCTCATCCCTATCCTGGTCTGCATGGTTCCTCTTACCCATCCTTGTATGCATGACTCCTTATCCCCATCCTTGTCTGCATGGCTCCCCATCCCTGTCCTTTTATGCATGGCTCTCCATCCCTGTCCTTGTATGTATGACTCTCCATCCCTGTCCTTGTATGTATGGCTCCCCATCACTGTCCTTGTATGCATGGCTTCCAATCTCTGTCCTTGTATGCATGGCTCCCCATCACTGTCCTTGTATGCATGGCTCCCAATCTCTGTCCTTGTATGCATGGCTCCCCATCCCTGTCCTTGTATGCATGGCTCCCTATCCTTTTCCTTGTATGCATGGCTCTCCATCCCTGTCCTTGCAGGCATGGCTCCCCATCCCTGTCCTTGTATGCATTGCTCCCCATCCCTGTCCTTGTAAGAATGGTTCCTCATCCCTTTTTTAAAAAACATCCTACTTACAATTCCTGCGTGCCCTCACTGCATCTCATTCTGGTACCAGCAGCTCTTCCGGCCGAGCGATCATGTGCCCCCTCTCATTAAGGTAATGAATATTCAACTCTCTCCATGCCTATGGGAGTGGAGAGAGGTGAATATTCATAACTCTTAAGTAGCGTGCACCGGTGATAGACCTGCAGCTACTGGAAGTCGGCGGCTGTGGCTGACACTGTGCATGTTATAAGAGAAATGAATATTCACTGCCACTGCAGTGAATACTCATTTCTCTTTAGCAGCGGGCACAGTTATAGCCACAGCAGCCTGCTTCTTAATCCTGTAACCCGCTGATCTGCTGCTCCCCCTCCCCCGCCTTCTCTGGGACAATGACTCAAGTATAAGCTGAAGGGGGCATTTTCAGCACAAAAAAGTGCTGAAAAACTCAGCTTATACACGAATATATACGGTATTTTGAACACATAGGTGACTCACAGAATTTTATGACATTGAGACGTGGAACTATGAGATTTTAGCGGTAAAAATGTAATTTTTTGTGTTTGCTGCAAATTTGTCAGGTATACAAGGGTTAATAAGTTAAAATAGACCCCACAATTTCTTGCACAATTTCTCCCGAACGCAGTGCTGTAACATATGTTGTCAGAAATTACTATTAATCCACACATCATGGCTGAGAAGGAAGGAGCACTATTTGGCTTTTAGAGCACAACTTTTGCTAGAATAGTTTGCGGGCTACATTTGCGGAGCCTAGAAGGTGACAGAGCAGCAGAAAACCCCCAAAGTGACCTCATTGTAAAAACTGCACCTTTCAATGAATTCATCTACGGCTGCAATGAAACATCCATGCCCTGCTTTATTCTGGAGAATTGTAAATCTGCCAGTCTAGTACCCATACATCATACTCCGATACAGTGTAGAGCCCGCGTATATTGTAGTGCCTCCATACATTGTGCCCAGCTTGTGCTTCTCGCTATACACACCCATAAATTAAGTGCCTTTTCTCCATTACAATAATGCAAAACATTTTGACTCCTACTGTGGTTTATGCAAAGTGGGGTTCAGGAGGGGGGCATTTGGATTTGGGAGAGCTGAATTCACTGGATTTTAATTGAGGGTGCAGGAGTCATGTTGCTTTTCCAGAGTCTTTTTTTTACCAGTAACCCGCTATATTTCCAATGACAGATGATGGACCTGAGTGGGAGCTGGTTTTGTGCAGGATAAATTAGGGGTTTTATTGGTAACATTTTGGGGTATATAATATTTTTCAATCGCTTCCAGTATAAGCCTGGATCACATTCTTGTGTTCTACTCTGAGCATTTAAGTGGGGGTTTATGTGTAAATCCCACAAAATCGTGATTTAGATGAAACCACAGTCAGAGCCACCATGAGGCAGATAGAGACACTTCGTACTCCGTTTGGCATCTGCTCTGGTGGTATCCATCTTTTTAGGTGTGCACAGATCTGTAGCATCACACATTTGTGCACTAAATAGACACCTAAAATGATGGGACACGGCTGGAACACAGACCAGTCCAAAGTGACTCCATCTGCCACATAAGTTTGTGGTTCCATCAGGGTTTTGTCTGAATCGCGGTTTTGGAGAATTTACATGGAAAGCCTGTCAAGCGCTCAGCGGAGAGTGCAAGATAAAGGTGAGCCGAGCTTTAATACGATTTTTGGGAGGTAGAATGAACAAATAGACAGCAGTGCAAGAATAGTTCTTATTTTTATTTTTGCACTGTTCACCGTGTAGTATAAGTGATGAGGCAGATTTATTCTTCAGATCAGTAAGATTGCAGCAAAACCAGATTTATATATATTTTTTTAGGTTTTGCTGCTATCATACATTAAAAATGTTTTTTTGTAATAAGTGTTTTTTTTTTGTCGCCATATTCTGAGAGCTGAAACTTTTTTTTTTGGTGAGCAGAGCTGTATGAGGGGTTATTTTTTGCTGGAGAAGTTGCACATGTTTTTGGTACCATTTTGGAGTACATAATATTTTTTGATCGCTTTTTATTCAAAATTTGCAAACACAGAATGAACAAAAACCAACAATTCAGTTATTGTTTCTATTTTTTATTTTTTGCGCCACTCACCGTGCAATAAAAGTGATAAGATCAATTTGTTCCTTGCGTCGGCACGATTACAGCAATACCAGATATATATTTTTTTTATGATTTGCTACTTTTACTCACTAAAAAGAATATTTTAGCAAAATGAATTTGTTTTTGTATCGTCCTATTCTGAGAGCTGTTACTTTATATTTTTTGTTGAATGAGCCCTATTAGGACCTGTTTGGTTTGGCGTTTTAATTTATATAATTTTTTGACATATGACTTTTTGATCACTTTTTATTCACTTTTTTGTTAGTCACTATGATGAAAAAGCAACATTTTTCTCGTGTTTTTTATTTATTTTTTTACGGCGTTCGCTAAATAGAATAAATAACATGCCAGTTTTGCAGAGCAGGTCGTTACGGACGCGGCTACAACAATTATGTGTACTTTTTTTGTTTATTGTTTTTTCAGAAAGGCTGCGTTTTGAGTGTTGAAAGGGATTTTAACGATTTGTGTGCACATTTTTTGTGTTTTTTTACTCTTTTACATATTTTATTTTACTTTTTCACTGTAGGACATGTATAATTTTTACTTTGATCATTGTTCTCATACACTGCTCTACTCATGTACAGCAGTGCATGAGAGCAGTCAGTGTCTCACTGACACTCACTGACTCGGACACGGTGAGGCTGCCTTTTTTGTTTATTTGTGGGGTTAATCTGCCCCGATTGGTCAAAAAAACAGTCAAGTCCGATACTGCAGGGTGTCAGCTGTCACACACAGCTGACTCCCGCAGGAAACACCACCGCTTGGCATTGCTATTCCATTGTTCCTCAGCACCATTAAAAAGTGGTGCTGAGCAATAAGTACCCTTAATGACCGCTGTTAAAAGGCGTATCGGCGGTCGCTAATGGGTTAATGCCCAATGCAATGATCAAAAATTTTAAGACCATAGACAGAAATCAACAAAAGCAAAATGATATGGCTAGAACAAGCTAACAACATTTAAATACATAGTAAACTAAGCCTAAAAATATTCTTCACCTACAGTTTGATATATTGTTGGATTCACAGCCGAATGACAAGGTGCAAATGGTCCATTGCTGTCCGAGAGCAGAGAACACCAGTGCTGGGCAAACCTCTCTGCAGGAATCAAAATTAATTTCTTTTTATTTTTATGAAGTTACAAATATTTGTAAAATATATAATGCTGAGGTGCAGGTATTAACATGGGAATTAAAGAATGAGATCCGCTCATGGTAAATTCCTGGTCTACGTACCATTCTCCACGCTGAGTGAGCATGGATTCTCATAACTGTCCTTAACGTCAGCACAGTTTCCAAAACTCTTCCATGAGTTGGCAAAAGCAGAAGCTGTTCCTTCCAGAACACCATTGGCAGCTCGGAAATCATCAGTCCGGATGTTGTTGAAATCTCCACAGAGACCTGTTGATCAGAGAGTAAGATTCTTGTTCAACGTACACAGGACCGACTTATAGATTTGTACATGTTGCATTTGAAGCTGCATCAGCCACGCAAAGCCAAGGCTCAGCCCCATTATTTCTCCTATTAAAAACTAATTGATCGCCTAAATAATAATAATAATAATAATAATAATATTCTATTTACTAAACAAATCAATGAAACATTATTTTTATCTAATTTTCCTTATAGTTTCATAGTTTTCAAGGTTGAATGTAGACATAAGGCTGGGTTCACATTAACGTTTGAGTCCACAGCGTGGTGCTGCGGACTTCTTTCCTTAGCTCCGCCTACTTCCACTGGCATCCTGCGTACCTATCTTTAACATTAGGTACGCAGCAACATGCGTTGTATACGGATGAGTCCGCGTGCAGCGCTTTGAAGTGCCCTCCGAACGCAACATGTTGCATTTTTTGCGATTCCACCTGCGGCTGTTCCAGGCACATGTCAGCTGTACAGATCAGATGTCATGTGCCGGAAAAGGTGCGGGCGTCCGTCATTGGATGCTATGGGGTTAAATAGGTGGGCCAAAAAATTTCTCGACTTACTGTCATAATTTTCATTTTTTTGTATAAAACATATCACATTTCCACTTGCTTGCAAAGGACCATGTATCAACACATACCAGGAGGAAGGAACACGGTCTAATAACAACAACAGCTCACAGTACAGTTGTGTGGTTTACAGTTGTCAAATTAGAATAATAAAAGAGATATGCAGAAAGTAAAATGTATGTGTAATGTTCTAAATGATCTTTTTTAAACCCAGAATAATACTTAGGTTGCTGAGTACATGCATGGAAAAGAACTTGTGGCAAGGACAGTCGTATTTTTTACCAGGTACATTTGTAAGATTGGACTAGTAAGAGTTATGTCAAAAATGTACTTTTTTGAGAAATATATTTTATCTTAAATTCTCCCCCCCTTAACATTAATTTCATAACCATAAAAAACATCTTGCTTGGAAGGTACATACACAGAAAGTAATTTGAGGCAACAGCCAGCAGTAATGTTGTGGCTCCTACATTTTTAAATTCAACCAGTAACACAGTGGCAAAAGTTTACGTTTTTTGTATTTTATTTCATTCATTTTTTAATTATCCCCTACTTGAACAAAAATGCAACATCAGTACCAAAACTCTAAGATGCAATATTGCGAGGTAGTCACACGTGGGTTCACAACCGGAACTGAACTTGTGACAGTAGCATGCAGAATGGTTGATATGAAGGACTATTAAAGCAAGTTTTCAAAATTAAAATGTGCCCTCTCTTTGAAATATATATATATATATATATATATGTATATATATATATATATATATATACATATATATATATATAATGTATATGTATACATCACCCCCCCATGCCCTTACAAGCAAGGACAGGAAAATAGAAGCTCATGTCTCAAAAGCAAGCACCTGCAACAAGATGCTGTATTGGGGTGGCGTGTATGAGTCTAGTATTGGACTAAGACAACAATACGGTGTGCAAATATATTTATATATATATATATATATATATATATATATATATATATATATATATATATTTTTTTTATTTATTTATTTGTTTTTTTACAGCATGCACAATTTGTGTAGTGGTCAGTTACGTTTACATTTCTGGATTATGGAGACTTTTCATTTCTCTTACAAAAAACATAAAGCACACTTTCTATGACACACAAGCCTTGATTTCGGGATTTTGGATTATTAACAAAATTAGCACAGAGTGGTATAAACTGCCCTTCTTGTTTGTATTTTGTGAAGAATGAAAACAATTGCTGTTATTAAGGTAATGACCGCAGTATATCACAGATCAAGCAATTCACAGCCACACTAACTCTGCAGATCCAGCAACTCTCTAAATCACTTGAATTTTCACAGACTCAGATAACTATTCCCATTTTCAGAGTGTCTGAACACCACAATCAGATTAGGCCTTTTCTATTTTCTGTGAAATTTGCCCTTCAATCCCTATGCTGTAAAGGCTTGGCTGGCCTTCATCTTTTCCAGTCCATGTGTTATTGGCTGCACAAGACTATGTGATGTGATATCTGCAGTACATTATGGGGAAGCCCGCCTGGCCACGCCTGATGTTCTTTGCCGTCTATCTGAATTTTCAGCAGTGTGTGAAATGGGGCTGAGCATTTTTTCGTTGTTGATGCCAATCCTCATGAACCACAAAGTGAGGATCGAGGACCTACGAATTTCAATAAATTTGACTCAAAGTCGATCCTCAGTCGATTAATCTGTCAACTTACCACACGCATTTCCCATATACTCAGGGTCCAAGCTGACAGAGAGCTGCATAACTGGGTCTAGCTGGATTTGCATTTGGATCCCATTGGAACTCTTAAGTATCAAGTAAAAGGAAGAAAGGTGGAGCAGCACAAAGTTATCTGGAAAGAAAATAGAGGACGTAAGTTTGTGAAATAGACAAACTTCAAGGGACAACAAACAATGTACAAAATACAGCCCGTTATCCCAACATCTGCTCCATTATTAGGATTGGAAGAAACATAACAAAAGTAAACAACCTGGTTGTCTTTAGGAACATTTCTGATTTCCATTCTTTAGATGAGAAGACAATGATGTATACTTATCATTTTAACATTAAATTAATGAATACCGATCTATGTAAGCATGAAATTTGGGAGAGTATACCGTACCTGTAAAAAGAGGAGCTGGAGCATATATACCGTTTAAAAAGACAGCCCCAGAGTATTTGATTGTGATAACCTGTAAGAAAAGTCATGTTAGTCTATACACTGATACAAGCTGGAAAAAAATAATAAAAGTGAGGGAAAAAGGTAAAGATAGAGGCTTCTATGGACATTAGATAGCTGTCCGCTGAACAACCGATCAACCGGTAGACATTTATCCATGCACAAAAATGTTCAACTCGGATGAGTGATCCGGTGTTCTCTGTCAGAGAGCCGCTGGTAGGCTTCCCTGGCAAAAGCTTAGCTCTTGGAGAACAAAAAGATAGGTCATTATAAATTCAACATGTTTGACCATTCTCTCCCCCAACATCATCTGTCGAAAGAGAGTCAGAAGGAATCCATGAATTTTAGATTGTTGGTAATCCGGGAAAATACCAGCGGATTCGGCTGATTATTATTGTGCCCATGGGGCCTTGAAAGTGATCTTTTCTGCTTACTGGACAAGTTGAATAATTGAACCAAGAGGGTAAGTGCAGGGGAACAGCTATAGTGGGTGCAGAGGTAGCAGTTGTTCACTAGTTTTGATTATCAGGAGGGACCAAAAGTTCCCTGTGCCACATAAGAAGACACTAGTATTATAAATGGCACATGGTAGGCTGAGGACTATATCAGATTTTGGACAGCGACCTGTGAGTTTCAAGTTATTACACCTCTGGGAAAGTAAAAGGTAAGCAAATACTAATACCCACAGTTAATCCTTTCTCCAAGAAGAGGGTGACGCTTTTTAGGCAAGTCTCTGTGTGGGTGGTTCCACATTTTCTCAGTTCAACAACTATGTTAAACATGTTTTCAACACAGTCCTGAAAAGGAAAAAAAATATTTAGTTTATATACAACTAGTATCATATGAATCTTAGTTATGAGAGTTAAACTGGTTTGATTCGGACCTGCAAAAAAAGACCTTTAGCACCAATTGTTACAATACCATCATTTTAGTTTCTCATGGAAGTTAGTAAAATAATATTAGATGACCACTGTGAAACAAAATTCATACATGGGTGCGCTACCAATTGCAAGAACACCTTTAATTTAAGTATTTAGGATGTAAGTATAGGATGTATATTAAATACTGTTACTTCATTATTTTTTTTCTTGATGACCTATCCATAGGTCATCAATATTAAATTGGTGGAGGTACGACACTAGACATCCCCACCAATCAGCTGTTCTCAGTGCTGGCAACAACTTCATATTACCAGTTGTGAAGTTGAACAGCATCACTTTATCAACTGTGTATTGGCCACTGACTGGTACTACATATCTGCCCCTTTTTGAAGGAATACGAAAGGATCTGCAGACCCCCACTGCAGCCACTACATAGTTGATGGTTCTCTACTGATCATCTCTGCAACTGGCAACATTCAGTCACTGCCAGCACTGAGAACAGCTGACGAGTGGAGGAACGGGGCATCAAACTCCCACTGATCTGATATTTATGACCTATTCGGGGGATTGGTCATCAATACAAAAGTAGTTGAGCAAAATGTCTTGAGAAAAATTAAACAAATATTATTGGTAATAAATTTATGGAGGATAATAGTTTGAAAAATCATGCACCTCCTAAGCAATTGGTGGAACATTAAGAGGTATACAATCATATAAAATGTTACCTAAGTATGGTATAACATCTCTGCTTGCTGTTTCTGTCATCTATTGCTCTCCCATCCTGAAACAATTTAATGGTATAATGTCTCTATCTGCTGAATCTCATAAGTTATCTGTTGCATTGTATCCAATACTCACTGCTGTATGTCAATCCTTAAGGGTATGCCACACTAAACAGAGTCGCTAACGAGATCGCTAAAATACGTCACTATTTAGCGATCTCGTTAGTGACGTTGTTGTGTGTGTCATGTAGCAACGACGTGGCCCCTGCTGTGATCTCGCTGATCGTTCACTAGAGTTCTGGACCGTATTTAGATCGTTGGCGTCCGCTGGTGACCCTATATCGCTGTGTCTGGCACCTTTTGTGAGCGATGTGCGCTGTTTTTACATCGCAATGACCGTTAAAGTCGTAATGAGATCGCTAACCGCTTATGCGTCGTTAACGAGATCACTAAAGGGTATGCCACACTAAACATATCGCTAACGGGATCGCTAAAAAACGTCATATTTAGCGATCCCGTTAGCGATATTGTTCAGTGCGGCAGCTTCCAGCGACGAGCTTCCTGCTGTGATCTCGCTCGTCGCTGGAATCGTTCGGACCCTATTTCATCGCTGGCGCTCCCGTGGGTAAGTATCTTATCGCTGTGTGCACCTTTTCTTAGCGATTTAGCGGTACTTTTGTACGCTAAGTCGTTAAGAAGATCGCTAACGGCGATAGCGTCGTTAACTATATCGCTAAATGTGGCCGCATTTAGCGATATAGAACAATCCGCTAGCGATCGCATTGTATGCGTCGTTATCGTGATCGCTAGCGGATTGTTTAGTGTGCAGTCCCTTAGTGTGCAGCTACTAGCGACATTAAAACGATCACAAAAACGATCTCATTAGCTTGCGTCGTTATTGAGATCGCTAACGAGATCACTAAGTGTGGCAGTACCTTAAGGTCACTGTAAATATTATCTGATGAAAGGTGTTAGAGCATGTAGATGTAGTTAGGCCTTTGATCATCTATCCACCCCCTGGTGTGCTGACCAGCTGCTAATTTATCCCAAAACCAGCTCCCACAATCCCTCTCACCTGATCCAGCCTATAAATTTAGAAGCATCCTAAGGGGTGCACGTGTGTGGGGTGTATGCATGTGTCCCCTTCAGCAAAGTATCCTCTAATTCAATGGTAGTTAGTCAGGGCAGGAGTCAGGTAACCCACACATTGTACTCCCTTTTACCCATGTGCTTTATTTCTACATCTATCATCCTGTGTGAATTTGTCATCCACATTCACCTCTCCATCCCCCTTCATTACCACTCATTCACATCAGCCCTCTCTTCTTCCCTATCCCATGTACAGCTCCCTTGCACTTTTTACCTTCCTGAAAAATCTCAGTCCATCTTGCCCAAAGATATTGCATATTAAACCATGTCTCAAATCCAAGAACTACTTGCCCTTTCTCTTTCTACTGCTACTTATTTCAGGGGATATCTTCCCCAACCCCGGTCCACCATCAACCAACTTCAACCCCTCCCTCACCTCACATCGAAACCTTACTAACCTTAGTAACATTAATTGTACTCCATCTCCTTCTTTTAATTGTGCACTCTGGAATCCACTGCCTATATGAAGCAAGCTTCCTTTCCTGCACAACTACTTTCTGAACAACTCTATTAATCTGTTTATCTTCACTGAAACCTGGATTCAGGATTCTGACATGGTCTCCCCTGCTGCAATTTCCCATGGTGGCTTACATTTTTCCCATTCCCGAGATCTGCAAACAGACTTGTTGGTGGAGACAGCATACTCCTGTCCCCACAATGCACTTTCCAGGTCATCCCCCCCAGTTCCATCACTCCCATTCCCTTCTTTTGAGGTTCACACCATCAGGCTCTGCAATCCCCTCTCTCTCAGAGTAGCGGTCATATACCACCCCTCAGGCTCATCCACCCAGTTCCTTGATTATTTCTCTGCCTGGCTGCCGTACTTCATGTCCTCTGAATTACCAACCCTCATCCTGGGAGACATCAACAGCCCCATAAACAGCCTCACTTCCCCACCTGCATTCCAGCTTCTATCACTAACCATTTTTCATGGCCTCTCACAGCTCTCAACCTCTGAGACACACAAAGACGGTAACACCTTTAATCTGGTCTTTGTCTGGCTCTGTTCAATCTCCTACCTATATAACTCACCTCTTCCCCTATCTGACCACAGCATTCTCTCTTTTCATGATCACAAATCCTCACCAACCCCAGCACACTCCTACCTATCACACATTCAGAAATCTACAAGATGTTAACCCTCATACACTTACAGACTCCCTGCATTCATCACTGTCCCCAATCTCTTCTTTTCCCTGTCCTAAACTGGTTGTACATCACTACAGTGACACTCTCAGAAGCGCCCTGGACCGAGTAGCACCCCTCACCCTCAGAACCTCCAAACACAAAGTAAAACAGCCATGGCTCACATCACAAACTAGATTGCTAAACTCATATAGAAGAAAACTTGTACACCAGAAAACTTTATCCATTACAAATTTATGTTAAGAACTTATAACTCTTCCCTTCACCTCCCCAAACTGAACTACTTCACCACCCTAATCTCCTCACTATCCAACAACCCAAAAAAACTTTTCAACACGTTTCACTCCCTCCTCAGTCCAAAGGCGCTGGCTTCTATCTCAGAAATTTGTGCTGATTATCTGGCCTCACATTTTAAAGAGAAAATAGAGAATATTTATCAGGAAATCCGCTCCCAGCCAACAAGTGCCATGACTCACATCCCTTCCTGCATCTCCTCTGGCTCACTCTCCACATTTGATCCCATCACAGAAGTCTCCAGGCTGCTCTCTTCTTCTCATGCTACTACATGCACTACTGACCCCATTCCCTCACATCTCCTTCAGTCTCTCACTCCAGTCATCACTACCCACCTAACTAAATTCTTCAATCTCTCCCGCTTCTCTGTTATTTTCCCCTCCTCCTTCAATCACTCTATCGTTACTTCATTATTAAAAAAAACCCTCTCTTGATACATCCTGCACAAATAAATACAGACCAGTCTCCAATCTCCCCTTCATCTCTAAATTTTTGGAATGCCTGGTCTATTTGCACCTTACCTGTTACCTCTCCACTCACTCTCTCCTAGATCCATCTCAGTCCAGCTTTTGCCCCCTAAATTCTACAGAAACTGCACTCATCAAAGTGACCAATGACCTTTTGACAGCAAAACGTAACAGTGACCACTCTCTACTCATTCTTCTTGACGTCTCTGCAGCTTTTGGCACTGTTGACCACCAACTCCGACTCTCTATGCGCCAATCAATAGGCATTAAGGACGCTGCTCTCTCCTGGTTCTCTTCCTATCTTTCTGACCACTCTTTCAGTGTATCATTCGCTGATTCCACTTCTTCTCCTCTTCCTCTCACTGTTGGGGTCCCTCAGGGCTCAGTCCTTGACACTCTTCTCTCCTCTCTGTACACAGCCCCAATCGCAGAGACCATCAGCAGATTTGGCTTTCAGTACCATCTTTATACTGATGACACACAACTATAGACGTCTTCCCCTGACCTTACCCCCGCTGTACCACAGAACCCCAGTGACTGTCTGCCCGCAGTTTTCAATATCATGTCTACTCTATCTGAAACTCAACCTTTCCAAAACTGAATTTCTTCTGCTCCCTCTGTCTACGCACCTCCCTAAATCTGGCATCTCCCTCTCCTTGGGCGGCACCATAATAACACCTAGGCAGCAGGCTCGCTGTCTGGGTGTTATGTTTGACATCAATCTTTCCTTCACTTCCTATATATAATCTCTTGCCCGCTTTTGTCGCTTGCACATAATGAACATCTCTGCAGCTTTTGACACGGTCGACCATCTCTCCTACTGTCTAGGCTCCACTCACTAGGTATTAAGGACACTGTTCTCTCCTGGTTCTCCTCCTATCTTTCTAACCGCTCCTTCAGTGTTTCGTTCTCTGGCTCCACATCATCTCCTCTTCCTCTCACTGTCGGTGTACCTCAGGGCTCAGTCCTTGGCCCCCTTCTCTTCTCTCTCTACACGGCCCCAATTGGACAGACCATCAGCAGATTTGGCTTTCAGTACCATCTTTATGCTGATGACACACAACTATACACGTCATCCCCCGACCTTACCCCCGCTGTACTACAGAATGCCACCGACTGTCTGTCCGCAGTCTCCAACATCATGTCCGTTCTCTTTCTGAAACTTAACCTCTCCAAAACTGAACTTCTTCTGCTCCCGCCGTCTACTAACCTCCCTAAATTTGACATATCCCTCTCCGTGGGCGGCACCATAATAACACCCCGGCAGCAGGCTCGCTGTCTGGGGGTTATGTTTGACACCAATCTCTCCTTCACCTCCCATATACAATCTCTTGCCCGCTCTTGCCACCTACACCTAAAGAACATCTCTAGAATCCGCCCTTTTCTCACCATGGAAACAACAAAAACCCTCACTGTAGCATTGATCCACTCCCGCCTGGACTACTGCAACGCTCTATTACTTGGCCTCCCCATTACTCGACTATCCCCTCTCCAGTCCATTCTTAATGCAGCAGCCAGGGTAATCCATCTGGCTAATCGGTACTCGGACGCGTCCGCTCTTCGCCAGTCCTTACACTGGCTGCCCATTAATTATAGGATCCAATTCAAAGTACTGTTCTCACCCACAAAGCTCTCCACAGTGCAGCACCCCCCTACATCTCCTCCCTCATTTCTATCTATCGGCCTAACCGACTGCTGCGCTCTGCAAACGACCTTTGACTAACCTCTGCACTAATCCGTACCTCCCACTCCCGACTCCAAGACTTCTCCCGCGCTGCGCCAATCCTCTGGAATGCTCTACCCCAAGAAATTAGGACTATCCACAATTTGCATGGTTTCAGGCGCTCCCTCAAAACACATTTGTTCAGAGCGGCCTATCACATTCACTAATCAAAGTCATTCTATGTGTAAGTGTGTATGTGTGTAGCCCATTCACTATCTCCATCCATCCCTCACTCCCTCAAGATGGCTGGACCATCATTGTAAATACACCATTGTATATAAACACCTGTACTTTGTACTCCCCCACCTCATTGTAGATTGTAAGCTCTCACGAGCAGGGGCGGCTTATTTGGCTTTAATTATTGTATTGTTAACATTGTTACTTATGACTTGTGTTCTGAAACTGTTAAACTGTAAAGCGCTGCGGAATATGTTGGCGCTATATAAATAAAGATTATTATTATTATTATTATTTATCTCTAGAATCCGCCCCTTTCTCACCGTGGAAACAGCAAAAACCCTCACTGTTGCCCTGATCCAATCTCACCTTGATAACTGTAATGCTCTATTAATTGGCCTCCCTCTCACTCCACTTTCTTCTCTCCAGTCCATCCTTAATGCAGCAGCCAGGGTCATCTATCAGGCTAATCGGTACTCGGACGTGTTCGCTCTTTGCCAGTAATTGCACTGGCTGCTAATTCATTACAGGATCCAATTTAAACTGTTGTTCTCACCCGCAAATTTCTCCACAGTGCGGCACCCCTCTACATCTCCTCCCTCAATTCTGTTTATCATCCCACCCACTTGTTACGCTCTGCAAGCGACTTTCGACTAACCTCTGCACTAATCTGTACCTCCCACTCTCAGCTCCAAGACTTCTCCTGAGTTGCACCAATCCAATATTCTGGAATACTCTACCCAAGAAATTAGGACTAACCAAAACTTATACAGTTTTAGTTTTAAGCGCTCCCTAAAAACACATCTGTTTAGAGTGGCCTATCACGTTCCCTAATCGAAGTCCTTTTATACATAGCCCATTCACTATTTATTTGAACATAATTCTCCATCAAACTCCACCGCATCCAAAAGCATCTCAAATATTGGCTGGTGACTAACTCAGGCAGCCTTTATCTATCCGCAATTCCCTGAAGATGGCTGGATCATCATTGTAAATACGCATCTGAACATCTGCACTTTGTGTCTCCACCCACATCATTGTAGATTGTAAGCTCTTACGAGCAGGGTCGTCTTTGTTTTGTTTTAATTATTGTATTACCTTTAACTTTGTTACTTACAACTTTTATATGAACTGCTGTAAAGTGCTGCAGAATATGTTGGCGTTAAATAAATAAAGATTATCATAAAGATAAGATAAATGGATATACCTTTGTAAAAATATAACTACAGTCTCCATGAAAGTTATAGTGACCACCATCATAGGTGTAGATGTGAGACCCTCCTTCCAAAGAGCAATGTCCAGGACATGGTAGAGCCCTGCAGTCCCACTGACCTCCTTGACAGATACTAAAAGGTAAAAGAAGTAGGAAAAATAGAGGTAAATACAAGAATAGCTATATTTCAGAATGCCTAGAAGTAAATGATGGTACTTATGTTAGGCATCACAGAAAGGACATGTTATAAGTTTAGATGATCTTTATTATATACCATTTTTGGCAGTTGTTGCTGAAGGATTCTCCAGGAGCATATATCCTACGGTTGTATGTACATGGGCACTCGCTGAATGGGATGCAACCTTGATTGCTAACATCATCAAGTACCGTTCCTGAAGGAAACACAATCATGAATATAGAAAAACTACTGATGGTTAGGCCAAAATTGCAATATCCAGTCACTAATGATCAAATGACATGAGCATTTAAGTCAGTAGGAAAATTGGATCCATTGCTGAGATAAAAGATATATTCGACACTAAAATGAGAGACATTTTAGGAGAAGACATACCTGGTGGACAAAAGCAGCCTTCAATACAAGGTTCTTCACAAACAAGGGTTCGCTCACAATTGGAACAGGTGTCAACACAGGGGGAACCACACTCGTCATACTTCAAATTTATTGCGCAGCTAATCTCTAGAAATCAAAGTGCACTCCCTGGTCAATGCAAAACAGCAATATAATTGGAATACAATTGGTTTGTTACATTAATCTAATTGTATTTCCCCATGCTTGGCAAAAGGAATGTTTTTTTTACAAAATAAGAATACGGTATGCAAAAAATGTATTTACCACACATGTTGTTTCTCCAGTTCCTTGGTCTTCCACCAGCATGGGCACACTGTCGGGAGAACTCGGCCAGGGTATCACAGAAACAGGACATATTATCTGAAGATTGACAGATGCAAAGATCTGATATACAAGCCTGTATGTAGGGATTCTTGGGGAGACGTATATTGCAGTCCCTGAAGGCTGGGCTGGAGAGCATTTTGACACAAACCTGCTCCTGTGGGGGAAAAATGAAAAATGCACTTAGCAATTTTTCTTTCATTTAAAAAATAATAATAATTTTTATTTCCATAGCGCCAATATATTCCACAGTACTTTACAATCCAGAGGGTACTTGTCAAACAACGCATACCGCATACCAAGAACAGTGGGGGGTCCTGCTTGTAGGCTTACAATCTATCAGGAAATAGGGGACACGAAAAGTAAAAGGTAAAATGCTTTTCATGTAAGATCTTGCCATCGGCATAATAAATAGGTGCATTCAAATAATGCTACAAGAACCAGTCACCAGTCAGTATCTGTACAATTACATGTATAAATTACTACCAAGTAGGTGGACGAGAGAAGAGGGTATAGTTAGTTAGAATAGTGAAGTAAAGTCATAGGCCAGTCTTAAAACATTTATTTTTAGGGCATGCTTGAAACTTTGCATAACAGGAATTAACCAGATTGATTGGGGTAGCACAATCCAGAAAATTGGTGCAGCATGAGAGAAGCCTTGGGGACGAGATTGGGAGGTTCAGATTATAGAGGGTGTTAGTCTTATGTCATTAGCGGAACAGAGCGATATTATGAAATTCAGTATATTAAGAACTACTTTTTTTCATACAGTAAGTTCTTTTTTTCGATATTATATAACCTGATTATGCCAAACAAAAATAATGTCCTTTTTGCTGAAAAACTTATACAATCATCAAATATCTGAGAGGGAAGTTAGCACTGAATTTACAAGCTTTCTACTACCATAGAAGAAATTATGTCATACATGGTACATATTGACATCAATGGGTCATTCCATCATGTACAGGTATGCCAGCTCCTGTATATATAAAGAGATGCTGTTTCCACCCAGTTTTCAGTGCTGATGTTTGATAGACGTCCTAAAATAGGGATTCCCCAAACCCAAGAGTAAAATAAACATAATATAGCATGTATTAATTTTACCAGGTCACTGCAGTTTTCTGGAGTAGAGAAATAAACATCTTCACACTGTTCAGTTGGTCCATCCAACTTTTGCATGTTTGCATACTGTACAGGAGTCAGTATCATATCTGTACAGAAAGACAAGTTGATGTGCTTTTTTTCATATCCTTCCCATTAAATTTTAGTAAAACCTATTTATACTTTTCCAAAAGTCCCAATAAATTATAGTAAAACCTAAATCTACTTTTCAAAGACACCTCAAGTTTAAAGGGAACCTGTCACCATGAAAATGCAGTCCAATCTGCAGACACCATGTCATAGAACAGGGGGAGCTGAACAGATTGATATATAAATTTGTGAGAAAAGATTCAGTGTAACCTGTATTTTCATCATTAAAACCTCTGCTCTTTCTGGGATTTCAGTCCAGTGGGCGGTCCTATCAGTAACTGACAGCCATCTCTGTAATCAAACCTGGGACTTGATGACTAGGGCGGCCCAAAAAGTCCCTTTGCCCCATAGGAAAAGGCTATTACTATTAAAACCCTGTGATAGTTGGGGGCCCCATTGAGATTTTACATTGGGATCCACAA
Organism: Oophaga sylvatica; assembly: GCA_033576555.1. Taxonomy (NCBI): domain Eukaryota; kingdom Metazoa; phylum Chordata; class Amphibia; order Anura; family Dendrobatidae; genus Oophaga; species Oophaga sylvatica. The sequence continues at coordinate 83,474,990 of JARQOD010000010.1, read as the reverse complement.
GCTTTCAAGTAATGCCATTGGCTCTGTCGTTGATAATTTTTTAATTTTATTATTAATTTTTAGTTTATTTCAAACCAGATGGAAAATCTCAACCTTATAGTTACTTTGTTTTCCTGAATAATATGATGCTGATTCTTTGGAACACGACAACTATATATCTAATTTACTCTAATAACTAGACTCAACTGGAATTTACTGTAGAATAATCACTTTTCCCTTGCATTAGGTACACATAATGATTTCTGTTGCTATTTTAGTGCCTTCCAAGAAAAGGCAGGTTTTGCTAGGAATGAACTGACTAATTCCATCACAATGTCATATAGACTTAGTCCTGCCATTCCAAAGTAGAACAGCCCATATGAGGTTCTCCAGAGATCTCAAAAATCTGTCCAACCCTTGGCATTTTGGACATTCATTTTTTCTTTTTTTACATTGACAGCTCATATGAAACCCCCAGTGATCTCTGAAACTGTATAGCCTAGCTAAAAATCTAGATTGGGTGGACAGTCGCATTTGTGAGCCTTTTGTCAATTAGCTTACTAAAATAGCAAAATTAAAATAAAACAAAAAAAAAGAGGAACCTGATAGAACCACCAGATGATTATAAAACTGTTTTATTAGTTTTATTGTTAGGACCATAATAAAGAGTAGAGATAAGTGAATCTGACTAAATTCAATTTACCAGATTCTCTTGAATTCAGTTGGGAAATTCGATTTGCGTTAAATTAATTTAACGCAAATCAAATTGCTGCTAAAAGCCATTTATTATAATCTGAGTTATCTACAATTCCAGGGAATAATAGCCAGAGGGGTTAAAAAATGAAAATTCTAATTACTTCATCTTCCACCTGTCCTGATGAAACATTCCTCAACTGATCCTCCAATGGCTTGCACATCACTCCAGCTCAAGGCTTCTATGTTGTCTTCGATCTTCTCTAGTCTTTGTCGACTCTGGTGCTCACCAGGCCTCATACCATACATGGCTCTAAGACGTCATGATGTCAATTGAGGTCTAGTCAGTGTAGAAGGTGCCACAGTGTGAAGAAAGCAAGTCAATGGAGGACCGGACTGGGAACTGCCAGGACATGTGAGAGGCTAGGTGAGTATAACTTTTTTTTTAACCATTTTTAATCCAGTAGACCACCATTTTGCTAGACTTGAGTTAATTGAATAAAAAAATAGTTTTCTTGTGATTTATATATTTTTTTAAACACTAGTCAAATATCTGACCTACCATCAATTTGAAATTCATCTTGACTGACCCCATTCATATTTCCACACAATCCACACGTGGTGTTCATGTATTTTGGGGACAATTTAAGCTGGAAAATATATCAACATTTGTAAAGTTACAATTTAACCTAATTTCACGTTAATTTTTCTATACCACAAACAAAAAAACTTCAAAGATTCCAATTATTCCAGGAGTTAATGAATTTAATTTTGGTGAGAAATTATGACAATGAAGAGAAAAAAGGGAAAAATCCAGTGTAGAGCAGAAATAGTTTAAAAAATTTAATTCTTTAATAAATGTGATTAAAAATAAACAGCAATACTTAAGCAGTACAGGTACACAAAAATGTAGCAGAGCGCTCTGCTTTTTTTTTCTTTTTTCTCTTCATCTGCTCTGGTTGCTCTGCCACATCCGTGCGAGGAGTGAAGATATATGTGCAACGTGAACATTGGGGTAAGCTGACATCGTCTGTTTCAAATTATGACAATCACCAATTATTTCCATGTGATAGCCCATCTATTCAACAGGGATAAAAACATTTAGATCTTACCATGAGGGCATCTTCATTATTCCACAAAAGAGTCAACCCAAGTTTTGCCATCAACTTCACATAGACACTGGTCTGCTGGATTTGAACACCAAACTGGCTGTATGGAAGGGAAACCCTAAAAAAATACAACATTATTGAATCTCGATATCATCTGTAGGCCTGAGTCACTTTTTTTTACTGTATTTTGTACCTGTAGACTTACATTTCTTCTCCTATCGTGATTTTTCCTTTTCTCATGTCAATGACTAGCCCTTCGATTTTTATAAGAACATAGGTCAGAACTGTCTTTCCCGATTCAACGGAGTGCCGTATCTGGATATTAAAATCTTCACAGGTATTTATACAGTTAGAAGCAAATATGTAGTTGCAGGGTCCAGGGAACTGGTAAATGTCTCCATCAAATGTCTTATAGTGGTAATTTCCCCAAGTGCTACAGACTTGGTCATTGTGTGCAGGGTTCAACACTGAAGCGATATATTTGTCAAAATATTATATTCAAGACAAAGCTATATCAAATCTACACATCTATATAAAATAAAAAATATGCATTGACCATAAGTCGCTTTTTATCTAATCCAGAAAAACTGATTTCATGGTTATACTTGAAAGCGTCCCATAGACAAAAGGCTGAAGTTATCAAATTCCACAACATTTGTCAGGGTCCATCTACAATTTAAAACTTTTAGGCTGCATACAGTGGGGAAAATAACTATTTGACACACTGCAGATTTTGCAAGTTTTCACACAAAAAATGGAAAGGTCTGTAATTTTTCTCATAGGTACACTTCAACTGTGAGAAAGAGACAGAATCTAAAAAAAAAAATCCAGAAAATCACATTGAATGATTTTTACATAATTAATTTGTATTTTATTGCATATTGTCTCTTGAGAGCGGAAGAGGACTAGAACTCTAGTGTCACCTATTTGATTTAGCAATCCTAAAAGTCAATGTCGACCCTTTAACGAGCCTTGTTACATGACGTAGAATAAAAGCCAAACCAGAATCTCAGTTTGCAGACACTGTGTTTCAGGGTACTGCCCCTCGTCAGTGCAAAGTGTGAGGTCTGGTTTGGCTGTGTGAAAGACGTCTGACCGATATTTCCCAGAGGAGCATTGCGGCTTTAAGTCTCCTCATCTCGTCATGCTTAGCATGTCAATCTCTGCAAGGAGAAACGATACTTCTTGGATACATTTTATTGTATGAAAAAAGTAATTGATACAACAGAAAAACATAACTTAATATTTTTTTACAGAAACCTTTGTTTGCAATTGCAGAGGTCAGACATTTCCTGTAGTTCTTGACCAAGTTTGCACACACTGCAGCAGATTTTTGCCCACTCCTCCATACAGATCTTCTCCAGATCTTTCAGATTTCAGGGTTGTCATTGGGCAACATTGAGTTTCAGCTCCCTCCAATGATTTTCTATTGGGATTAGGCTTGGAGACTGGCTAGGCCACTCCAGGACCTTGAAATGCTTCTCAGTTGCACTGGCTGTGGGTTTTGGGTCAAAGTCCTCCTGGAACACCCAGCCATGACCCTTTTACAGTGGTCTTATTGAGGGTTGGCCAAAATTTCTTGATACATGACCCCATCCATCCTCCATTCAATATGGTGCAGGTGTCCTGTTCTCTTTGCAGAAAAGCACCCCCAAAGTATGATGTTTCCCCCACCATGCTTCACGGTTGGGAACTGAGGGTTGGGCTTGGTGGGCAATGAAATAATAATGCAAATTAGTCTTATTGTGAAAATAAACTAACTTATAGGGGGAATGGTATCTGAGGGATGATTACTGATGAGTAGTATTACTGTATGTGATCAGAAATGGGCACTATTACAATGTGTGACACAAAGGGGGCACTATTACTGTGTTGGGCACTAAGAGGAAAACCATTAGTGTTTGGAGGGGACTAAAAAGATCACTAGTATTGTGTGGGACACAAAAGATGTCACTTTTACAATTCATGGTACAAAAGTTGGCACTCTTCCTGCATTGTATGCTATTAATTTTCTTAGCACCATCTATCTGGCACTATTATTTTCGGAGTCAATATCTGTCCAAACCTTCTGGAGGTACATATAGTATTGATACAATTTTTGAAGTATTGGATCACTGTGTTTCATAGCAGATGTAGTGATGGGATAAATCGGGGGCAGGAAAACATGCAAAATTCAATATATCGTTGGATAGAAATGTGGCTGCTCAGTGGTTATCACTTTTGCTTTGCCGTGCTGGGGTCCTCATCTGTAAGGCGTTTGTATGATCTCCATTCTCCATGTGTTTGCGTGGGTTTTCTCCAGTTTCTTCCCACTCTCAAGAGGCATAACAATATGGAATTCAGATTGTGAGCACCAATGGGGACAGTGATGATGATGTCTGTAAAGGGCTGTGGAACATCATGCTGCTATGAAAGTAATAAATAAGGCAAATGTTTCTTTGATATAAACTCTGATCGTCGTGACAGTCTGGGCCAGATGGAAAAAGAGAGAAAAGTGAAGGACAAAGAATATCAACTATGAGTCACTAGACAAACTGTATGACTTATACTGTCTGCAAAACTAGTATCTACAGTAGTCACAGAAGCACAAAATGTAGCTTCAATTTTACAAATTACAGGAGCGAAATCCAATGTGTACATAAGCAACTCCTAGATAAGTCCTAGGCTCAGTGTGTTTTGCAAAACTAAAACTATCGATATAATCAGCAAAAAAGCAAAATAATTAGGTACCAAACGATAGTAGACTACATCATAACAGACATGCAAAAATACATATGCAAGAGTGGACGATGTTCTTGTTCATCTACGTATGTGGGTATGATGTACGTCACCACAGGGGTGTTGCCGGTGTTAAATATACAAATCACTCACTAACCACAGAAAAACAAATATCAGCACTGCTACATATATTTCACAGTATCGATAAACTCAAGTTGGTTCTAGTATACAAGAACTGTTGTTTTAACCAGCAATTTGGAGCATCATCATCATCCTATCTTGAAGGGGAAGGAGCAGTCACCCAGAGGTAATGGCCATTTCATGTTATCCCAAGAAACGTGGATATAATAAAATGGTCGCCACCTCTGGGCATCAGATTCTTCCCCTGCCAAATAGGATGATGCTGGTCTAATCTGATGTGAAGCTACTAATAAAGAAAGATTAAAAAAAGGACTACATGTGAGATGAATACTCTAATCACTCCTGAATAGCACATTACAACATAGTAAAGAAAATATTTTTGCTGTTAAAACTAAGCTGGGCCAATGCCAGCACCTGGTGCACTCAGGCATGTGCCTAATCTGCCCAGGTTTCAATCGGTGACATCTGATTCAAAGGGGTTGTCCGGTCAAAATCTATAAGTCTGCAGTCACTCTGTGTGCGTATGAGTACTGCAGACTGCGATGACTCACAAGTTTCTGAGCCGGGATCGCAGGGTATGTATTTATTATACATACTCCTATACATACTCCCGGCCAGTGGGCGTGGCCTCGCTTCCATACACTTGTATGGAGCAAGACTACGCGCTCTAGTCTGCCATGCCCAATGGGCAGCCGCGTCACTAGACGTGGTGTACACAAGTGTATAGAGCGAGGCAACGCCAACTGGATGTGCTCTGGATATCCCTGTTGAGAATCCGGCCAATCTTCGCAGCGCACAGTGTGTGCAGACTTATGCAGACTTATCGATTTGGCCTGGACAACCCCTTTAAATATGCTGTAGATTTGTGGACTGTATCTAGGAGTGGGCTCAGGAACTGAACTCACTCCATACAATGTGTCCAAGTCTAAATGCTGCAATTCAAGGTAACTCTTCAATGCTTCTGTAAATCATAACAGCAACATTTCAGAACGTGGAAATAATGTAAAGTGTCCCTTTGTCACCTGTCCCTCCCACAACATTATTGTGGGTTGCTGATCAGTTTGTCATGGCAGCAAGGGTAGTCTATTGAAGGCCCCCATGTGTGCCATTTTTGTATACTTATGAAGCACAGTCTGTGGTTGGGAATCACAGGAAATGAATAATTTTATAACACACAGCAAAATTACAGTATTACAATGTATTGTTCATGCAGTCAAGTGATTGCAGCTTTAAGCGTCCCAGGTGGTGGAGGTGGGGGGATTAATAAAAATGTTCAATAATAAAAGATATTAAATACAAGTAAAGAAAATCTAAAAGATCAAAGATCATATCAACTCCCCCTTCTTAAAATTCAAATAAAAAGTAACACAGGCATATAAATCGAGTACAGAGAGAGGGGCCTGCAGCACTGCGAAGAAGAAGTGTGCTGCTGGGAAAAGTAGTTTTAGAGAACAAAAGTGGGAATGCCCATTCTGGGGCAGAAGGAGATGAAAAAGAACACAAAGGTACCATAGAGAAACTTGGGCTTGTACTGTATACCAACAATAGTCATTCAGACGCGGTGCTTTGTAAAAACAAATATTACCATTGTTGCAATAACCCCTTAAGCGACCCTTTAATCTTTCGCAGCAACATTTATATGATGTCATAGCCAGTGCGTATGTGCACCAGTTTCTATTAGTCCAGTGCGCCGCAATTTTGGGACACTGATAAAGGATCTTGATCTTTTTCTGTACCTGAGGCACAGACTGAGCTTCTTAGTAGAACCCCGATTTCGCTATCTACATCAATACTATTGTATTACAGTATGTAATATGAGAGATCAGATGTTCTTAGGTTCAAGTCCCCTAAGGGGACTAAAATATAAAGTAAAAAGTAAAATAAAGTTTCTAAAAATTAAAAAATATGAACAAGTGGAATCACTCAGCTGCTCTCCATTAAAAATACAAAAATAAAAAAATAAAAAAAAAATATACCTGCTACTGACAGTTCCATAAAAGTCTTTCAGGTCTATCAAAATATAAAATTATTTAACCTGTACGGTAAATGACAAAACTCCCGCCCCCAAAGCTTGAAATACTGGATATGAGTTGTTTTCTGTTACCAATACCACATCTACTTAAAAAAATACAAAAAAGGCAATTAAAACATTTTATGTGCCCCCTAATAGTATTAAAGAAAACGTCAGCTTACAACATAAAAAACAAGCCCTCCCATAGCTCTATTCACAGAAAAATAAAAATATTGCAGGTCTTGGAAAATGATGATACAAATTATGATTTTTTTCACTAGTTAAATAAAAAAACTGACAAGATTAGAAGCTAAAAAACAGGATAAAAAGGTATTAAAATAATTTAAAAAATAATAACCGATATTGGTTGAGAAAAAATGATGAAAATCCGCAGCATTAACATCAGATTTGCTGTCAGGACGTAGCCTCAAAGTAACATAACATACATAGTTATTAAGGTTGAAGGAAGACTTTAAGTCCATCTAGTTCAACCCATATCCTGTCCTAACCTGCCCTAACATGTTGATCCAGAGGAAGGCAAAAAAAAACCAAGTGGCAAACAGTAAGCTTCACATTGGGGAAAAAAATTCCTTCCCGACTCCACATACGGCAATCAGACTAGCTCCCTGGATCAACGCAATATCTAGAAAACTAGTGTATATAACCTGTAATATTATACTTTTCAAGAAAGGCATCCAGTCCCTTCTTAAATTTTAGTAGGGAATCACTCATTACTAGTGTTGAGCGATACGATACCACAAGTATCGGGTATCGGCCGATATTAGCTCTATCGGCCTTTCAATACTTAGTTCCGATATTTTCGTCTTATCGGATACCGGAATCGGGATTGTCACTGTCACTGTCAGTGTCCGTCGGTCGGGTCTGTCACTGTCAGTGTCCGTCGGTCGGGTCTGTCAGGAGTCAGCGGCACTTACCTGGCAGAAGATCTCCGGCGGTCACGGCCTGGACTGCTTCATGGCCGCCATCATCTTCTCCCCGGCGGTCACATGCAGTTTCTCGCGATAACTGCAGTGACTGCTGGGTAATCCCGGCCGTAAAGCAGTCAGTCCGATGACGTCACCGCCGGGGAAGCAGGTAATCAGCTGTGCTGCGTCGCGATGACAGGCTCTGCCTGTCATTGCGACGTAGCAGAGCTGGATCGTCGTGGGACTGTCGTTACTATGGACTGCGTCGGACAGGTGGTATACTGTTGGTTTGTTTTTTTTCTTTTTTTACAGGAGATCGATGGCGTCGCAGGAATGAGTGTATAATAAAAGAAATGAAAACTGTGTTGTCTCTTTTATTTCATTAAAATACTTTTTTCTTGCTTTGTCTTTTTTTTATACATTTAATAACTGGGATTAATAATGGATTGGTGTCTTATTGACACCTCTCCATTATTAACCGGGCTTACTGTCACCGTGCAATCAACGGTGACATTAACCCCTTATTACCCCACTTGCCACCGCTACAGGGCAGTGGGAAGAGCCGGGTAAAGTGCCACAATTGGCACATCTTTTGATGCGCCAAATGTGGGGCTGCTGTAGCCTGGTATTATCAGGCTGTTGAGGGCCAAAATCCATGGGCCTTGACAGTCTTTTAATACCAGGCCGCAGCAGTCTGCATTTTACTTGGCTGGTTAACAAAAATAGGGGGACCCCTACGCCGTTTTTTTTTTCGAGGGGATCCCCTATTTTTGTTAACCAGCCAAGCTAAGCAGACTGCTGTGGCCTGGTATTATCAGGCTGGCAAGGTCCATGGATCTTGTCTCCTTAACAGCCTGAAAATCCAGGCCTCAGCGGTCTGCTTCATCTGGCTGGTTAACAAAAATAGGGGGGACCCCACGCCAATTTTTTTCGAGGGGATCCCCTATTTTTGTTAATCAGCCAAGATATGCAGACTGCTGTGGCCTGGTATTATCAGGCTGGCAAGTTCCATGGATCTTGGCTCCTTAACAGCCTGAAAATCCAGGCCTCAGCGGTCTGCTTCATCTGGCTGGTTAACAAAAATAGGGGGGACCCCACGCCAATTTTTTTCGAGGGGATCCCCTATTTTTGTTAATCAGCCAAGATATGCAGACTGCTGTGGCCTGGTATTATCAGGCTGGCAAGGTCCATGGATCTTGGCTCCTTAACAGCCTGAAAATTCAGGCCTCAGCGGTCTGCTTCATCAGACTGGTTAACAAAAATAGGGGGGACCCGACGCCATTTTTTATTCGAAGGGAACCCCTATTTTTGTTAATCAGTTCCCTCTGACGTCACTGATTGTGTCCCTGGCTGACCTGAAGTGAAAGTGGAAAGCAATCAATTAAGCTTTCCACTTCCTCTCCTGTCAGCCAGGAGAGGAACTCATTCATTTGGGAGTTTACTGTGAGGCTGCAGCATTAGCTGCGGTCCCTGCAGTAAACATTAACCCTTTCTGAAGGATTACACCGTGGGACCTGACTGTGCATGGGATAGGTAAGAATAATTTTGCTTTTTTATTTTATTTTTATTACAGGAAATGGTTTTTGCAGTCAAATAAAAGATGGTCAAAAACATGTGTCTTTATTTCATTAAAATGATTTTTAATTAAAGTGTGTGTGTTTTATTTTTATTTCATGCAATAGGATTAATAATTGATAGTTGTCTAATTGACAGCTCTCAATTATTAACCTGGCTTAAGGTCACCTTTCAATTGCAATGTGGCTTTAACCCCATATTAACCCATTCGCCACCGCTACAGGGCAATGGGAATAGACGGGCAAAGTGCCAGAAAGGGCGAATCTAATTATAGATTTGTCTTTTCTGGGGTGTCTGGGGCAGATGTTAGTAGCCAGGGGGGCCAAAAATAATGGTCCCTCTCTGGGCTATTATTATCTGCCCCCATTCGCTGGCTTTGTCTGTCTGGTTGCGAAAATAGGGCGGGAGCCCACGCATTTTTTTTAAACAATTTTACACCTCATATATATATATATATATATATATACATGTCATTGAATTTGTGACACATATATATATATTTATATTTATAGTTCATACACTTCTACATAGTATAATAGCCGCTAAGTCAATTGACGGCTTTTGTGAAAATGCAGAACCCGACATGAAATGACACTTGGTGTACATAGGGTTAACCATGTCTTTTCATGTCCTTTGCTATCTGATTTGCACAAACAATTACATCAGTCTATGTGTGCAAAATTTCACACCTGTAGGGGTTAATTAAAGGTGTAAATTCGTAGCAAAAAAGTCCGGTTTTTTTACAACGAATTTACACCTTTAATTAACCCCTACAGGTGTGAAATTTTGCATACATAGACTGATGTAATTGTGCAAATCAGATTGCAAACGACATGAAAAGACATGGTTAACCCTATGTACACCAAGTGTCATTTCATGTCGGGTGCTTCTGTCTTTTCACAGAAGCCGGCTTTACCCGGCAATTGAATCAGAGGATATTTTACTATGTAGAAGTGTATAAACTATACATATATGTATATATATATGTCACAATGACATGTATATATATATATGTATTCTATGTGTGTATATTTAGTGTTTACAAGGAAATAAAGGTTTTTTTTAGTTGCGATATTTTGTTCCCATAGACTTACATGGGACTTCCGGTATCGGAATCGGATATCGCCGATATTTAGTGATATTGGTGATACCATTCAGATCCGATATTTTTAGATATCGAGCAGTATCGCTCAACACTACTCATTACAACATTAGACGGCAGAGAGTTCCATAGTCTCACTGCTCTTACAGTAAAGAATCTGCGTCTGTGATTATGACTAAACCTTCTTTCCTCCAGACGTAGCGGATGCCCCCTTGTCCCCGTCACAGGTCTAAGAGTAAAAAGATCATTAGAAAGGTCTTTGTACTGTCTCCTCATATATTTATACATTGTAATAAGATCACCCCTAAGCCTTCGTTTTTCCAAACTAAATAACCCCAAGTGTAATAACCTGTCTTGGTATTGCAGACCCCCAAGTTCTCTAATAACCTTGGTCGCTCGTCTCTGCACCCGCTCCAGTTCAGCTATGTCTTTCTTATACACCGGAGACCAGAACTGCACACAGTATTCTAAGTGTGGTCACACCAGTGACTTGTATAGAGGTAAAATTATGTTCTCCTCATGAGCATCTATGCCTCTTTTAATGCATCCCATTATTTTATTTGCCTTGGCAGCAGCTGCCTGACATTGGCCACTAAATGTGAGTTTGTCGTCCACCCATACACCCAGGTCTTTTTCAGTGACAGTTTTGCCCAGTGTTTTACAATTAAGCACATAATTATACATCTTTTTTGTTCTACCCAAGTGCATGACCTTACATTTATCCCCATTAAAGCTCATTTGCTATTTATCAGCCCAAGCTTCTAGTTTACATAAATCCTCCTGTAATATAAAATTGTCCTCCTCTGTATTTATTACCCTGCAGAGTTTAGTGTCATCTGCAAATATTGAAATACTACTCTGTATGCCCCCTACAAGGTCATTAATAAATACGTTAAAGAGAAGCGGCCCCAATACTGACCCCTGTGGTACCCCAGTGCTAACCGTGACCCAGTCCGAGTGTGCTCCATTAATAACCACCCTTTGTTTCCTATCCATGAGCCAGTTCTTAACCCACTTACACATATTTTCCCTATCCCCATTGTTCTCATTTTATGTATCAAGTGATTTTCTCTGCATGGGCTATTAATATTGTACCTTACCAACACTATTTCGCAGAAAACTTTATTCTTTCGTTCAAATCATTTTTTCTAGCATTAATTTAGTGCCACCTGGAGGCACTTTGTTTGCATTAACCTTCTATTGTGTTCATATTTAACTGGTCCTTCATCACCATCTAGTGGCCACTATTAGTATTGCTATAATATTAAAGAAAATCTGTCAATAATAATAATAATAATAATAATAATTTTATTTCTATAGCGCCAACATATTCCGCAGCACTTTACATTATAGAGGGGCCTTCTACAGACAATAGACATTACAGCATAACAATAAACACAGATCAAAACAGATGCCAAGAGGAATGAGGGCCCTGCTCGCAAGCTTACAATCTATGAGGAAACAGGGGAGACAGGAAAGGTGGATGGTAACCATTGCTATTATTGTTTGGACCAGCCGTAGTGTAAAAATCGGGTTCCTGTTGCTGCTTGAACCAGTTAACAGTCCAAATATGTAACAATACAGACACTATGGGCTATTAAATGCATAAAGCGTGTGAAAAAATGATACGAGGAACCTGATTATGGTAAAAAATTTTGAATGAGCCACACAGGGATATTTAGGTTAAATGCGTTGAGGCGGTAGGCCAGTCTGAACAAATGCGTTTTTAGGGCACGCTTAAAACTGTGCGGATTGGGGATTAATCGTATTAACCTGGGTAGTGCATTCCAAAGAATTGGCGCAGCACGTGAAAAGTCTTGGAGATGGGAGTGGGAGGTTCTGATTATTGAGGATGCTAACCTCAAGTCATTAGCAGAACGGAGAGCACGGGTAGGATGGTAGACTGAGTGTCAATCAATGCATGCTGCCTAAACCTAGACAGCATAAATCAGACCCTGACTGAGCGATTGCAGCCAGGTATGCTTTTCTCTGATGCTCCAGCATTTCAGAAGTAGTTTGAAGAATCAGTTTGGGGCTATAGGGAAAGACGAAAGTCATACCTCTTAACTTTGAATGATAAGAAAGAGAGACACATACTGAGGTGCGTGTAGTGTGCAACACAGTCTTTACACTAAGCCAATGCTCTAATTGCATCCAGTTCTTTATATGCCCCACACAGAACTAATGCTTTTAGTAAATCTATTAGTGTTCCCATACAGTATAGTGCCCCTTTTATGACCCCCACAGTGCCCTCCACTCACAATATGATGCCATCACAGCTCCCCCACACATAGTTTAAGGCCTTCACATTACATTCACCCAACAAAGTCTGATGCTTCCTCACACAGAGCTCTGCTACAGCAATACAAACACAATTTTGCTGCATCAACACACTCACTGCTTCTACAACAACACACACACTGCTGCTACAAAAGCACAAACACTGCTGCTGCAACGAAAACACATACACTGCTGCTCCAACACACACTGCTGCTACAACAAAACACACACTGCTGCTCCAACACACACTGCTGCTACAACAAAACACACACTGCTGCTACAACACACACTGCTGCTACAACAAAACACACACTGCTGCTACAACAAAACATACACTGCTGCTACAACAAAACACACATTGCTGCTACAGCAAAACACATACTGCTGCTACAACAAAACATACACTGCTGCTGCTACAACACACACACACTGCTGCTACAACACACAACACTGCTGCTACAACACACACACACTGCTGCTACAACACACACACTGCTGCTACAAACACACACTCTGCTGCTATAACAACACAAACACTGCTGCTGCTGCAACAACACATACACTGCTGCTACAACAACACACACACTGATGCTCCAACACACACTGCTGCTACAACAACACACACTCTGCTGCTACAACAACACAAACACTGCTGCTGCAACAACACATACACTGCTGCTACAACAACACACACACTGATGCTCCAACACACACTGCTGCTGCTCAACAACACATACATGCTGCTACAACAACACACACACCTGATGCTCCAACACACACTGCTGCTACAACACACACACTCTGCTGCTACAACAACAACACAAACACTGCTGCTGCAACAACACATACACTGCTGCTACAACAACACACACACTGATGCTCCAACACACACTGCTGCTACAACACACACACTCTGCTGCTACAACAAAACATACACTGCTGCTGCTACAACACACACACTGCTGCTACAACACACACTGCTGCTACAACACACACACTCTGCTGCTACAACACACACTGCTGCTGCTACAACACACACACACTGCTGCTACAACACACACTGCTGCTACAACACACACACTCTGCTGCTACAACAACACAAACACTCCTGCTACAACAACACACACACTGATGCTCCAACACACACTGCTGCTGCTACAACACACACTGCTGCTACAGTATAGACTTAACCTTTGCTAAGGAACATGGCATACAGATTCAGCGGAGAGCCACCCCAGTAACCATGGAAACAGTGGATTGTTCCCCCCTAGTTTCAGGACTGGTAGATCAGGAGACAGTACCTCTGGAGATTTTCATAGAAACCAATCATCAGGAAGTGCTTTCCTTTATGTTAATTTCTTCACCATATTTCCCTTTAATTCTGGGAATTCCCTGGCTGCAATCAACAAGCTCTGCTAATAGGAATGACCAGATGCAAGGGAACGTCTTCCATGAACTGACCAATAAAACGATCCTGCAAAAGGCTGAGGAGTTTTTCTCCCCTTTGCAGTTGAATCAGAGCTATGACTCCAGTCCATATCTGGACTGATAAAATCCCCCATAATCAGTACTGTACCTGCCTGTGCAGCCCACGCTATCTGATTTTTTTTTACAAAAAAAGGGAGTTTATCACTTACTTTCTAGAACATTAAGCAAGTTAGTCTCATGCTTTACCCATGACAAGAAGACTTCATAGTCTCCTATATGTTTCCTGGTGATCAGTGTTAATTTATATTAACTTTTAATCTGTATTTGAACGATTTATCCTATGCAACTCTTTGGTTGTCTCCTTTGTATAATTCTCCCAATTTTATATTATGTTCTATTTATTAAAAAATAAAGAAGAGATACATTTCTACATATTTTTTTATTGTTATCAATATTTTTTTCTTACTGTATACTACCTACAGATCTTACAGAGCTCCTGTGGTTAATGCCACTGGGGGTAATATTAGTGTTAGTACAGTGGTTTTTGTTAGTGATCCATATGATGCTATTATTCCGTAACTATGTGGTTGTAATACATGGTAAAGTCATGGTGTGGCGGTATTTATGCCTAATATGAGGTATTATTTTTAGATTTAACTTGGTATAGTGAATTTTGTTTAGTGACTGGATGGTGGTTATATTCAGATTCTATAAGTTGATAACATATGACCATGGTGTGGCAGTATTTAGTCATTTTATGTGCTGCAATGGGTATTTTAGATTTGGCATAACAATACGGTGATAGTATTTGTTATGTGGTAACTATATGATGGTATTACTCTGAAGTATTCTTTAGAAAAAGATCTTATTCTGTGTTTTCCGTGATATTTAGATATGGCATCTGTATTTGTTTTTCTTTTCTGTGATAGGGGGTTAGACACATGCTGTTTTATAGGATCTAGAATGCTACAGGGGCCCGTGCATCTGACCAACATGATGGTGCAGAAGAAGGTTCAAATTTTGCACATGGGTCACTCAAGAGGAATCTAGTTACACATCTGGTCAGAGGTCATAGCTCAGAAATAGTGATAGGAAGAGAAAGTTCTAAGCATTCAACTAATACTTTAGACTGTAATGTGTTGTACAACTGCAACACTGAAGAAAATTAGTGTAGTAGTCTGGAAGTAAGGCCGGGATCACACTTGCGAGAAACGCGCACGAGTCTCGCACCTCAATATCCGGCACTGCCGCCAGCACTCGTACACTGCATGTATTTCTATGCAGCTGCACACTCCGATCCGGAGTGCCGGATATTGCCCGAGAGACTCGCGCAAGTTTCTCGCATCACAATCGCAAGTGTGACCCCGGCCTAAGGGTCCCGTTACACATAGCTACTCACCAGCGATCCCGACAACAATATGAACTTGTCAGGATCGCTGGTGTGTCGCTACATGATCGCTGGTGAGCTGCCAAATAGGTAGATCTCAGCAGCGATCAGGACAGCGACTACGCGATGCACGTCGCTTTGTTACCCGCAGTGTACATTAGATACCAGGGTGCTGGTGCAGGGAGCTGGTAACCAAGGTAAACAGCGGGTTTCTAAACGCCGCGCAGCGCTTAGAAACCCGCTGTTTACCTTGGTTACCAGCTCCCTGCACAAGCGCGCTGGTATCTAACTTACACATTGGGTTTCTAAGCGCCGCGCGGCGCTTAGAAACCCGATGTTTACCTTGGTTACCAGATTCAGCTCGCTGATCGCTGGTCTCCCGCCTGCACACACAGGGATGCGTGCTGGCCAGCGGGAGGTCAATGATCAAAAAATGGTCCAGGACTTTCAACGACGACCAGCGATACACAGCAGGGGGCTGGTCGTCGCTGAGTGTCACACTAACCGATATCGCTGGCTAGGTCGCTGTTGCGTCACAAAATCGGTGACGTTTCGCTAGCGATCTTGCTTAGTGTAACGGGGGCTTAACAAAGAGATTCAATGGATAAGTGGAAAGAGAAATAGCTGAGGTGCTAGGAGAACTGCCAGACTCAGTGTGGTTGATCAGTGATACAATTTTGCTGGCATTTGTCCTGCTGCATTTGAAGTAAAATTGCACATTGTTTCCTCATTCTTAATTCACTAGAAATCATCAGCAAGTCACACAAAAAGATAAATCTGAAATTAGTGTCAGATAGAATCAGTGTGTTTTCTAGTCACTGTACTGTGGTGACTGACAATACTGAGCCTTTACATATCTTGTGCAATGGTTTTTGAAAAAGGGGGAAATAATAGTTTTTTCAAAACTGTGAAAATTACCCAAAATCCAGAAATGTAACTTTTACACACATCAGTACATCACCATGTTACAGGTTTTGGATTTTTAGATGTATATCTGTATACCTACCTATAACTTCTTATTTTATAGTTTTTGGAAAGTTGGTTGCATTTTCTTAAAATATGTAGGCATTCTACTGTGCATGTCTCTTTTTGCACAACTACAGTGTGGCCTGTTACCATATTTTTTTTTCTTTACATTTCTCTACCTTACATTTCCAATTACATTCTTTTGGCAGGGGTTGAATAATTGGGGTTGAAAAGATTGTCAAAAGTTAATTTTAGCAGTAGTCTAAGCACCACTACTATTGGCACCAGTCATCTGGGTAGTACTATTACCACTACATACTAATAATTGCCTTCCTTTGCCTCCAGCAAGATTATTTAGTGGTCAGTAAGTAGAGGGCGTTACAGAATATATAGCACATTACGTGTCTCAGTCAGAGCAGAATGATGCTACCTCTAACAGCGGCACTGTCAGTTAGAGTCAGTGTTCTGCACAAGATGGTTTGCCTGACCACAAATGACTGAGAGGGATAATTTTTGGACTTTTTTAATTAAAGGAAAAGTCTATAGGCACACTCTGTTGGGGCTGTTTGTGGCTACTGGGTTACCATCCATCTCTATAGTGAGATTACTTTGACATTATTAAGGATGTGTTTGTGTTATAGAGCTTGAAAAGAGTCGGATAAAGTCCTAGGAGACTTCAGAGGGTTACACAATTGTTTTCAGTCTTTGCAGGACATCGATTCACTGAGAATCAACCTTTTTGGACAAAAATAATTGAATCAAGTGGCTTTAAATTTCAAAGATTCAATCATCTCTAATTACCACACAGAAACTAATATATGTGTATATATTTATATACGGTATATACTGTAGATACATATACATATGCTTACAGAAAGATCCAAGCCATATACAGTAAACTGGGTAATGATGCTAATGTGGCTGTGTAAGATTGTGTAATGTACAATTGTTTAATCACAGCATGGAGATATTTTATTTTATCATTGTATTTTAGTATTATTTAAGATTCAATATTTTGTTATGTTTAAATATTAAATTTATATGTAATGCTATCTATATTAGCATACTGTTTAGTTCTATTAGATCCACAATACACTATTATTGTACAGTATATATATATATATATATATATATATATATATATATATATATATACACACTCGTTAGTCTCACGTACTACGCAATGATGCTTGTAAAAAAAGCTCAGACAACTTGAACTCCAACACAGGTAGTGCATTGTGGATCTAATAAAAATACAAAATGTACAAATATATATGTGATGCTACTCTGCATTTAACTAGTGACATGTTACAATATGATATCTTTAATAAACCAAAATGTAATATCAGAAATAATACATATATACAATGATAAAATAAAATATCTCATATTTAGATTACATAGTTCATTATATAAATATCTGCAGCCACACACATATGTATACACATAACAATTTCTAAAATCACACACACATGCCTATACCGTATATATATAATGTATATGTACAATTGTATACATCTGTAGAAGCATATAAGTACAAACACACACACATATACTTCTCACATAGATACAAACCCATATACATCTATGTATACACATATAAAATTGAAACACACATATATAATACATCTATATGTAAACCTATACATATACTATACATTATATACATCCATAGACACATACACAATCACATTTAATTATTTATTTAACTCACTTATATAGCACCATTAATTCCACAGCGCTTTACAGACGTTATTATCATCTGTCCCCATCGGGGCGCACAATCTAGAATCCCTATCATTATGTCTTTGGAGTGTGGGAGGAAACCGGAGAACCCGGAGGAAACCCACCAAACACGGGGAGAACATACAAACTCCTTGCTGATGTTGTCCTTGGTGGGATTTGATCCCAGGACCCCAGAGCTGCAGCATAACAATGCTAACAGCTGGGCTAGCTATGCATGTAGACTATTTATATATGAATTTACACATAATACTTACAATCTTAAATAGAACTAATATACATTTTTAATATAGCTACATATTGTGATTGCATGATCAGTGTCATTACACAATTATACTCAGTCACATATACACATAAACATCTGTACACCTACACATATCAATACAAAGATATAAAAACATGCAAATATGAAATCTAAATACACACTCACATCTATCTATTATCGATCTATCTATACATAAAAAGATAGATACTATAGATAGTTAATAGATAAATACACAAATATACATTTATATATGCACACACGTACACATATTTATAGATACATAGACAGATACACACCAATAAATACTGTACATACAAGCACATATACATCTCTCTCTCTCTATATATATATATACATAAAAACTTATGCATATATATTCAAAAAGTATACATATATATACATATATATATATATATATATATATATATATATACAAACTTATACATCTATGCATATATATACAAAAACTTATACATCTATAAATATATATATATATATATATATACACAAACTTATACATCTATATACACCTATAAATAAATAAGCACCTATGCAATATATCAATTTCTGTGCATAGCGTAAACCACATGTATATATGTATATATATATATATATATATATATATATACGTGCACACTTACGTTTATAAACTTGAGGCCAGGATCGTGGAGTGTGCAGTGCCGGTTCAGCGGCTGTAATGTGGTGGTGGGTGACCAGTGAGACCAGCAGCAGGAGTGCAGGACTCTGCAATATCACTCCGTGGAGGTCGGAAGCCATGCTTTGACACAGTGCCCCACAGCTACACAAAGGGCCCAAGCTTATTTTGTAGTGAGGATGGGGCTGGTGACCAGCAGCCTGTCCCTCTGGAGGTGATTAATACTTGTAAAAAAAAACACTACATTTAAACACAAGAGGCTGCCTGCTGCAAAGGAATAAATGTGCATTCATTACAACAATGGTGGCGCTGGTGTCTTATTCAGCTGATTCTTATAGTCAAAAAATATCCGTTTTGATTTTAACAATTTTAATAATGAGCAAAAATGATCATAATAATACAATACAGTAAGGAGAATACACTAGAAAGCTGCTACAAAACATACAAAGGTGGCATCAAGGTGGGTATCATTGGGTTATTTAATGGGTTAAATGATTTTTGGCTTTAGATCTCACACTAACTACACACATCAGTTCTGGTTAGCTCCAAATGGATCCAAAAGGGTTCTGAGCTGGTATCACACTGGGCACACAGCCACTTTTTTTTTACCGATTTGAATAAATAACTGGTGTACTCAAGGGGTTAATCGATTTTGAGCCACTGGTCTCGTACCACTAACACATAGATTGGTAAACCCAGTATCGAATTCAGTTTAGTCCAGGCTGGCCCAAATTAGAGCTGAGCAAAAAGATTCTAAACTAATCAAATTTTTTATTTTTTAGAAATTTGCTGAAGTTAACAGGTTTCTTTGCTCTTCGCTTTGTGTAAGTTAAGTAAAATGGCAACAATCCTGTGAGAGGACAAGAGGAAAAACAACATCACATGACCTCCGGCACAGCCGGACTTCTCAATAATGACTTGAAGTTACCATCACAAGGTGAGTCATAGCCTGTATAAAACACAGGAGAGAAGGCTTGTGGATGATCCGCGCTGCTGGTAGTTGACATTGTAAATCCAAGTCAAGTATTTTTGATTTTTTTTTTTGTCAACGCATTTCGAAGTATACATACTTCTTTATTAGGACAAAAAAACATCATCAGATTTTTTTGTTCTGATGAAGAAGTGTGTATACTTCGAAACGCATTGACAAAATAAAAAAATGCCAGCCGACTTGCGTGAAGTTGGAGTTACCATTTCAACTACCAGCAGTGCGGATCATCCACAATACTTCTGTCCTGTGTTTTCCCCGGTCTGATGACCTGTGGCTTGGCAGCAGCTGGATTTTAAGCCTTTAGAGTGTTGTTTGACCACAACCTAACAAGGTTAGCATAACCTTATTAAATATCTCATTTTTAATCTGATATAACCCTATTGCGCTTATTTCTGCTTCCTAGTTTTTCTCTATAGCCTGTATAAAAGCAGAAGTAGGAAATGCATCAGCCGTTTTATGGAGAATGCAGATAGGACTGGGATGCCATGGGCCCACCAGTAACCAACTCCAGGGGCCGCACTTTCCAGTCACATGCAAATGTGACATTATCCTCAATCACAAATGTATGTAACAATGAACGGGGTAGATCGTTAAATGAATAAGATGCTGCCTTTGTCTGTAAATAGTGATTCAAGTATATAGTGCCAAGTACTGCTCATATAAGAGGGTGGTGGCCCCCTCTTGCACAGGGGGCCCACGGAGGATTCTCCTGTGGGCCAGTCAGAACCTGACCAGGAGCCCACCGGAGGATTCTCCTGTTCTCCTGTGGGCCAGTCCAAGCGTGTTAATGTGTGAGGAAAAGAGAGTAATACAAATTGAATTAATAGGCTCTTGAACAGCCCCGAGACATACAGACAGGTGGACTCGAACATATTATTCAAGCATGCCAAAGACACTCAGCACACGAGCAAGCTCAGATATCATCTTATCTGAGCACGTTCACTCATCGCTAATCAGTATTTCATCTGTATTTCTATGCCAAAACCAGCAGTGCCTCCACAACACAGAACAGGTGTCAATCTTTATATTATACTTTTCCTCTGATTTTTCCACTCCTGGTTTTGGCATACAAACACTGATGCAAAATACTGACCAAATACTGACTCACTGTTTACATGGCAAAGTGATTGGATCCTGATTCAGTGGCCACAATAGTAGTCCATGGCTGCCAGGCTCAAGCCCTGTGAACCTTTTTCTCCCTGCTGGCATACCCAGCATCTTTTTTGATTAGTCGGCCTGGCCTACATCATGCCTACATCACGCTGCTGAACCTTCTAAGGAGAAGAGACGTTATTGTGATGCCAGCAGGTCAGAGGAGGTTTGCTGGGATCTGTATTTGCAACCAAGGACTACCAATGTGGCCACTGGACCAAGTTCCCGAGAATCTTTTTGCCCAGCTCTAATATGTAATTCATTTGCTGAAAATGGGGCAATATATAATTCATAATCTGCCTGCCATCAACATGTAGGCTGAACTCACAAGGTTCTCTCTATAGGCGTAGCTGATTGGTGCAGTTTTGGTTCAGTGTTGATGTACTTCAAACACGTAGGCTTGAATGAGTGCCAGTAACATATAGGTTTGCAAAAAATGTACCAGCCATATGCTGGCCTGGCACTACTCATACCTCTTTGGGGAGCAGTCTCTAACGCTCAATTTGCACTGCACGATTATCATGAACAATTGTTTCTAGGAATCACCTGATTCACAATAAATCATACATGGGGTGTTCTTTTGATTTGCACAAAACCTATAATCTCAGAAGCCTATCATCCTGTGTAAATACACTAGAACCTGTGCAGGTGACAACAATGGTATGCTATGTGCTTGAACGCTCTATTACAGATTTTTCAGCGTGCATCTAAAGCTGTGTTGGCTTGTGCAAACAGGCTATTAAATGACCGCCAACGGGCAAATATGTCGCTGTTTAATTTGGTGCATCTTGCAGTGTAAATGTTCACGCAAGAGATTTTGGAGATGGTAAAAAAACAAGTTTTTCAAGGGAAAACTGTTTCAAGACACACACCTTTTTGGGAAGTTTTTGAAGTTTTTATTTTCCTGAACAATTCCTAAAACATTTTTGATGCGTTTTGGAAGAGTTTTTTTTTCCCCACTAGTTGGATAATCCATTCTTCAATACCATATACCTCAATGTAAAATAAAAATAACAGATATTTTCTTCCCACATTGAGGCCTTTCCAGGGATGTTGGCTGGAT
>JARQOD010000010.1:83380786-83452706 GCA_033576555.1 Oophaga sylvatica | reverse complement strand
GGAGGCGGCTTTCACTTTCAGGAACGAAAAGGAAGGCTCCCACCTCGGCTCCCACCTCGGCTACTCCTGAATTGGTGGAAATTGCAAAAAAACTTCTTATGGCAGAAAAAGAAACAAAAATAACTGGCTTTGCATATTTTGCGAATGAGAGGCTGCCTACTCTGGATCCAGTTCAGCGGCTTCATGCAGAGAGACTGATGTTTGAGGTACTGACTCAAGCGTCTTTTGGAAACCTGGACAACAGATATGTCGTCATGCCAAGACCGCAGTACCCGGACTACTCATGGCCGCACAATCCTGTGACAAACCCAGTTGGGATAAACCCAAACGCCGGTGCTCCCCATTATTTTTATTCACCCCAGAGGCAGCGTGGTAATGGCAATGATCCATCTTACCAGCAGTTGTAGTTTTTAAAATGTTTTACTAAAGTTTTTTTTGGTTGTTTTTATATTTTTACATTGATACCTTTTTTAATAAAAAAAACTTATTTATCTAATGAATTGTGGTCTTTTCTTATGTGATGTCAACTATTAAAATGTTGTATTTTTATTACATCTACTTGTCACACATGAGGTCATGGGAGTACTAGCTATCATAGGTGTTCCATCATCGGGAAAAAATGAAATTAAAAAAATATCTAAAATTAACATTTTTTTTAAGGCCCCTGGTCACACTACGCTAAAACCTTATACTAAAAATAATACACCACACCTGCGTAGATTAACGTAAAATATAAAATATATATTTATGTCATATATATATATATTTTTTTGTTTTAAATAAAAATATAAAATTTAAATAAAAACAAAAAACAGTAACATAACAAAATAACAAAATATAAAAAAATTATAACTAACTACAAAATAATTAACAAAGAAAATAAATAACAAAGAAAATAAATTACTGAGGGCCCCGGTGTCCAGCCGCTGCCCTCTCCAGCATCATCCCGTGTTGATGCAGAGCTCCCATTGCACTTTGCAGCTCTGCCACCGCTGTACTCATGGCTGCCACCGTTGCATTCATCGCTGCCACAGCGCTGCTCATTTTCGCCATCAGCCGGCGGTGGACACCAACAGGTCCTGGGCAGTTGGGATTTCTGTGGAGGAAAAGGTAACAGTTAATAGTGAATTCTGTTGCAACATCAACATGTACATGTTATGTTAATTAACACTTACGGTTTTCCTCAGAGGAACCACTGACCGCCCACCCAGAACCTGATGCTCCGCCGGCTAGGTAAACACAGAAAAAAAATAATATCACAACAGCCATTACATATAAGACCTTACAAAGTTCTCAAACATGTCTGAAGCTTATATAATGTGCGTTAATTACCTGATGGGGAGCCTGCATCCGTGTGACGGGATGATGCTGGAGAGAAGGCAATGTCGGGGGAAGGGCTGGAACCCACAGAGTCATGAGGGGGGGTTGCTGGCGGTGAAGGGGTGGAAAGATGAGGTGATGCTGGTGGTGGAGGGGTAGCCGGGGAAGGAGAAGATGGAGGTGGAGGGGTAGCTGGGGACGGTGGAGCAGCTGGTGCTGGTGAAGGTGGTGCTGTAAATGAAATATACAATTCAGAATCCCCATTATCCCTGGCGGTACTCCCATCGCTGCCTGCAACATACAACATCACTGGCGGTACTCCCATCGCTGCCTGCAACATACAACATCACTGGCGGTACTCCCATCGCTGCCTGCAACATACAACATCACTGGCGGTACTCCCATCGCTGCCTGCAACATACAACATCACTGGCGGTACTCCCATCGCTGCCTGCAACATACAACATCACTGGCGGTACTCCCATCGCTGCCTGCAACATACAACATCACTGGCGGTACTCCCATCGCTGCCTGCAACATACAACATCACTGGCGGTACTCCCATCGCTGCCTGCAACATACAACATCACTGGCGGTACTCCCATCGCTGCCTGCAACATCACTGGCGGTACTCCCACGGCGGGCGCGCTTGCACGCGTTCATGTGCTTTTGTCGTGCGCTGCGCTCTCCAGATACCCTCATGAATACTCACTCAGAGGCCTGCGGAGCTGGGCACGGATGCTGGCGACCCTATCGCGTGAGCGGTATCGCAGGTCCGCCAGCTTCTTCCTTATTTGCGCTTTTGTGCGCAGCACATTGTACCTCCTCTGCAGGCCCCGCTGGATCCTCTGCAGGCATACCCTTTTGTGGCGCATTGGATGCGCCACAGGTAGCCTGCAGTGGTAGTCCCACAGGTCCGTTTTTTTTAATCAAATAACGGACCTCTTCATCAGCCCATTTGGGCCCGCGCTGTCTCTGTCTCGCCGCCGCCATTTTACAAACAACAGCGTATTGGGCGACGCCAGCGCCATGACGTCACAGCTTGCGTACGTTACGTGCGGCCGCACCGCGACGCAAAACGGTTTTGCTATTAAAAAGTGACCGCAGCAGCCATGCAGCAGCCAAGCACAGATATGAGATGTTGTTGCACTCGCAATACCACTATTCCAAGATAGGTGATCACAATGGCGTGTCATGTCTTTATGGCTGGGGCTCGTGTCAATATTCACCTTGCAAATCACAAATGTTGTTTTGCATATGTTTGCATACCTGTGTAGCAGCAGTGTGTGAGTAGTCACATTTCGATCACAATAACGTCGCATATCTTGATGGCTGGGGCTCGCTAATCCCCTTTACAAGTCACAATGGCTTTTTGCATAGCGTGAGTAGTCATATTGCGATCATAATAACGTCGCATATCTTGATGGCTGGGGCTCGCTAATCCCCTTTGCAAGTCACAATGGCTTTTTGAATAGCGTGGGTAGTCACATTGCGATCACAATAGCCTCGTATATTTTGATGACTGGGGCTCGCTAAATCCCCTTGCAAATCACAATGGCTTTTTGCAGATCTGTATGCATATCTGTTTACTTGTGTGAGTAGTCACATTGCGATCACAATGACCTCGCATATCTGTGAATAGCTGATTCCCTGGTGAATGTTGACCTTTACCTCCCAAGGATTTTCAAATATATGTATAACAATTTTTTAATCTTTCATATTATGACTAAAATATATATATTATATATTTAAACTTTAAATATGCAGCTGTGGTGTATTATCTGTTATATATAATTATAATGTTTGAACGCTAGTGAGACCATAGGCCCTTAAAATAATTGAAAATATTTGAAACTTTTTTCTTTATTTTTTGTAATAATTAACTCCTATGACTGATGGTACTCCCATGAGCACGTGTGTGACAAGTAGATACAATGTATAACAAAAAATAGGGAAAAAAAAAGCCTTTGAAAAGATTTTAAAAACTACAGCAGCTGGTAACATGTCTCTTTGCCATCCCCATTACTCCCTCCCCACATCTCACCCATCATTAGCCCTTCTCCCATATTGGTAAAATAATTGAAAAAAACACGAATGCATTTTTAAAATAAAAATATTTTATTACCAAAACATTGTTAAAAAAAAGGGTAAAGTAAAACATTCTCAAAATCAAACTAGACCTGATGCTGCCAACTCACTGCACCAGGCCCATTAAAGTATTGGCAGTACTTGTCTCAGCCGGCCTTCGCATTGTCCTTGCTCCTGCCTTGATTGACAGGTTGAAGGCCTGCAATAGAGGGATCATTGTCACGCCATTCTCCGAGCACCACGTCACCATTGCTGTCAGAGTCCATGAAGCCTGGCGGACTGTAAGTACCAGCATCGCGTTGGCGTAGAAAATTGTGCAGCACACAACAGGCCAACACCACAGAGTCTATCGATTCCAGCTTCATGTTGATTGGTGTGTGGAAAACCCTGAAGCGATTGGCCATTATGCCGAAGGCATTCTCCACAACGCGACGTGCCCTAGACAGTCTGTAGTTAAAAATCCGCCTTTCCCCTGTCAAAGTCTTTTGTGGGTATGGTTTAACAAGATGCTCATGAAGGGGGAAGGCTTCATCACCCACAAACACAAAGTTTAGGTTGGCAGTGGTGTCCATGTTGGTTGGCAAGTTAAGTTTATTATTAAACAACCGATCACCAAAACTTGTGTGCTCCAAAACGCCACCGTCAGAAACCCTTCCATTAATGCCAACATTAACGTCAATAAATTCATAATTGGCATTAACAAGGGCCATGAGGATCACGCTGAAGTAGCCCTTGTAATTATGAAAAAAGGATCCGCTTTTGGCTGGTTGCGTGATCCGCACATGTTTGCCATCCAAGGCACCACCACAGTTTGGGAACTGCCAAATCCTTTCAAAATCAGAGGCAATAATTTGCCATTCCGCCACTGATTTTGGAAATGGCATGTAGCTCCGTAAACTGCGGACGATGGCGTTGCATGTCTCCGGAATTAGTTCTCCAAGCAGCGACCGAGAAATTGCAGCAGAATATTGCAAATCCTTCATTGAACGTCCGGTTGCCAGAAATCGCAGCGTTACTGCCAAACGTTCCTCTGCTGAAACAGCTGCACGCATCCGGGTATCCTGCCGTTCAATGAGTGGCCTCACAGCTTCCAGAAGGAGCTTGAATGAATCCTCCGACATCCGTAGATAATTCCGGAAATCCTGCGGATTCTTCTCCTGCAACTCCCTCACTAGATGCATGTGGGTGAATCTGGACCTCTGCTCCAGCCATTCTCTGGTCCACATGCGACGCTTTCGCTTGGAGCGCCTCTCTTCCACCCGCGCCTCTTCCTGACGATCTGCCTCCATAGATAGCGCAACTGCCACAATCATACGCTCCGCGGTGGAGAGGTTCATTATGTGCAACCTGTACGGTAAAAAATAGAAAAGTTAATGACTAATTAATTACTATTACTAAAGTGTTTAAACAGAATAAAATAAAAATTATATAACAAAAAAAAAAAATAAACTTTTCAGTTTATACAGTTTACAAATGTCTAAAATGGTGAGGGGTGTAAAATAAATAAAGCAAAAAAAAAAAAAATAATAAATAAAGTCAGGGGTGTAAAATAAATAAATAAAAAAAAAAGAAAAAATAAATAAAGTCGGGTGTAAAATAAATAAAGCAGACAAAAAAAATAAATAAATAAGGTCAGGGGTGTAAAAGCAATAAAGCAGAGGACGAAAAAAAAAATAAGGTCAAAAAACATTATCAAAACAACATCACAACATCACAAACAATATGTACCTTGAATCCAAATCCAAATATCCCGAAGATCCAAATCCAAATGGGGATGGATGGTGCTCTAACGACTCAGACAGGATCGCAAAACCCACCACTGCGCCACAAATATGATCGCAAAACACCGACACGCGATACTATCCTCACAAAAACGCACAAAGCACAGTTGGAATCATCCACAAAGTGCTCTGGAAACAATGGATGGGGGCGCAGTTATTATAGCTGAGGTGATGTTGTGGTCACCAATCGGAGCTGAAGGGCGTTATGAACGAAAACAAAGTCCCGCCTCCGCCGCTGACTAATGCATCGTTAATGAGGTCGCACATTGTTCACAAAAAGGTGCCACATTCAGCGATAATACTTACCCAGCGGGAGCGCCGACGATAAAATAGGGTCCGGAACGATGTCAGCGACGAGCGAGATCACAGCAGGATCTCAGCAGGGGCCACGTCGTCTCTAGATGCCGCACACAACAACATCGCTAACGAGATCGCTAAATAGTGACGTTTTTAAGCGATCCCGTTAGCGATATTGTTTAGTGTGGCATACCCTTAGGACTCAACTTAACACCCGGTTTTATGACTCATTACATAGACACAGTTCACACCTTCACCAGAAGGACTCCAGATAGCTAATAACACATGCCCACCAGCTCTCCATTTGTAAGAAAATGCTAATTTGATTTCCTTTGCTTATCTTTTGAAGGCATCACACCTCCCAGGTCTTGAACAAATTTCCTACTATAGTAAGCATCTAATGTGTCTTTCTTAATATTCCAAATGTAATCTTGCCTGAAGAAGGAGCCTCTGCGCTCTGAAAGCTTGCGAACATATAATTTTCTGGTTAGCCAATAAAGGTATCACCTTAAGAATGCTCTTGTCATAATTGGATGGAAAAGTATTCACAAGGATTGGAGGTTGAAACATTCTATAAAGATATGGACACCCAACTAAATATATGGGAAAAAGAAGTTAAAGATACAAAGGCTAGAAAATTTCAAAGGGATCTTAATGATTTTAAGAGTGGAACCATCTACAGATGGCAAACAACCAAGAGAGACGGTAGTGGTAGTATCAGATCTTCATCCATATCCTCAGTCTCTGTCATGTGTGCATTGCCACGAAGATCGTCGCGGTTGCACATTTTGACTTCTCACAGCTGATCTGCTGTTTCTTTGTGTTTGGCAGCTAGGGAGTTAATTCTGTCTGTGCTCGGTGCTGGGACTGGGTGCAGTTTCTCCCGGCTGCAATTGATTATTTGTTGATTGGTTTCCTTTAAATTCCTGGTTGTCTGTTTGGGGAGTTGCCAGTGAAACCTTCATGCAGACCACAGATAGGAATGAATCTGTATAGACTTTAGTTGTGAGCTCCTTAGTTGTTCTAAGCTCAACTTGGTTAGAGTTTATTTCCCAGACCATTTATGTTCCTTTGGTGTTTGAGTGTGTATGCAAGCGAGTGTTATCCTGTCTGTCTTATATGTCTAATCTGTGTATTTAGTTGAGATCAGCCCATATCCCTTTGGTGGTAGTCAGGATCCTTCTTAGGACTGATTACAGGGTTCAGGGTCTGATAGGAGACAGGGTTAGGTTGGAGACTTGGACCTCTGAACCATTATCAGTACCTCCAAGGTGAGGGATTAGTTAGGACCCCAGTTTAGGGTCAGGTTAGATCCCGGTCCACCTCTTTCCTGTTTCAGCTCATCAAGTCCTCAAGATTAACCCTGAGTTCAGCAGATATCGTGTCAGGTAAATCTATTCTATACTTACATGCTGATGTTGCTATACTAGTTGTTGTATAGAGTGTTGTTCCTGTATTAATAGTTTACTGACATTGTATACATATCATTAGACAGCGTGACATTTTCACTGGCCATAAAAATTATCTCCCGTTACCATGGATCCAGTAGCCCAGCTGGCTCTGCAGTTGCAGGGATTATCCATGGAGCTGACGGACATTAAGTCCAAAGTTTTGTCTCCCCTGGAGCAAACCAGAGTTGAACCTAAAGTAGCTCTCCCGGACAGGTTCACTGGTGGGCGAGACAAATTTTTCACCTTCCGGGAGGCATGTAAATTGTATTTTCAGCTTCGGCCTCGATCATCAGGGAGTGATGAGCAGAGAGTGGGAATTGTTATCTCACTTCTGCAAGGGGACCCTCAATCCTGGGCATTTTCCCTTCCTCCGGGATCCCCGGCTCTACTGTCTGTAGATCAATTTTTTACTGCCCTGGGATTGGTATATGATGACCCAGATCGGGTCTCTCTTGCTGAGACAAAATTACGTAAGATACAGCAGGGAGATCGTCCTGCAGAGGAATTTGCTTCTGAGTTTCGTAGATGGGCCACAGATACTCAATGGAATGACCCAGCTCTTAGGAGCCAGTTTTGTCATGGGCTTTCTGATAAATTAAAAGACGTTTTGGCTCAGTATGAGTCTCCTCATTCACTGGAGGCTGCTATGGCCTTAGCTATCCGTACTGATAGACGGCTTCGGGAGAGGGGTGAGGTAACCCCACTCCCTGTTGTTTCTCCACCTACCACTAAAGTCCCTTATGTTGAGGTTCCCCTTGTCTGTTCGGATGAGCCTATGCAGTTGGGAGGGACATCATTTCGTAGGAGGGGATTGGCGGTACGCCGCAGGACTAGAAGATGTTTTTTCTGCGGGAAAGAGGGACATTTTGTTGGAGAATGTCCATCCCGTGCCTTGTTGAGCCAAAAGTCGCTGGAAAACTGTTAATCCCAGGTTGTGTGGTGGACGACAACCTGGGAGTATGTATTTCATCCGCCAGTTCTTCTCAGTTCCTTGTACCAGTGGAGGTGGTAGTTGGTACGAGAGTGGAGAGATTGTCTGTTCTTCTTGATAGTGGTTCCGGGCTAATCTGGTTGACGCTCAGTTTGCTCAGGCTCAAGGTATGCATCTGAGTGTATTGGTCAAACCGATCCCTATATTCTCCATTGACGCCAGGCCTCTCGGCCAAGGTAGCTTTGTTCATGAGGTTCATAACATTGACCTTCGGGTAGGGGCAATACATAGGGAACAATTATCTTGTTATGTGTTGGAGGGTCTACCTACTCCCATTGTGTTGGGACTTCCTTGGTTGGTTAAACATAACCCTGTGATTAATTGGCAGTCCAGAGAAATAAGCCAATGGGGTGAGTTTTGCAAAAGCAACTGCATGAACACAGTCATCAGTGCGGTCGTGCCTAGTACATTGCCTCCTTTTTTGGAGGATTTTGGGATGTTTTCTCTGAGGAGGGGTGTCAGGAGTTGCCTCC
Source organism: Oophaga sylvatica (assembly GCA_033576555.1). Lineage (NCBI taxonomy): Eukaryota > Metazoa > Chordata > Amphibia > Anura > Dendrobatidae > Oophaga > Oophaga sylvatica. The sequence continues at coordinate 83,444,305 of JARQOD010000010.1, read as the reverse complement.
TCATCGCGTGTATGACTGCTCTATTAATCTCCTTCCTGATGCTAAGTTGCCTAAAGCTAGGTTGTATAATCTTTCTGGTCCTGAGAGGCAGGCTATGAAAGATTATATTTCTGAAAGTCTGGCCAAAGGGCATATTAGACCTTCATCTTCCCCAGTAGCCGCGGGGTTCTTCTTTGTGAAGAAGAAAGATGGAGGCCTACGCCCTTGCTTGGATTTCCGCGAACTTAATCGGATTACTGTTTGAGATCCGTATCCACTCCCTCTTATTCCTGATCTCTTCAATCAAATTGTTGGCGCCAAATGGTTCTCTAAATTGGATCTCAGGGGGGCGTATAATCTGATTAGGATAAAAGAGGGGGATGAGTGGAAAACGGCGTTTAACACGCCGGAGGGACATTATGAGAACCTAGTCATGCCTTTTGGTCTGACTACTGCACCAGCAGTATTCCAACATTTTGTTAATGACATTTTTCGTCACCTTGTGGGGCTGTTTGTGGTTGTATATTTGGACGACATTTTAATTTACTCGCCAGATCTTGTGTCTCATCAGGAGCATGTGAGACAGGTGTTGCAGATCTTGCGAGACAATAAACTATACGCCAAACTGGAGAAGTGTGTATTTGCCGTACAGGAACTTCAGTTTTTGGGTTTTTTGGTGTCAGCCTCCGGTTTCCGTATGGACCCTGAAAAGGTGAGAGCAGTAGTGTTGAGCATTCCGATACTGCAAATATCGGGTATCGGCCGATATTAGCTGTATCGGAATTCCGATTCCGAGTTCCGATATTTTCGTCTTATCGGATACCGGAATCGGGATTGTCACTGTCACTGTCAGTGTCCGTCGGTCGGGTCTGTCAGGAGTCAGCGGCACTTACCTGGCAGAAGATCTCCGGCGGTCACGTCCTGCACTGCTTCATGGCCGCAATCTTCTTTCCCCGGCGGTCACATGCAGTTTCTCGCGATAACTGCAGTGACTGCTGGGTAATCCCGGCCGTAAAGCAGTCAGTCCGATGACGTCACCGCCGGGGAAGCAGGTAATCAGCTGTGCTGCGTCGCGATGACAGGCTCTGCCTGTCATTGCGATGTAGCAGAGCTGGATCGCCGTGGGACTATCGTTACTATGGACTGCGTCGGACAGGTGGTATACTGTTGGTTTGTTTTTTTTCTTTTTTTACAGGAGATCGATGGCGTCGCAGGAATGAGAGTATAATAAAATTAATGAAAACTGTGTTGTCTCTTTTATTTCATTAAAAGACTTTTTTCTTGCTTTGTCTTTTTTTTATACATTTAATAACTTTGGGATTAATAATGGATCGGTGTCTTATTGACGCCTCTCCATTATTAACCGGGCTTATTGTCACCGTGCAATCAACGGTGACATTAACCCCTTATTACCCCGCTTGCCACCGCTACAGGGCAAGTGGGAAGAGCCGGGTAAAGTGCCACAATTGGCACATCTTTTGATGCGCCAAATGTGGGGCTGCTGTAGCCTGGTATTATCAGGCTGTTGAGGGCCAAAATCCATGGGCCTTGACAGTCTTTTAATACCAGGCCGCAGCAGTCTGCATTTTACTTGGCTGGTTAACAAAAATAGGGGGGATCCCCACGCCGTTTTTTTTTTGAGGGGATCCCCTATTTTTGTTAACCAGCCAAGCTAAGCAGACTGCTGTGGCCTGGTATTATCAGGCTTGCAAGGTCCATGGATATTGGATCCTTACCAGCCTGAAAAACCAGGCCTCAGCGGTCTGCTTCATCTGGCTGGTTAACAAAAATAGGGGGGACCCCACGCCAATTTTTTTCGAGGGGATCCCCTATTTTTGTTAATCAGCCAAGATATGCAGACTGCTGTGGCCTGGTATTATCAGGCTGGCAAGGTCCATGGATCTTGGCTCCTTAACAGCCTGAAAATCCAGGCCTCAGCGGTCTGCTTCATCTGGCTGGTTAACAAAAATAGGGGGGACCCCACGCCAATTTTTTTCGAGGGGATCCCCTATTTTTGTTAATCAGCCAAGATATGCAGACTGCTGTGGCCTGGTATTATCAGGCTGGCAAGGTCCATGGATCTTGGCTCCTTAACAGCCTGAAAATCCAGGCCTCAGCGGTCTGCTTCATCTGGCTGGTTAACAAAAATAGGGGGGACCCCACGCCAATTTTTTTCGAGGGGATCCCCTATTTTTGTTAATCAGCCAAGATATGCAGACTGCTGTGGCCTAGTATTATCAGGCTGGCAAGGTCCATGGATCTTGGCTCCATAACAGCCTGAAAATCCAGGCCTCAGCGGTCTGCTTCATCTGGCTGGTTAACAAAAATAGGGGGACCCCACGCCATTTTTTTTTCGAAGGGAACCCCTATTTTTGTTAATCAGTTCCCTCTGACGTCACTGATTGTGTCCCTGGCTGACCTGAAGTGAAAGTGGAAAGCAATCAATTAAGCTTTCCACTTAAGGGCCCGTCTCACATAGCGATATCGCTACCGAGATCGCTGCTGAGTCACTAGTTTTGTGACGCAGCAGCGAGCTCACCAGCGATATCGCTGTGTGTGACATTCAGCGATGATCAGCCCCCCTGCCGGGTATCGCTGATCGTCGCTGAAATGTCAGGACCTTTTTTTGATCGCTGGTTTCCCGCTGACAGGCACACATCGCTGTGTGTGACAGGCGGGAGACCAGCGATCCGCTGGTAACCAAGGTACACAGCGGGTTTCCAGGCGCGGGGCTGTGCCTAGAAACCCGCTGTGTACCTTGGATACCAGCGCCCTGATGCAGGGAGCTGGTATCCAAGGTACACAGCGGGTTTCCAAGCGCTGCGCGGTGCCTGGAAACCCGCTGTGTACCTTGGTTACCAGCGGATCGCTGGTCTCCCGCCTGTCACACGCAGCGATGCGTGCCTGTCAGAGGGAAACCAGCGATCAAAAAAAGGTCCTGACATTTCTGCGACGATCAGCGATACCCGGCAAGGGGGCTGATCGTCGCTGAATGTCACACACAGCGATATCGCTGGTGAGCTCGCTGCTGCGTCACAAAACTAGTGACTCAGCAGCGATCTCGGTAGCGATATCGCTATGTGAGACGGGCCCTTAAGCGATGTTACCCGCAGTGTCGCTGTCCCAGATCGCTGCCTGAGCTGCCTGTTTGGCAGCTCAGCAGCGATCATGTAGCGATACACCAGCGATCCTGACAAGTGCATATCGTTGTCGGGATCGCTGGTGTATCGTTATGTGACACCCAGCCTTTACTCTCCTGTCAGGCAGGAGAGGAACTCATTCATTTGGGGTTTACTGTGAGGCTGCAGCATTAGCTGCGGTCCCTGCAGTAAACATTAACCCTTTCTGAAGGATTACACCGTGGGACCTGACTGTGCATGGGATAGGTAAGAATAATTTTGCTTTTTTATTTTATTTTTATTACAGGAAATGGTTTTTGCAGTAAAATAAAAGATGGTCAAAAACATGTGTCTTTATTTCATTAAAATGATTTTTAATTAAAGTGTGTGTGTTTTATTTTTATTTCATGCAATAGGATTAATAATTGATAGTTGTCTAATTGACAGCTCTCAATTATTAACCTGGCTTAAGGTCACCTTTCAATAGCAAGGTGGCTTTAACCCCATATTAACCCATTCGCCACCGCTACAGGGCAATGGGAATAGACGGGCAAAGTGCCAGAAAGGGCGAATCTAATTATAGATTTGTCTTTCCTGGGGTGTCTGGGGGCAGATGTTAGTAGCCGGGGGGGCAAAAATAATGGTCCCTCTCTGGGCTATTATTATCTGCCCCCACTCACTGGCTTTGTCTGTCTGGTTGCGAAAATAGGGCGGGAGCCCACGCATTTTTTTTCAGCAATTTTACACCTCATATATATATATACATGTCATTGAATTTGTGACACATATATATATATATTTATATTTGTAGTTCATACACTTCTACATAGTATAATAGCCGCTAATTCAATTGCCGGCTTTTGTGAAAATGCAGAACCCGACATGAAATGACACTTGGTGTACATAGGGTTAACCATGTCTTTTCATGTCCTTTGCTATCTAATTTGCACAAACAATTAAATCAGACTACGTGTGCAAAATTTCACACCTGTAGGGGTTAATTAAAGGTGTAAATTCGTAGCAAAAAAGTCCGTTTTTTTTACAACGAATTTACACCTTTAATTAACCCCTACAGGTGTGAAATTTTGCACACATAGTCTGATTTAATTGTTTGTGCAAATCAGATAGCAAACGACATGAAAAGACATGGTTAACCCTATGTACACCAAGTGTCATTTCATGTCGGGTGCTTCTGTCTTTTCACTGAAGCCGGCTTTACCCGGCAATTGAATCAAAGGATATTTTACTATGTAGAAGTGTATAAACTATACATATATGTATATATATATGTCACAATGACATGTATATTATATATATATATATGTATTCTATGTGTGTATATTTAGTGTTTACAAGGAAAGAATGGGGTTTTTTTAGTTGCGATATTTTGTTCCCATAGACTTACATGGGACTTCCGGTATCGGTATCGGGTATCGCCGATATTTTAGTGATATCGGCGATACCATTCCGATTCCGATACTTTAGGATATCGGAAAGTATCGCTCAACTCTAGAGAGCAGTGCTTGAATGGGATCAGCCAGGGGATCTTAAGGCTCTGCAGCGTTTTTTGGGGTTTGCTAACTACTACCGGAAATTTATTTGTAATTTCTCATCTGTCGTCAAACCTCTCACTGACATGACAAGAAAAGGGACGGATTTTTCTAAATGGTCGGACAAAGCTTGCCAAGCCTTTTCCTCTTTGAAGAAATGTTTTGCTTCGGCACCAGTTCTCATCCAACCAGATGCATCTCAGCCGTTCATTGTGGAGGTGGATGCGTCTGACGTAGGGGTGGGTGCTATATTGTCCCAGGGTCCGTCCCCTAGTAAATGGCATCCGTGCGCTTTCTTTTCTAAGAAATTGTCGTCCGCCGAAAGGAATTATGATATCGGCAATAGGGAACTTTTGGCCATTAAGTTAGCTTTTGAAGAATGGCGTCACTTTTTGGAGGGGGCAGTCCACCCGGTTACCGTTATTACTGATCACAAGAACCTGTTGTATTTGGAATCCGCTAAGCGTCTGAATTCCAGACAAGCTCGATGGTCGTTGTTTTTTACCAGGTTTAATTTTGTCGTCACTTATCGCCCGGGGTCTAAGAATGTAAAGGCTGATGCCTTGTCTCGCAGTTTCCCAGGGGCCGGGAAAACGGATGACCCGAGTCCTATCCTTCAGGAGGGGGTGGTAGTGTCGGCTGTATTTTCTGAGCTTGAGGAGGAGGTGTTAGAGGCTCAGGGGGACGCCCCTGCAGGACCTCCAGGGAGACTGTTTGTCCCAAATCTGTTGAGACAAAAGGTTATTGAGGCACATCATAATTCTGCTCTAGCAAGACATCCAGGGAGTAAGGCTACTTTAGATCTCCTTTCTCGCCGGTTTTGGTGGCCTAATGCTAATAAAGATGTTATAACTTTTGTCGCGTCATGTGGGGTGTGTGCTCGCTCTAAAACCCCTCATACCCGTCCGTCTGGGACCCTTTTACCCTTGAAACTTCCGGAGCGTCCATGGACTCATTTATCTATGGACTTCATTACGGACCTTCCTCCGTCGTCAGGGAATACTGTCATACTGGTGGTTGTTGACAGGTTCAGTAAGATGGCACATTTCGTTGCTCTTCCTGCACTCCCTAATGCTAAAACTCTGGCGCAGGTGTTCATTAGGGAGATCGTTAGACTTCATGGGTTGCCTTCTGATGTGGTGTCAGATAGGGGGTCTCAGTTTGTGTCCAAATTTTGGAGGGCATTTTGTTTACGTCGGGGATGCAATTGTCATTTTCCTCGGCTTTTCATCCGCAGACCAATGGTCAGACAGAGCGTCTGAATCAGAGTTTAGAGACATATCTCCGGTGTTTTGTTTCAGAGAACCAAGAGGACTGGTCTTCTTTCTTGCCTCTGGCAGAGTTCGCTCTTAACAACAGGCGGAGCGAGTCCACTGGTAAGTCCCCGTTTTTTGGGGCATATGGTTTCCATCCCCAGTTTTGTACTTTCAATGGGGGGGGCCCTTCTGGGTTCCTGAGGAGGAGCGTTTCTCGTCGTCACTTGCTTCTGTGTGGAGAGGTGTATTGAATAATCTGAGTGCGATGGGGAACCGTTACAAACGTATGGCTGATAGGAGGAGAGTTTCTGGTCCAGATCTGAATGTGAACGATCTGGTATGGTTGTCTACCAGGAATATAAAACTTAAGGTGCCCTCCTGGAAACTGGGTCCCAGATTCATCGGGCCGTACAGGATCAGTTCCATAATTAATCCTGTGGCATTTCGTCTGGACCTCCCTCCTACGTTTAAAATTCATAATGTGTTCCACAAGTCATTACTTAAAAGGTATGTGGCACCAGTCATACCGTCACCTCTACCTCCTCCTCCTGTGTTGGTCAATGGTAACTTGGAATTTCAAGTATCAAAGATCATTGACTCACGTCTGAATCGCCGGTCCCTTCAGTACTTGGTGCATTGGAAGGGGTATGGTCCAGAGGAGAGGACGTGGGTCCCTGCGTCTGATGTTAACGCAGATCGTTTGGTTCGGACCTTCCACAGAACTCACCCGGGCAGGCCTGGCCCTGAGGGTCCGGAGGCCCCTCGTAGAAGGGGGGGTACTGTCATGTGTGCATTGCCACGAAGATCGTCGCGGTTGCACATTTTGATTTCTCACAGCTGATCTGCTGTTTCTTTGTGTTTGGCAGCTAGGGAGTTAATTCTGTCTGTGCTCGGTGCTGGGACTGGGTGCAGTTTCTCCCGGCTGCAATTGATTATTTTTTGATTGGTTTCCTTTAAATTCCTGGTTGTCTGTTTGGGGAGTTGCCAGTGAAACCTTCATGCAGACCACAGATAGGAATGAATCTGTATAGACTTTAGTTGTGAGCTCCTTAGTTGTTCTAAGCTCAACTTGGTTAGAGTTTATTTTCCAGACCATTTATGTTCCTTTGGTGTTTGAGTGTGTATGCAAGCGAGTGTTATCCTGTCTGTCTTATATGTCTAATCTGTGTATTTAGTTGAGATCAGCCCATATCCCTTTGGTGGTAGTCAGGATCCTTCTTAGGACTGATTACAGGGTTCAGGGTCTGATAGGAGACAGGGTTAGGTTGGAGACTTGGACCTCTGAACCATTATCAGTACCTCCAAGGTGAGGGATTAGTTAGGACCCCAGTTTAGGGTCAGGTTAGATCCCGGTCCACCTCTTTCCTGTTTCAGCTCATCAAGTCCTCAAGATTAACCCTGAGTTCAGCAGATATCATGTCAGGTAAATCTATTCTATACTTACATGCTGATGTTGCTATACTAGTTGTTGTATAGAGTGTTGTTCCTGTATTAATAGTTTACTGACATTGTATACATATCATTAGACAGCGTGACAGTCTCATCTAGAGAAGAGGATAATATTGGAGGTAATCGAATATATAATTTGAGAAGGAATGGTAACAGAAGACGATATGACCATTATAAAAGAAAGGATAGGAGAAATGATACACCTTCGAAATTACAGGTAATTAACTTATCTGATGTTATATTAACTAAACCTCAGATGGAGGTTCTTAGTTTAGGACTTTCCTTTTCACCTATGGCCTCATTTAACTCTTTTGCAGCAGTGACAGATTTGCATTTATTTGCACGTAAATTAATCCTAAAAAAACTTCATGAAAAAAACAAATATGGTGATGATTGGAATGTCAAAGAACTTGAAGCCATCTCTGTTCTGGAAGAATTAGATGAGGAGGGTGGAACATCTGATTATAAGGGTAAGTTTATGCCACCAGTTCCCAAGAAATTTCCCCCTTTGAATATTTTCCCCAATATAGAATTATTTGTAAAATTGGTCTCCAGCGAATTTGAGAAAATCTCTCCACATGTCACCCGAGGTAATTTATCCTTTGTCCAAAGAAAAGCACTTGAGGAATTACGTAATCTTAAGGGGGTGATTATAAAATCTGCGGACAAAGGGGGCAACGTGGTAATATGGCCTGAAAAATTATATGAAAAGGAAGCCCTAAGGCAATTACGAGATAATGCATGCTACCAACGAATGACTTATAATCCAACCATAACATACCAAAATGAAATTGGTGAGATCTTGGAAGGAGCATTTAGAGAGGGTGTAATCACTAAGGAATTGAGAGACAATTTAATTCCCAAATATCCCAAGGTGGCGTGCATTTACTTTATACCCAAAGTGCACAAAAATAAAACAAATCCCCCCGGGCGTCCCATTGTGTCGGGTAATGGAAGCCTATGCGAGGTTATATCCAAATACCTAGACTTCTTTTTGAAACCCATGGTTGCTGATCTTCCCTCATATGTGAGGGACACAGGAGATGTCCTCAAAAAAATCGAGGGGATCCCTATGGATGCAGATATGTGGTTGGTGAGTTTCGATGTTGAGTCCTTATACACATCTATACATCATAAAGATGGTCTGCAAGCCACTAAAATGTATTTAATGATGTCCGAACTTGATGCTGGTCTGGCTGATTTGCTGTTGACATTGCTCAAATTTGCTCTAGAGCATAACTACTTCTTATTTAAGGAAACCATCTTTCTACAAAAGCAAGGTACGGCTATGGGGGCGGCATTTGCCCCCTCATATGCCAACCTCTTTTTAGGAATGTGGGAACGTAGGATTTTCTTTACCAACCCCGTTGCATTCATCGAGAAGGTCCTGCTCTGGGTCCGGTATATTGATGATATACTGATGATATGGCAGGGGACAGAGCAGGACCTTCTTGAGTTTCTATCTATTTTGAATGACAATTCCCTGAACATTAAGTTGACATGTAAATACAGCCAGACCAGCATCGACTTCCTTGACATCTTAATAACTAAAGGAAGCAATGGTTATCTACAGACCAATGTACATCGAAAGGAGACAGCGGTAAACTCTATTCTACACGCAACTTCCTCTCATCCCAAACCATTGGTAGAGGGTATCCCAACAGGTCAATTTTTGAGGGCAAGACGAATCTGTTCAAGTGAGGAGGCCTTTGAGGAACAAGCCAAGGATCTATCTTCTAGATTTATGGCAAGAGGATATTCAAAACGCAGCATAAAGAGAGGCCTCAACAAAGCCAAACGAGCTGTACGTACCGACTTATTGATCCCCAAAAATAAAAATAAGAAGGTAGATCAACAAAAAGTGAGCTTTATATCTACGTATAATGACAAATGGTGGGAGGTCAAAAAAGCCCTGAAAAAATACTGGCAATTATTATTAACAGATAGAACCTTGGAGAAATTTGTCCCAAAGGCACCTTCCATCACATATAGAAGGTCCAATAATTTGAGAGATACCTTGGTGCACAGCTACTATGGAGGTCAGAAGCCAGAGAAAGCATTTGGATCTGTAGGCCCTAAATGGGGCTTTTTTCCATGCAATGGATGTATTTCATGCCCGAATATGAAACGTGCCTCATCTTTCCTATCTAGCGATGGCAATACTAAGTTTGAGGTTACTCAACACATCACTTGTAACTCTTCCGGAGTTGTATACTATGCCACCTGTCCCTGTACTAAAATATACGTTGGCATGACCTCTAGACCCCTAAAGGTTCGGGTCAGAGAACATTACAGGGACATAAAGAATGCCCAGGAAATTGAGGACCTTACAATCCTGAAACCCATACCGAGGCATTTCAAATTGTACCATGGTTGCAACCCTGGATTGTTGCAGGTAATGGGGATAGATAAAGTTTTTGTGGATGTTAGAGGTGGCGATTGGAGGAAAAAGCTAGCGCAGGTAGAAACACAATGGATTTATAGAATAGGCTCCTTACAACCTGAGGGTCTCAATGAGGTTCTGAGTTTTGCCCCCTTCTTATAATTTTAGTGGTTTTAGGTTTGTTGATTTTATTTTAATTATTTCTGTTGTTATTTTCTAGTATATATGCATTCTACTAAATGTGAAAATCTCTTTGGGCGAGGACATAACAGAAGTCACACATATCCACAGGATACCTTTATATGGGAATAATAAGACGACGATAGTTTCCTTTGGATCAAGTCTGAACACGGAAGAAGTGGACATCTCTTCCTTGTTTTGCTGTACAGACCCTGTGATAAATATGAACAACATCTATACATTCCTCTGGGACTTCCTCATTTTTATGTATCTATTGAGCATGTGTTCGAATGTAGATATGTATTTTTGGCAATAGTTATATTAATAGTTAGTCCTGTTATTCAATTGACATATTTGTTGATTTAGTGTGCCGCCATATTTAGTAGTTATGGATAATTGATATTACGTTTAGGTAGTATCTATTTTAATATAATCTGCGATATAATATGATGTATTCAACATTCTGTTTCAGGTGTAACTCAGAGATAATCTTAGAATATGGTAAATCTGCCCATAAATATCCATCTTAGTTATATGTATAATGTGACAAAATTACAGGTGCATATATACTCATTGGTATCAATTCTCACACAAATACATTCTCACTTGTTCAGTTTGAGCATAACATACAATAGCTGCAGCCCCGGGCTGATCATCGCTTGCTGACGTTCCTCGGGCTGTTTTGGTCCGCCCCTCTACTCTGATGCGTCGAGTGGAGGTGTGGCCAGACGACTGAGGACGTAATCAGGTGATGTGGTGCGTTACCTGGGGAACGTGTCAAGCCGGAATTGTTGTGGCCTCCTCCCCTCTCTGACGTGTCGGAGAGGGGGGGAGTGACACAGCATCCGGTGGGCACGTCCTCCGGGTGCGTCACACGCCGGGAGCTGCAATACATCGCCTACATGTGGACACTAAACAGGTGATCTCTTATTTGGAAACATATAAAAGGGCACATTATTTACCTAACCACACATACTTACCCCCAGAGACGAAGCTAACGCGAAACGCGCGTCGGGGAACCCAGGCTCCAGTCATAAGGTCGTATATGTTCCTATTACAATACTCTTATCTGCCTTTACCATGTCGAAGCATATTGAGGCTCTTTAAGGCTCTTGTACTAAAGCGCTTGATTGCATAGAGCCCTTAAACTCATCGTTAGAATTATTTTTTGATTTATACACTTTGACAGTAATTTTGCTGGGCACTAGTTGCATGTTATATATGTAAATTTTGTCTTCAATACGGATGCATTTGCATTGTGTGCAGAGGGAATAGTAACCTTATCTCAGTAATTTACCATATCATATATACGGCTGTCTGTCCCTCTGAGCACAATAGGACATCCATTACTAAGTTGAATGAGATTCTATCGAATCCTATTTGTTGTTTATGCCTATTCAATTGCATATCATACATATGATTACTTTATGCACACAGTGCGATATAATGCTAGTGACAATGAATTGGCTGTGCAATTGGATTTTTCCTATTATTATTCCAACTATTTTTTGCATCTGATTTAAATACATGATTGACATCTTGGTTCTCTACTTGACTATGTAACATTCAGGACTCTTTATGAGGCAATATAGCCTCTGACATGTATATGATTTATTGAAGGTAATTTAATATTCACATATACGTACCTATGGGAGCATATTGGATCGATATCAATTTTTAAATGTTTTTGTAATTTGTGTGATCATTTTTCTAATAAAGTAAACATTTTATTGGCAATATGCTTCTAGTGTTTTTTGGATTATATTGATGGGCTGCTGGTAGGGGGGGCAGATGCTAGACTGGATCGGCTGCTGGTAGGGGGCCAATGCTAAACTTGATGGGCTGCTGATTGAGGGAGCCAGATGCTAGATTGGATGGCATGCTGGTAGGGATGGGCCAGATGCTGGCCTGGATGGGCTGCTGGTAGTGGGGCAGATGCTAGACTGGATGGGCTTCTTGTAGGGGGTCCAGATGCTAGACTGGATGGGCTGCTGTAGGGGGGTCCAGATGCTAGCCTGGATGGGCTGCTGGTAGGGGTGCCAGATGCTAGACTGGATGGGCTTCTGGTAGGGGGGCCAGATGCTAGACTGGATGGGCTGCTGGTAGGGGGCCAGATGCTGGACTGGATTGGCTGCTGGTAGGGGGCCAGATGCTAGACTGGATGGGCTGCTGGTAGGGGGCCAGATGCTAGACTGGATGGGCTGCTGGTAGGTGGGCCAGATGCTAGACTGGATGGGCTGCTAGTAGGGGGGCCAGAGCTAGACTGGATTGGCTGCTGGTAGGGGGGCCAGATGCTAGACTGGATGGGCTGCTGGTAGGGGGGCCAGATGCTAGACTGGATGGGCTGTTGGTAGGGGGCCAGATGCTAGACTGAATGGACTGCTGGTAGGGGAGCCAGATGCTAGACTGCATTGGGCTACTGTAGGGGGGCCTGATGCTAGACTGGATGGGCTGCTTGTAGGGGGGCCAGAATGCTAGACTGGATGGGCTGCTGGTAGGGGGGCCAGATGCTAGACTGGATGGCTGCTGGTAGAGGGCCAGATTCTAGACTGGATGGGCTTCTGGTAGGGGGGCCAGATGCTAGACTGTATGGGCTGCTAGTAGGGGGCGATATGCTAGACTGAATGGGCTGCTGGTAGGTGGGCCAGATGCTAGACTGGATGGGCTGCTGGTAGGGGGTCAGATGCTAGACTGGATTGGCTGCTGGTAGGGGGCCAGATATGCTAGACTGGATGGGCTGCTGGTAGGGGGGCCAGATGCTAGACTGGAGGTCTGCTGGTAGGTGGACCAGATGCTAGATTAGATGGGCTGCTGGTAGTGGGGCCAGATGCTAGACTGGATGGTCTGCTGGTACCTGGGCCAGATGCTAGACTGGATGGGCATGCTGGTAGTGGGGCCAGATGCTAGACTGGATGGGCTGCTGGTAGGGGTCCAGATACTAGACTGCATGGGCTGTTGGTAGGGGTTGCAGATGCTAGACTGGATGGGCTGCTGGTAGGGGGGGGCAGATGCTAGACTGGATCGGCTGCTGGTAGGGGGCCAGATGCTAAACTTGATGGGCTGCTGGTAGAGGGAGCCAGATGCTAGATTGGATGGGCTGCTGGTAGGGATGGGCCAGATGCTGGCCTGGATGGGCTGCTGGTAGTGGGGCCAGATGCTAGACTGGATGGGCTTCTTGTAGGGGGTCCAGATGCTAGACTGGATGGGCTGCTGGTAGGGGGGGCCAGATGCTAGCCTGGATGGGCTGCTGGTAGGGGTGCCAGATGCTAGACTGGATGGGCTTCTGGTAGGGGGGGCCAGATGCTAGACTGGATGGGCTGCTGGTAGGGGGGCCAGATGCTGGACTGGATTGGCTGCTGGTAGGTGGGCCAGATGCTAGACTGGATGGGCTGCTGGTAGGGGGGCCAGATGCTAGACTGGATGGGCTGCTGGTAGGTGGGCCAGATGCTAGACTGGATGGGCTGCTAGTAGGGGGGGCCAGAAGCTAGACTGGATTGGCTGCTGGTAGGGGGGCCAGATGCTAGACTGGATGGGCTGCTGGTAGGGGGGCCAGATGCTAGACTGGATGGGCTGTTGGTAGGGGGGCCAGATGCTAGACTGAATGGACTGCTGGTAGGGGAGACAGATGCTAGACTGCATGGGCTACTGGTAGGGGGGCCAGATGCTAGACTGGATGGGCTGCTTGTAGGGGGCCAGAATGCTAGACTGGATGGGCTGCTGGTAGGGGGCCAGATGCTAGACTGGATGGGCTGCTGGTAGAGGGGCCAGATTCTAGACTGGATGGGCTTCTGGTAGGGGGGCAGATGCTAGACTGTATGGGCTGCTAGTAGGGGGGCGATATGCTAGACTGAATGGGCTGCTGGTAGGTGGGCCAGATGCTAGACTGGATGGGCTGCTGGTAGGGGGGTCAGATGCTAGACTGGATTGGCTGCTGGTAGGGGGGCCAGATGCTAGACTGGATGGGCTGCTGGTAGGGGGGCCAGATGCTAGACTGGATGGTCTGCTGGTAGGTGGACCAGATGCTAGATTAGATGGGCTGCTGGTAGTGGGGCCAGATGCTAGACTGGATGGTCTGCTGGTACTGGGCCAATGCTAGACTGGATGGGCTGCTGGTAGTGGGGCCAGATGCTAGACTGGATGGGCTGCTGGTAGGGTCAATCTAGACTGCATGGGCTGTGTGGTTGCAGATGCTAGACTGGATGGGCTGCTGGTAGGGGGGCCAGATGCTAGACTGGATGGGCTGCTGGTAGGGGGGCCAGATGAACTTAGGCTGCTGGTAGTGGGCAATGCTAGATGGATGGTCTGTGGCCTGGCCAGATGCTAGACTGGATGGGCTGCTGGTAGTGGGGCCAGATGCTAGACTGGATGGGCTGCTGGTAGGGGCCAGAACAGACTGCATGGGCTTTGGTAGGGTTCAGATGCTAGACTGGATGGGCTGCTGGTAGGGATGGGCTAGATGCTGGCCTGGGTGGGCTGCTGGTAGTGGGGCCAGATGCTAGACTGGATGGGCTTCTGGTAGGGGGTCCAGATGCTAGACTGGATGGGCTGCTGGTAGGGGGGGGCAGATGTCAGCCTGGATGGGCTTCTGGTAGGGGGGGCCAGATGCTAGACTGGATGGGCTGCTGGCAGGTGGGCCAGATGCTAGACTGAATGGACTGCTGGTAAGGGGGCCAGATGCTAGACTGGATGGGCTGCTGGTAGGTGGCCGGATGCTAGACTGGATGGGCTGCTGGTAGGGGGGCCAGATGCTAGACTGGATTGGCTGCTGGTAGGGGGGCCAGATGCTAGACTGGATGGGCTGCTGGTAGGGTGGCCAGATGCTAGACTGGATGGGCTGCTGGTAGGGGGCCAGATGCTAGACTGAATGGGCTGCTGGTAGGGGAGCCAGATGCTAGACTGCATGGGCTGCTGGTAGGGGGGGCCAGATGCTAGACTGGATGGGCTGCTTGTAGGGGGCCAGAATGCTAGACTGAATGGGCTGCTGGTAGGGGGGCCAGATGCTAGACTGGATGGGCTGCTGGTAGAGGGGCCAGATGCTAGACTGGATGGGCTGCTGGTAGTGGGGCCAGATGCTAGACTGTATGGGCTGCTGGTAGGGGGTCCAGATGCTAGACTGAATGGGCTGTTGGTAGGGGGGGCCAGATGCTAGACTGGATGGGCTGCTGGTAGGGGGGCCAGATGCTAGACTGGATGGGCTGCTTGTAGGGGGGCCAGATGCTAGACTGGATGGGCTTCTGGAAAGGGGGCAGATGATAGACTGAATGGGCTGCTGGTTGGAGGGCCAGATGCTAGACTGTATGGGCTGCTGGTAGGGGGGCCAGATGCTAGACTGGATGAGCTGCTGGTAGGGGGGCTAGATGCTAGACTGGATGCTGGATTTTCTTCAATTTCGTTAAGCATAATCTCACTAAATTGCAGCCGCCTGTCTGGATCATCCTGCCATAAACCATGAATTAGACATGGACGAATAAGCTTTTCACCCAATAGATTTCAGGATTTGCATGATGGAAGCTTGTGATATTCTCTATTCTAAATAGTCTTCTGGTGGACTTTTTTGGACTCTGAACAAATGTTTCGACTACAAGTAGTTTATTATTTTCTGTACAGGCTGTTTTGGGTCGACCAGTTTTTGGAGCATTAAGGATTGAGCCAGTGGCATCGAATTTGTTGCTAATGCGGTAAATGGTTTGTCTCTTTGGGGTTTGAGTACAAAATGTTTTAGCCCAATTTGCTCTAACAGTTTCAGCATTTTGAGATTTCCAATACTCTTTTAAAATCCATTTTCATTGATTATTTGCCATTTTGGGGGAGATTTATCTGTAAAAACTGGATCTGTGAAACTGACTCAGTTGCTCTTAGCAACCAATCAGATTCCACCTTTCATGTTCCAAAGAGTCTGTGAAGAATGAAAAGTGGAATCTGATTGGTTGCTAAGGGCAACTGAGTCATTTTCACTTTACACCATGTTTGATAAATCTCCCCCTTCATAACCCTATTACACATATTGTCCACCTACTTTTGGACCACCCTGTATATATATATATATATATATATATATATATATAAATATATATATATATATATATAATTCTATGTATATATATCTATTCCTTATTAAACATGTCAGTGTGATTTTTCTGTACAGTGCTCTGAATTGCCGGCTTTTAAAAAACGGATCCATCGAAAACCGGAAGAAACGGATGAAAAAAGTGATGCAACGGATCCGTTGATCCGTCAAAACTACGGATTGTGACTGACGGCAAAATCTGATGTGTGAAAGAGGCCTTAGTGATTCTAGGGCTGTATTCATGTACTGATTGTGGTTCTGATGGTGCATTCATGCATTTATGGTTGTTCTGGGGATGTATTCCCTCATTAAAAATAAAGAAATTACACAATGAAAACTGTTGTACATTCATAAAAGTTTGGTCTATCAAAAGATATACTAATTACAATACAGCAAGGAAAAAAATAAATACTCCAGAACTGTTTTTTTTTGTCACCTCGCCTTCCTAAAAAAAACAAAAACGTAGCAACTTTGGTATTGCTGTAATCGCACTAAGCTGGAGAATCATGCTCACAGGTCACTTTTACCTTTAAATCAAAACCCAAACAACAATGATATACTTTCATGTATTTGCAGGTTTATATTTCACTGGGAAAGGTGAGACTTTGTGGGGGGCGCAGAATTAGCTACAATCCACCCTAGTTATGAGGCATATGGTGGACATTAGGACCCGTGGACCTGCCCTATTATGAGGTTATGTGGAGCAGTTATGAGGCCATGGGATCTTATGTTGTACAGTGAATAGATGCTGGGGTGCAGGAGATACTTGGATAGATGCTGGGGTACAGCAGATACATGGCTAGATGCTGGGGTGCAGCAGATACGTAGATAGAGGCTGGGCTGCAGCAGAAATGTGGATAGATGCTGGGGTGCTGCAGAAACGTGGATAGAGGCTGGGCTGCAGCAGAAACGTGGATAGAGGCTGGCTGCAGCAAATGCGTGGATAGAGGCTGGGCTGCAGCAGAAACGTGGATAGAGGCTGGCTGCAGCAGAAACGTGGATAGAGGCTGGGCTGCAGCAGAAACGTGGATAGAGGCTGGGCTGCAGCAGAAACGTGGATAGATGCTGGGCTGCAGCAGAAACGTGGATAGAGGCTGGGCTGCAGCAGAAACGTGGATAGAGGCTGGGCTGCAGCAGAAACGTGGATAGAGGCTGGGCTGCAGCAAATGCGTGGATAGAGGCTGGGCTGCAGCAGAAACGTGGATAGAGGCTGGGCTGCAGCAGAAACGTGGATAGAGGCTGGGCTGCAGCAGAAACGTGGATAGAGGCTGGGCTGCAGCAGAAACGTGGATAGATGCTGGGCTGCAGCAGAAACGTGGATAGAGGCTGGGCTGCAGCAGAAACGTGGATAGAGGCTGGGCTGCAGCAGAAACGTGGATAGAGGCTGGGCTGCAGCAGATACGTGGATAGAGGCTGGGCTGCAGCAGAAACATGGATAGAGGCTGGGGTGCAGTAGATACGTGTATAGAGGCTAGGCTGCAGCAGAAACGTGGATAGATGCTGGACTGCAGCAGAAACGTGGATATATGCTGGGGTGCAGTATATACGTGGATAGAGGCTGGGCTGCAGCAGAAACGTGGATAGATGCTGCGGTGCAGCAGAAACATGGATAGATGCTTGGATGCAGCAGACATGTGGATAGATTCTGGGGTGCAGCAGACATGTAGATAGATGCTGGGGTGCAGCAGACATGTGGATAGATGCTGGGATGCAGCAGAC
The DNA here is from genome assembly GCA_033576555.1 of Oophaga sylvatica. Taxonomy (NCBI): domain Eukaryota; kingdom Metazoa; phylum Chordata; class Amphibia; order Anura; family Dendrobatidae; genus Oophaga; species Oophaga sylvatica. The sequence continues at coordinate 83,426,603 of JARQOD010000010.1, read as the reverse complement.
ATGTGGATAGAGGCTGGGATGCAGCAGATATGTGGATAGATGCTGGGGTGCAGCAGAAACATGGATAGATGCTGGGGTGCAGCAGAAACGTGGATAGATGCTGGGGTGCAGCAGAAACGTGGATAGATGCTGGGATGCAGCAGATACGTGGATAGATGATGTGGTGCAGCAGAAACATGGATAGATGCTGGGGTGCAGCAGATACGTGGATAGATGCTGGGATGCAGCAGAAATGTCGATAGATGCTGGGGTGCAGCAGATACGTGGATAGATGCTGGGGTTCAGCAGACATGTGGATATGGCACAGCTGTGGACCGCTCCATGCTTCTTTATATACCAGGATTGGCTTCCATCTCATCTCCTGCAGACCGGTTACTTTTGTCTCCATTTTCCAGCCTCGCATGACCTCCTCCAACAGTGGTCTTACTCCAGAAGGACGTGGTGGTCACATAATTTATGACCTTGTCACACAGGCTCTGTTATTCCAATACTGGAAATATTTTGCCACATTCACTGGGGAAGTGAAAGTTTGTGACGAGTCCCCACACCGACCCCGCACTGCGTCCGAGAGCCCCCAGAAAACGTTTTATGATGGCAGAAGGAAATGAAGAATTTTAAGCCCTGTGGGGCTGCTCCCTGGCATTGGGAAAGCTAATTTTACCAGAGCCAGAACTGCAAGGAGGGAAATCTCTGTAATTGGCCCCTTGGGGTTTATTTGAGGGACATAATCTGATTCATTAGAGGGGGCCATAGTTTTTCTCCAATATTACTACACATAGTGAGAGATTATTTACTGCGTCTTTTTCCTGGAGGTTCCCGTAGTACATGAAGGTTGTGATGTCTAACTTTATGTGTGGCCCCTGGTGCCAAACAGCAGAGAGCTGTAAATCAGAGCCAGGAGGACATCAGAGGGACTGTGCACGCTCTACGGGTACAATGGCGAGCCTCTCACTGTACAGCTTGCTCATTGCTGCGACCTCCACGTGTCTCTGTTCTGCAGAACTTACAATCGAGTTGTCCTACAAGAGACGCAGGCACAGAGGAAAATAGCTGAAGCCTCTACAGGTGCATCTCATAAAATTAAAATATCATCAAAAAGTTAGTTTATTTCAGTTCTTCAATACAAAAAGTGAAACTCATATATTAGATTGAGTCATTACAAACAGAGTGATCTGTTTCATGTGTTTATTTCTGTTAATGTTGATAATTATGGCTTACAGCCAAAGAAAACCCAAAAGTCATTATCTCAGCAAATTAGAATACTTTATAACAGCAGCTTGAAAAATGATTTTAGAATCTGAAATGTTGTCTCCCTGAAATGTATGTTCAGTAAATGCACTCAATACTTTGTCGAGGCTCCTTTGGCATCAATTACTGCATCATTGCGGCATGGCAGGGAGGCAATAAGCCTGTTGCACTGCTGAGGGGTTATGGAAGCCCAGGTTGCTTTGATATCAGCCTTCAACTCATCTGCATTGTGGAGTCTGGTGTCTCTCATCTTCCTTTTGACATTAACCCATAGATTCTCTGTGGGGTTAAGGTCAGACGAGTTTGCTGGCCAATCAAGCACAGTGATACTGTTGTTTTTAAACCAGGAATTGGTACTTTTGGCAGTGGGGACAGGTGGCAAGTCCTGCTGGCTCCCTAAACCATCACTGATTGTGGATACTTCACACTAGACCTTGGAAATCAAGATCCCAGAGTCTGTAGGAAGAGTGGAGAGGCCACAATCCAAGCTGCTTGAGGTCTAGTGTGAAGTTTCCACAATCAGTGATGGTTTGGGAAGCCATGTCATCTGCTGGTGTACGCCCACTGTGTTTTATCAAGACCAAAGTCAGTACAGACGTTTAACAGGAAATTTTAGAGCACTTCTTGCTTCCCTCTGCTAACAAGCTTTTTGGAGATGGACATTTCATTCTCCAGCAGAACTTGGCACCAGCCAATACCTGGTTTACAAATAACAGTATCACTGTGCTTGATTGGCCAGCAAACTCGCCTGACCTTAACTCCATAGAGAATCTATGGGGTATTGTCAAGAGGAAGATGAGAGACACCAGACCTAACAATGCAGACGAGCTGAAGGCTGCTATCAAAGCAACCTGGGCTTCCATCACACCTCAGCAGTGCCACAGGCTTATCGCCTCCATGCTACGCCACATTGATGCAGTAACTGATGCAAAAAAAGCCCCGACCAAGTATTGAGTGCATTTACTGAACATACATTTCAGTAGGCCAACATTTCGGATTTTAAAATCATTTTTTCAAGCTGGTGTTATAAAGTATTCTAATTTACTGAGGTAATGACTTTTGGGTTTTCATTGGCTGTAAGCCATAATCATCAACATTAACAGAAATAAACACTTGGAATAGATCACTCTGTGTGTAATGACTCTATACAATATACGAGTTTCTCTTTTTGTATTGAAGAACTGAAATAAATTAACTTTTTGATGATATTCTTATTTTGTGAGATTAATTAAAAAGTTATAACCATAGATCACAATTGATTAATAAATGTAAAGATTAAAATAATGTAGGGAGAGAAAAATATTTTTTTAAAAAACCTTTATTAATATTTCATGGTTAAATAACACGGTACAACAAAAAACATATACCAGAATTTCATAAATGACCCTTCATACATACATAAAAAATATATATTGTATACTGCTCAAAAATTCAATTATAAATAATAATCAGAAATAATCAAAAAAAGGTCACAAAAAAGGGGGCAACCAAATCGACAGTAATTTTTTTTTTTTTATATATATATGATACACAGGTAATGATAAAACAATAGATTATGTAACAATTAAGAAATCACACAATATAAAATAACTTATGTAATAGTGAATTAATTATATACACATAAATAAATTGATTGTCAAAAAAGCACACAAAAATGTGAACACAAGTACTCCACCCTAAATAGTAACAATTCACAAAAATATATTAACAAGTGCCAAAAAACTATAAGACCTGAAAAAATGTGCAGGAATGTGCATCCACCATTTTTTCACTACCCTGTGCTACAATGTAAAAAGTAATACAAAATAATGCACAATAAAGTGCAAATTAGTGCAATTACATAAAAAAAGGAAAAAGATTTATGTTGTGTAAAATTAAGCAAATATTTATCATTACCTTAATGCATAGACCTTGTGCAAAATTGCCCAGACAGAAATATTATATGCGATTTTGTTTTAGGATTGCAACTAAAAAAATTCCATAAAGGATAAAAATTGTGAATATAAAACAAAAAAAAGGCTATATACTGACACTAATGAGGATCACTGAGGTTGCCACCCAAATTAGATATATGAAAGCAGAGATAAAAAAGCAGCTGTGTGCTGACACTATTAAGGGCCAATAAAGTTACCACCTAAATGGGATATAACTAGGAGCAGGAATGAAAAACAACTATGTGTTGCTGCTATGGAAGATCGCTGAGGTTGCCACCCAAATAGAGCCAAGAGGAGATTTTTACCTTAATGATAAGGAGTAGTGTTGAGCGATACTGCTCGATATCTAAAAATATCGTATCGGAATGGTATCGCCGATATCACTAAATATCGTCGATATCCGATTCTGATACCGGAAGTCCCATGTAAGTCTATGGGAACAAAATATCGCAACAAAAAAAACACTTTCTTTCGTTGTAAACACAAAATATACACACATAGAATACATATATATATATATATATATATACATGTCATTGTGACATATATATATACATATATTTATAGTTTATACACTTCTACATAGTAAAATAGACTCTGATTCAATTGCCGGGTAAAGCCGTGACATACCCCATAGAAGTCGACGGGCTCGGTGCCGAGTACCCCCAAAACCTCTGGCTCTGTGCGACTCAACTTGGGCGTCACAAACAGGATTCTGTAGCTCGCTATAAGCGAGTCCTGTGTGCCTGAATTGAACTGGTTTGGTGCTTGAGAATTGCTAAAATCATCAGAGAATGTATTTGCCATTTTTCAGCCATATCTGCGTCACGACGAGGCACTGGTGAAGAAGAAGGGCGTGCTCTTCGTGGGTGTACACTCACTCAGTGGCGCGAAAACGATGGCCGACCACTGTAAATGGTACTGCAATGTAAGATCGTGCCCCACAGCTCTTCAGTTCCGCCTCCTCATCCTCCTCAGTGTGCGGAAACTAACACGAAGGTCCCGCCTCCCTACAAAAGAGGGGCCCTCTCCAGATGCTAATGACACATGTGACTTGGCAGAGATGGCTAATGGACACGAGCAGAAGTGTGAAGGGATGGAGCAGTCAGAGCTCTCCCCCCACGAAAGCGACCCGATCGCCACGGAACCACCGTTGGGCACCCGGCCTGGAAACCCTCCTACGCTGCAAGAAGCGGAGGATACCCTAAGAGGCCTGGCCCGGCACCGGGAGGAGGTCGCCAGGATGGAAGCCAGCTGGCGTGCCCTAAAACTAAACTTGGAGTGGCGCCACTCCCTCTTACCTGAAGTGTCTGTACCGGAAGGTGAGGCACCCGTTCTAGTAGAGGAGCCCTTGCAATGTGATCCGGTTGACGTTGTCGCAGTGGAGGCACCCGTTCCTGCAAAAAACTCTGCACCGGCAGCACCCCAGATCCCGCTGTCTGCCCCCGTCGCTGAGACAGAAGAAGCGACACCCGTCCTCATGGAGGAGGCCGCGCAGGCACCAGAGGTCTACCTGTCTGTACCGGAGCCCCGACTGTCATCTGTTCCAGAGCCGGCTGCTTCCTCCGCAGGTGAGCGCCGCCAGGACTGGGGGGCGCCAGGATAGCTGCCGCAAACCGGACACTGTAAGCTGCAGTTTGATGGTGGAGACATGGAGCTGCTGGTGGAGGAGAATTTCAACCGGCGTCAGGAGGAAGAGTGGAGACGTTGGGAGCGGGAAGCAGAGCGACAAAGGGAGCAGTGAGAAACCCAAAAGCTTCGGCAACGTAACCTGGAGAAGGACCGGGCAGATAAGGACCGGATGAGAAAAGTAAAGGAACCCTGTGGGAGCCGCGGCGTAAGGGTGCAGTACGGAGCTTTAAATTGAAAGGTGGTTGGTGCTTCATCCAGGAGCCTGGACTTTATTTAGAAGTTTTTGTGAACCGGCGGGACGTGGAGGCTCACCTCCCAGAAGGACACCCGGGGAGGGACCTGTTGCCAGGAGACTTGGTGACTTACACCCGACACTGGGGTTACAATGGATGGTACACCCTAAATGTTACCAGGTGCGACCCCTACTCCCCAGAGTGTCAGGAACCTGTGAGACCCTCGGAGCCTTCAGCCTCCCACATCCAGGCCTCTGCAAAAGTGCCCACGCCGTAAATCTCCCCAGCCTCCCTCAGTGGTCTCCTCAGCAGCCCCAGCTATGGACATGATAAGTATAGCTGGCCCATACCCGGCGCCTGTTAGGCCCCCTGGGGTTCGTTCAGTCCGGGACATAGGGTTCCAGACCCGGAGGGAGATGAAAGAGGTGGCCACACAGACCCAGATAGCGGGTCACGACTTGACTGTACAGGTCACACGACGTCATCAGGTCCTGGTGGTCCTTGGTGTCTTGGATGTTTGGCAAGCATCAGAAGAGTACCAGGTGGTACCTGGAACACCCCTGCCAAAGAATTATAAATAACCCGGACAGGGTCCCTGTATGTAAATAGTTAAATTGTTGATGTACCTGGACGGGTGAATGTTCATAAAAAAGTTTTTTAATTTAATAAAAAAAAAAAAAACCACAGTTTTCATTACTTTTATTACAGTCTCATCCTGCAACGCCATCGATCTCCTGTAAAAAAAAAGAAAAAAAAAAAAAAAAGTATACCACCTGACCGACGCAGTCCATAGTAACGAGTGTCCCACGACAATCCAGCTCTGCTACATCAGAATGACAGGCAGAGCCTGTCATCCCGGCGCAGCACAGCTGATTACCTGCTTCCCCGGCGGTGACGTCATCGGACTGGTTTACGGCCGGGATTACCCTGCAGTCACTGCAGTTATCGCGAAAAACTGCATGTGACCGCCAGGGAGAAGATAATGGCGGCCATCAAGCAGTCCAGGATGTGACCGCCGGAGATCTTCTGCCAGGTAAGTGCCGCTGACTCCTGACAGACCCGACCGACGGACACTCACAGTGACAGTGACAAATCCGATTCCGGTATCCGATATGACGAAAATATCGGTATTCGGAATCGAAAGCCCGAAACAGCTAATATCGGCCGATACCCGATATTTGCAGTATCGTATCGCTCAACACTAATAAGGAGTCAAAAAGCTGGTATGCTACATTTGGAGATGAACATTTCATTCTCCAGCAGGACTTGGCACCTGCCAATACCTGGTTTACAAATAACAGTATCACTGTGTTTGATTGGCCAGCAAACTCGCCTGACCTTAACCCCATAGAGAATCTATGGGGTATTGTCAAGAGGAAGATGAGAGACACCATTGTCAAGAGGAAGATGAGAGACAAATGTATATTGTGTCATGTAGAAGAGGACACAGAGGAGGCCCCTGTGCAAGAACGTGACGTGGACCCTGTGCCCTTGTCTAATGGCTCCTCATGGAGCAGCAATCCCAGCTGATTTAGAGGGAGATGTGGCACCAGTGGTTTGTGGCCAGTGGTCCTCATATTATGCGGTATCAGAACATCCAAAACCGTGAAATAATATTTAATAACATACTTCTCCATCTAAAACCACAGCAAACCATCCTATGCTGCACTAATCATACACATAAGAAACCATGCCAGACTATGCTATGCTACAATGTAACATCCTATACTACACTTATCCCACACCATATGCCACCACACCAGAACCTGCTATACTCTAATGGTAGCAGAACGATGAACACACTTTGCGTAAATCAAGCAAACATAAGAAACTTTAATACATTTCATTATTGAAATCTGCGTCTTTCTCCACTTTACTTATTTGCTCCCTGTTGTGTCATAAATAAATTTGTTACTTTTTGCATAGAATTCCTAGAGTGTGCGGTATAATTTTCACTTCATAGATTTAGGACATTGGTCCACTATACCTGCACCTCGTCCTCTATAAAACCGAGTGCACACCATTATACCCCTTACCTTTCTCCACTAATGAACCGCTTCTTGTCCTCTCACCTCTTGAACTCATCATTCACTCTAAGGGCCCCGTCTCACATAGCGAGATCGCTAGCGAGATGGCTGCTGAGTCACAAGTTTTGTGACGCAACAGTGATCTCAGCAGCGATCTCGCTATGTCTGACACGTACCAGCGATCAGGCCCCTGCTGTGAATCGCTGGTCGTGTCAGAAATGCCTGGACTTTTTTTTGATCGCTGGTCTCCCACTGGCCAGCACGCATCGCTGCGTGTGGCAGGCAGGAGACCAGCGATCAGCTGGTAACCAAGGTACACATCGGGTTTACAGGCGCGGGGCTGTGCCTGGAAAACCGATGTGTACCTTGGATACCAGCGCGCTGCTGCAGGGGAGCTGGTAACCAAGGTACACATCGGGTTTCCAGGCACCATGCAGCGCCTGGAAACCCGATGTGTACCTTGGTTACCAGCTCCCTGAACCAGCGGGCTGGTATCCAACGTACACTGCGGGTAACTAGGCGACGTTACCCGCAGTGTCGTTGTCCTGATCGCTGCCTAAGCTGCCTGTTTGGCAGCTCAGCAGCAATCATGTAGCGACGCACCAGCGAACCTGATCGTTGTCGGGATCGCTGGTGTGTCGCTATGTGTGACAGGGCCTTAAACAAATGTTCCAATCTATCTTGCTTAAGAAAAAACAGAATGCTGCTTACTGAGAGATCAGGTTACACAGCATATAGAAGTCTATGAAAGTAGGAGGAAGGAGAAGCAGAATGTGAAGCAGACCAACAAACTGGACAGATTCCAGCAAGTTCATCCCAAAGCTACACTGCTCAGAATGTACTTCATGTGTCTGCTTTTAGTAAGTGTAATATCCCAGCCAAGTGCTGTAGTCACAGCTACACTGCTCAGTACTGCTGTATATGTCCAACAGGCTGTTGCTTCCAGTAAGTGTTTTATCTGCTACACTGCTCAGTACTATTGTGTAATGTCCCCCAGGCTCCAGCTTCCAGTGTTTTATCTTACCCAAGGGCTGTAGTCACAGCTACACACTGCTTAGTATTGCTGTATAATGTCCCCTGGGCTCCAGCTTCCAGTAAGTGTTTAATCATACCCAATTGCTGTAGTCAAAGCTACACTCCTCGGTACTGCTGTATGTCTTCCTGATCTTCCTGCACTATACACCAAATATCATCCTATAAAATAACCAGCACTGTATTATACTAATCATAGTATCATAGAATTATAGAATGGTAGAGTTGGAAGGGACCTCCTGGGCCATCTGGTCCAACCCCCTGCTCAAAGCAGGACTCACTAAATCATCACAGACAGATGTCTGTCCAACCTTTGTTTGAAGTCTTCCATTGAATGAGAACTCACCACCTGTCGTGGCAGCCTGTTCCACTCATTGATCACCCTAACTGTCAAAAAGTTTTTTCTAATATCTAATCTGTGTCTCCTCCCATTCAGTTTCATCCCATCTCTTCTAGTCTTTCCTTGTGCAAATGAGAATAATGATGATCCTTCTACATTGACAGCCCTTGAGATATTTGTAGACAGCTATTAAGTCTCCTCTCAGTCTTCGTTTTTGCAAGCTAAACATTCCCAAATCCTGTAACCATTCCTCATTGCACATGGTTTGCAGACCGGTCACCATTCTGGTCGCTATTCTCTGAACTTGCTCCAGTTTGTTGATGTCTTTTTTAAAATGTGGTGCCCAAAACTGGACACAGTATTCCAGATGAGGTATAACCAAAGAGGAGTAGAGGGCAATAATGACTTCACGTGATCTAGACTGTATGCTTCTGTTAATACATCCCAGAATTGTATTTGCCTTTTTTGCTGCTGCATCACACTATTGACTCATGCTCAGTCTGTGATCAATTAGTATACCCAAGTCTTTCTCATATGTGCTGTTGCTTAGCCCTATTCCTCCCATTCTGTATATGCTTTTTTCATTTTTATTGCCCAGATGTAGTTCTTTGCATTTTTTGTTAAAACCATTCTGTTAGTTGCTGCCCACTGCTAAAATTTATTTATATCTTTTTGAATCCTCTCTCTTCTCTAGTATTAGCTATCCCTCCTAGTTTTGTGTCATAAGCAAATTTAATCAGTTTACCCTCAATTCCTTCATCTAAATCATGATAAAGATGTTGAACAATACAGGGCCCAGGACAGAGCCCTGTAGTACCCCACTTGAGACATTCTTCCAACTGGATGTGCAGCCATTTGCGACCACTCTTTGAGTCCGATCACTAAGCCAGTTATGAATCCACCTAACAGGTGCCTTGTCCATTCCATACTTAGTCATTTTTTTCAATAAGGATTGTGTGAGATACTTTGTCAAATGCTTTACTGAAGTCAAGATATACTATATCTACAGCATTTCCCTCATCCACCCAGTCAGTGATTCTGTCATAGAAGGAAATTAAGTTAGTCTGACATGACCTATTAGTTACAAACCCATGCTGACTTTGTTTAATCACGTCATTCTTATCCAGTTACTTACATACATGTTGTTTAATAATTTGTTCAAAGATCTTTCCAGGTGTAGAAGTCAGACTCACCGGCCTATAGTTCCCAGGGTCCACCTTCTTCCCCTTTTTGAAGATTTGCTCTTCTCCAGTCTTCTGGGACTTCTGTTCTCCAAGAATTTTCAAAGATTATGGAGAGTGGTTCAAAATTTTCTTCTGCTATCTCCTTCAGTACTCTGGGGTGTTATTCATCTTGACCTGGAGACTTGAATTCATTTAGGTTAGTTAAGTGTTTCCTCAATATCTTTCTGTTTATAGATATCCTGGATTCTTCTAGTTCCTTAATAGGACAGTGAAGATCAGTTGATGTTACATTTCCTTTCTGAGAGAAAACAGATGCAAAATAGGAATTTAAAAGTTCGGCCTTCTCAACATCCTTCCTTACCATTTCATCATTTTCATCCTGGAAAAATTCTATAGCATCTTTGACTTTTCTTTTATTTTTGACATATCCCCAAAGTCCTTTTTTATCGCTTTTGACTAGAGTTGAGCGATACTTTCCGATATCCAAAAGTATCGGAATCGGAATGGTATCGCCGATACCCAAAAAATATCGGCGATACCCGATACCGATACCGGAAGTCCAATGTAAGTCTATGGGAACAAAATATCGAAATTAAAAAAACCCCATTCTAGCCTTGTAGGTTAATTGTACATGAAGGAAAACAACAAAGAGTAATGTAGAATGTATTGGGGGAGGTTGAGGAGACATTAAAGGCATAGATGTTTAACCCAATCCAATGGAATAGCATTAATTTTTTTTTTTTAGGAAATACGTTCGGATTGACGAAGAAATTGACAATGTTGTTAACCTTTTTTCTATTTTGGCAAATATGTATGTTTCACAACTTCCATGCTCTTCACCTTTTTAACTTTTGACACACTTTCTCCTTCATAATCTTCAGCAGCATCATCTTTGTCATCAAATTATTCTTCATTTTCACCTTCTTTATCTTCTTCTAAAACTTCTTGCTTTTCATGTTTTTGTTAACATTACTCATATTGTTCTTTTTAAACTATTATTGTTCTTCATATTATAGTCCTTCATCTTCTTCATCATATTCTTATTTGTGACATAGATTCCTGTACTTGTAATCTGTAAAAGTATGATTTTTTCATCGTTCCGTTCTTGCTGCCACAAAAGATTTAAATTACAACAGTATTTGTCCGTGTTCAGTTTAGCCTGCAGCATCAGGCATTTACCAGGGGCACCACGAGGAGGAACGGACTCACCCCCATACACTGCTTAGTCTTCTTCTGCTTATAATTTAGAGCATATATTTTGCTCTTCATTTTGGTCTTATACTTCTTGTTCTTCTGCCTTTAGATCTTCTGCTTATTGTTCTTGTGTCTCTTGTTCTGTATCTTGTATTTGTAGCACAACCTTGTACCAGCTGATGTTACTGGGACACGGTTACTAACGGAGGTACCTGTGCTCCAAAGCACTACCAAGGACCAGCAGACGTTGCTGGAACTCGGATACCGAGATAGAGGCACCTAGGCCAAAGGCACTGCGGAGAACCAGTTGACGGTACTGGAACCCGGACGGGTAGCAGAAGGTACAAGAGCCAATGCAAGTAACGAGGACCAGCTGACTGTGCTGGAACCCGGAGGGGCAGCAGAAGGAAAAGAGCCAATGGCACAACCGAGGACCAGCTGACGTTACTGGGACACGGTTACTAAGCAGGAGGTACCTGTGCTCCAAAGCACTACCAAGGACAAGCAGACATTGCAGGAACTCGGATACCGAGATGGAGGCACCTAGGCCAAAGAAACTGCGGAGAACCAGTTGACGGCACTGGAACCCCGACGGGTAGCAGAAGGTACAAGAGCCAATGCAAGTAATGAGGACCAGCTGACTGTGCTGGAACCCGGAGGGGCAGCAGAAGGAAAAGAGCCAATGGCACAACCGAGGACCAGCTGACGTTACTGGGACACGGTTACTAAGCAGGAGGTACCTGTGCTCCAAAGCACTACCAAGGACAAGCAGACATTGCAGTAACTCGGATACCGAGATGGAGGCACCTAGGCCAAAGGCACTGTGGAGAACCAGCTGACGGTACTGGAACTCAGACGGGTACCATAAGGCACCCATGAAAATGTAAGTTGACAGGCCGCAAGCCGTCTGCAGTTACCAAATCACACAGTCCTACAGTGGGTGCTTGTCCTATTTTCACAACGGAAAGAGCCTTTATTTACATATCCCACAGCACACATAGGAATCACCTAAACTGCAGGCACCATAGAGTCGGATAACCGGAATGCAACATGACAGGACAACTTATTTGAGGCTAATTTACGTTGACACTGCCAGGAAACAGCTGTGGTGCTGTAACCAGGGTGGGCATGAGTCAGTACCCGTGCCAATTACTTCCAAGCAACAACTGGCGGTGTTGGAGCCCAGGGATGAGAGGAGGACAGGGTGGAGGCAGCATGACTTTTTGTCGTACACACAGCAGGGGAACAGCTGCCATTACTCAACCCAGTAACACAGGAGCAAGTGTTGACTGTGCTAACAGCACTTACAGGCAACAACTGGCGGTGTTGGAGCCCAGGGTCCAATGCATCGACTTCAATTGTTTCCACCTCCTCTCAGGAACACAGCACTGTTGATCAACCATCTGTCTCTTCACCGCCTGCCAAATTGCCCAGTCAGTCAGAGAGTTCTGTACAGGAGCCAGCTGAGTCTCTGCTTCTGTTCTCAGAATCTGTTGGTTTGCAAACAGGGGCACAGCCAAGCAGCATTCTGGAATGTGAAGAAGAGGGAGTATGCAGTGATGCGCAACAGCTGTGTCTCTCTGAATCTGAAGAGGCGGGTGAGACAGTGCCGATGGTCAGCACACCACAGAACGCATCTGATGATGATGAGACTCAGGTGCCAGTTTCTGTTGAGCATGGTGGTGGCCAGACCACCCAACAGCAGCAGGTGTTGGAAGAGGTTAGTGGAGATGATGAGGTCCAAGACCCAACATGGCGTGAGGAACAGGAAGGTGGTGGTAGCAGCTCTGAGGAAGCGATTGCCCCAACGGTACAAACAGGAGGGAGAGTTAGGCTGCATACTCTGTTGCCTGTAGCCTCCATTTTGGCACCTGTTCGGATTTCTCTTCCAAAAGTCTAAACGGACGCTCCCAGGACTTGCACTGCGTGGTCCTTTTTTCACACACTTGCAGATGATATTTGCTATGTCAAATGCAAGCTGTGTAATCAAAAAGTAAAAAGAGGTAAAGTGTCAGTAACCTCAATACCACAAATATGTGTAAACATGTGCGGAGAAAACACGTACTTGAGTTACAAAGACACACTGAAGATGTACAGTCTATAGAGAATCACTGCACAAGTTTAACTGCATATGTCATGGTTAAATTTGAAATTTTTATTGCACACTTGATGTGAAAAAAGAAAATAGCTATGAGACTACTGACTGACGTTTTGGGCAACGCAGTGGCCTTTATCAAATAGTCGCTGGAAGAGATAGAAAAATTTACAGTCAATGACAATGTATAATATATACAATATATACAATAAATACATAGGGTGAAGAATATATATACATAGGAATTAGGCAACATGTTAAACATTTGGGTGATACTGTAGAACACGGAGAATTATCCCTCTAGGGTATGCGGGTGGATAATGTAGTTTTTTGTTGATTTTTGGGAGTGTGTAGAAAACAGGGGTGATGGGGTATTGAATATTAAGGAATGTCATAGTCTTACAGTCTATGGTGATCAATTAAAGATGTTTTGTCAGGATACGATCAATTTTTTGACAGATGTAAAATGTAGGGTCACAATTGAGTTGTCTGTAGGTTAGGTTAACTGACAGTTGTCTATGAATTTCGGCAATAGATTGGGTCTTATTCATAATAACGATAGCACCCCCCTTATCTGCTGGTTTAATAATAATGTTGGGGTTATCTTTCAGAGATTTTATGGCTTGTTTATCTGTGGGTGTCAGGTTGTGGCGTATCGGGTGTAGGCCCAATCTCGGCAAACCATCCACGAGCACAGGCTCTGAATGCTGGCATTGCAAAACTCCTGTCCCTTGAAATGCTGTCATTCAGGCTGGTGGAGACTGACAGTTTACGGAAATTAATGGCATTGGCAGTCCCACAATACAATGTGCCAAGCTGATTTTATTTCAGCAGGCAAGCCGTCCCTGGTCTGTAAAAGCATGTTGTTGAGGTTAAAATTAAACATGCGCTACTAAACTCCGTCAGTAGCAATGTCCACCTGACCACCGCTGCGTGGACCAGTATCCATGGCCAGGGACGATACCTTTCCCTTACTGCCCATTGGGTCAATGTTGTGGAGCCGGGTACAGATCTTGCGAGTGGCGCTGTACGTGTTCAGGCAACTACAAGGATTGCGGGAATCAAGTCTGTACACATTGACTCCTCCTTCTCCATTTCCTCAGAAACATCGTTGCAGGAGCCGTCACGGTCTACCTCCACATGGACCCGTGAACGCTTAATAAGAATCTTTAGTTATATAGCGCCAACAGATTACGCAGCGCTTTACAGTTTAACAGTTTCAGAACACAAGTCATAACTAACAACGTTACCAATACAATAATGAAAGCAATATAATCCGCACATGCTCGTGAGAGCTTACAATTTACAAATATGTGGGGGAGATACAAAGTACAGGTGTTTATATACAATGGTGTATTTAGAATGATGGCCCAGCCATTTTGAGGGAGTGAGGGATGGATGGAGATAGTGAATGGGCTACACACACACACTTACACATAGAATGACTTTGATTAGTGAATGTGATAGGCCGCTATGAAGAAATGTGTTTAGAGTGAGCGCCCCAAAACATGCAAATTGTGGATAGTTCTAATTTCTTGGGGTACAGCATTCCACAGTATTGGCGCAGCGCGGGAGAAGTCTTGGATTCGGGAGAGATGTTCTTTAGGTGTAGGTGGCAATAGCGGGCAACAGATTGTATATGGGAGGTGAAGGAGAGATTGGTGTCAAACATAACACCCAGACAGCGAGCCTGTTGACCGATATGAGCACAGACGTGGCCAAACGTCAACAGGCCGTCCTGAAATTAATTTCCATGGGGAATCAAAGACACACAGCGCTGGAGCTCTGGAATGCCATAAAGCAAGAGAGCGACATGTGTATTTTGCCAGCGAATCTCCAGCCAGGCTTGGTAGTGTGTGACAATGGCCGAAATCTGGTGGCAGGTCTGGGCCTAGGCAACGTCACTCACATACCATGTCTGGCACATGTGTTAAACTTGGTCGTCCAGAGTTTTTTGAGGGACTACCGGATCTTGATGCACTGCTGCACAAGGTCCGCCTACAGTGCGCTAACTTGCGACGTTCCACCATGGCCAGATTGCGCATTGCAGCTCTGCAACGCAGATTTTGCCTTCCTGAACATCGCATCATATGTGACGTACCCACCAGGTGGAATTCCACGTTACATATGTTGGAGCGGTTGTGTGAGCAGCAGCCAGCAGTAATGGAGTATCAGCTGCATCAGTTGCAATCAACTCGCAATTTGCGCCGTTCACTTCACCACTACTGAGTGGGCCTCTATAATAATAATCTTTATTTATATAGCGCCAACAGATTCCGCAGCGCTGTACAGTTTAACAGTTTCCTAACACAAGTCATAAGTGACAACGTTAACAATACAATAATTAAAGCAATATAAGCCGCCCCTGCTCGTGAGACCTTACAATCTACAATGAGGAGGGGGAGCTACAAAGTACAGTTGTTTATATACAATGGTTTATTTACAATGATGGTCCAGCCATTTTCAGGGAGTGAGGGATGGATGGAGATAGTGAATGGGCTACACACACACACAGTTACACGTAGAATGACTTTGATTAGTGAATGTGATAGGCCGCTCTGAACAAATGTGTTTTGAGTGTGGAAGTAGGGCTGTTAATGGGGATGTTGAAGTCTCCAAGGATAAGGGTTGGTACTTCTGAGGACATGAAAGTGCGGCAGCCAGGCAGAGAAGTGGTCAAGGAACTGTGTGGGCGAGCCTGGGGTCCGATATATTACCGCTACTCTAAGGGAGAGGGGACGAAAGAGCCTGATGGTGTGTACCTAATAATTTTCAAAATCTTAATATAAAATTTACATGTTACATATTTACATCTAGTATAAAACATTTAACCATTAAGCCTACTTACAGAACAAGGAAGTGTAAAAAAACTTGTGCTTAAAAAAAAAGTGCAAATTAAATGTGAGAAGGGCAGTGTAACAAATAATTTAGGAAAAAGATAAACTAACATAAAGTGCTGTGTGCTGTGTAAGAGCCAGACACATTAACATGAAATCAGTCTGGAATAGCGGTGATTTTCTCCCCATAACCCGAGTAACATTCTGGGGAGAGGGGTGTAGAGTCAACGATCAGCAACTAGCTACGGTAGATCAAATACCTGAAAAAAAAAAAAAAAATGGTTATTTAACATTCATAAGATACATTTTATTTTATCAAAAAAAAATTAAATATTTAACATTCATAAGATACATTGTATTTAAAAAAAAAATAAAAATTTATTTAACATTCCTAAGATAAAAATTTTTTTAAACATAAAAACTATAATACACAGCAGGATCTTTAGTAAAAACCAGACTTACCACTGTAACCTCTTAATCCTTGCAAGCTTCAACACAACGTTGACAAGGTACACAGCAGGGGTGGTCGGTCTCCTAGACAATGAGCAAACTCCTTCATGTTGAGAGAGGCCACCATCTCCTTAGCTTTCTGGTACTTTTCTGTGGGAATGAGCTTGTCTCCAACCAGCCAGGAATATTCATTGAATGGCACACCATGGTTTGGTATTAGCACCCAGTACCAAAAGTGAAGCCAACCACAGTTCCCATTTCTCATGAACTTTATTTGATATACTGGCTGGCCAAACATTAGTTTCTCACAAAGGAGCTGAAGACCTGAGTGGCAGTAGGTGCAAGTCTCTCCAGCATGACCTGTTTGTTAGATATTTGCCGTCTACACCTAAAGAACATCTCTAGAATCTGCCCTTTTCTCACCATGGAAACAACAAAAACCCTCACTGTAGCATTGATCCACTCCCGCCTGGACTACTGCAATGCTCTATTACTTGGCCTCCCCATTACTCGACTATCCCCTCTCCAGTCCATCCTTAATGCAGCAGCCAGGGTCATCCATCTGGCTAATCGGTACTCGGACGCGTCCGCTCTTCGCCAGTCCTTACACTGGCTGCCCATTCATTATAGGATCCAATTCAAAGTACTGGTTCTCACCCACAAAGCTCTCCACAGTGCAGCACCCCCCTACATCTCCTCCCTCATTTCTATCTATCGGCCTAACCGACTGCTGCGCTCTGCAAATGACTTTCGACTAACCTCTGCAGTAATCCGTACCTCCCACTCCCGACTCCAAGACTTCTCCCGCGCTGCGCAAATCCTCTGGAATGCTCTACCACAAGAAATTAGGACTATCCACAATTTGCCTGGTTTCAGGCGCTCCCTCAAAACACATTTGTTCAGAGTGGCCTATCACATTCAATAAGCAAAGTCGTTCTATGTTTAAGTGTGTATGTGGAGCCCATTCACTACCTCCATCCATGCCTCACTCCCTCAAGATGGCTGGACCATCATTGGAAATGCACCATTATATATACACACCTGTACTTTGTATCTCCCCCACCTCATTGTAGATTGTAAGCTCTCACGAGCAGGGTCGGCTTATTTTGCTTTAATTATTGTATTGTTAACGTTGTTACCTATGACTTGTGTTTTGAAACTGTTAAAGTGTAAAGCGCTGCGGAATATGTTGGCGCTATATAAATAAAGATTATTATTATTATTATATCAGAGGGAGAAGAGGATTGGGCCTTGACAAGGTGCCCGATTGCATCTTAAGTCTTATTGAATGTTGGAGCCAGTCCACCGTACAAAAGCAGCCATAGAGTGTCCGGGTACCTGCTTGGATTTCGATCAAAATGAAGACTACTTTGATGTACATGTACACCAATTCGAGAAAAATGACAAGGATGAGGCAGTAAGACACGCTCAGCAGAGTACAAGCAGCATTGCTTGAAGAAGTAACTTGAGCGTGATCAAAATTGAATAAATTAAAATCTCAGACTACAGTGAACACAACTCTTAGCTGTGAAAGGGCTTTTTGTGTCCTTCTACAGTGTTTTCAACCAATGTATTGGATACGGATGGAAGCACGTCACACTATAATTTCAATTGAATGGAGCAGCAAGAATTACACTAAAGAAAAAAAAAAAAAAGTGTGAGAGTGACATGTGCAGATGCCTACATACAGCGTTGTATGCCGAGCAAACTGCAGCGCGTCACCTGCACTCACACACACACCTTGCAGAGCTGTGAAAAAAACACTGCAAGGCAAAAGGAAGATGTACACAGCGGTTGGTAAAGTAGCCTGCCTAAAGCACAGTACACAAAATCGCAATCTCTAACTGTCCCTCAGAGTCAGCAGAGCAGCGTTCTGTCCCAAACTGAATTAACAGCACAGTGACGCTAAAATGGCGGCTTTATCCCACAACAATACCTTCCTTGTGTCACGGTTAGGGTAGCGTGTGTCTATTATATGAGTGTCTGTAAAATGTAACGTTACGCAGACTTATTCTGCCCTTGGGACGCAAAAATAAGACAGCAGTAATCATTTACTGTATAAAACTCCACCTATGCGCAACAAAACAAGCACGTTCCCTCTTACGGTTCCTGCGCTGACATGTGAGTAGGGAGTTTGGAGACGTTCCTGAATTTATCCCAGGTATCCAAGCATATCAGGCCGATAGGAGAGCATTAAAACCACCCACGGTGGTGACTTAAATATGGTGAATCGAACCAGTGAAGAACTGTAGGTCGATGCGAATGAATGTGCGATCACATGACACACGTTTATAATAACCCTTGCTAGACACGAGTAACTTTGTAGACATTTGGACACACCTGAACCCAGATGGCAGTGAATATTCATTCTATTCGGCGCCACATGACTCTTGGTTCAGAATAGATTATATATTGCTAGCACAGGAGCTATTAAGGGGAGTGGAAGAGGCAGATGTGCACAGCGTAGCTATATATGACCACGCGCCCGTATCAGTGACCCTGCCAGATATGGTGCAGATGGGGCCAAACCAAACTTGGCGCTTCCCGACCTATTTGTTAATGGATGAGAAGTTTCGACATCATGTGAAGCAATGGTGTTTTTAATATGTAAGGGATAATGGAGATACTAGGGATAGGCCGGAACTTTTATGGGCAGCAGGGAAGGGAGTAATGCGCGGGAAACTAATAGGTTATCAGACAACGCTAAAAAAAAGAATGGCGACAAACTACTCGCAGGCTAGCAGGATATTACGCGATAGGTACACGGCAAACAAGACAAGTTCATCAACACAGGTTAAAAATAGATGTAAGCAGGCTAAGGTTGACTTACACGTATGGGTATATCGACGAGAGAGAAGCAGTAATAACAATTATAGAGCCGATGTATATCGTTATGGTAGCAAATGAGGGAGACTATTAGCACGACTAGCGAAAGGAAATCACATTCGTCATCAACATATTACAGCGTTAACGAATAAACATGGGATCATGAACACAGACCCTCGAACCATAAACACCATTCTACAAGAATACTACTCAGACTTATATAAGGTGGAACATACGGATAGTGAGGAGGGTAACACCTTTGTAGATGGAATACGGTTACCATCCATCACAAACTATCAGCTTCTCCTTTTAAAAAAACAAATTGAGGTGACGGAAGTGACAGCGGCGATAAGTTACTTTAAATACGGGAAAGCTCCAGGATCTGACGGGTTTACAGCCAAATTATTAAAATTATTGAGTGAGGATATCCCGTCCACATTGGTACGCACCTTCAATCATATATTGGAGACAGGAGGGTTGCCCAGACATTCAAACATGTCACACATGAAGTTGCTACTAAAACCAAACAAACCTTCACATCTGCCTGGATCCTATCGTACATTCTCACTCATTGACCATTATATCAAGATTTTGTCCAGGATCATGGAAGATCTTTTGAGTAGCATTGTTCCTACGCTGATAGGGCGATCACAAGTGGCCTTTGTTAGCTACTTTGTTGGCTACTATCAGTCTCACTATGCATAACACATGTGTGCAGTGGGCAGTATTACCTTTGCCTTCGGTGGAGTAGGAAAACCCCTCTCCTATCGAAGTGTTAGTTGGGGAGATGGAAGATTTGACACCGGGACCTGAATTGTAATACTTAAATGTGACAGGTGACAAATTTGTTAAGGCGCAACTACGCGGCCCCTACGTTGAGTCTAGCCCGTGAAAATTTACTGGTTGTCAATGGGGAACCCCAACACCCCGGGGCAGCTACAGTATTTAAACAATTAGAGCTGAACCAAGATTTGCTGTATCAGGTTTATAAAATACATGTTGAAATTTTTTAGCAATTGCTGCTACCGCAGTCATATCGGAGGTTGGTAATGGACTTAGCGCATGCGCATGTACTAGGGTGACATTTGTGCCAAAAGAAAACCCTACACAGAATTATACAACGGTTTTACTGGCTGGGGGTCTATCAAGAAGTTAAACGGTATTGTAACTCTTGTCGCATGCGCCAGATACACAGTCCTCAGCCTCATTTTGTAAGTCCCTTGGTGCCATTAAAAATTTTAGAGGTCCAGTTTGAGAGAATACCCATGGATCTGGTGGAGCCGGTTAATAAATCAGCAAGGGGTCATCAACAGGGGCAATAAAAGGGGCACTGTGTGGGTCACCAGTTTTGAGCACACCCGAGTTCAAAAGAGAATTCATTGTCCAGACTGATGCGTCAGAGGTAGGTCTGGGTGCCGTGTTGTCTCAGGACTGGAGCTTAACGGGGAGGAGCATCCCATTAGTTTCCTGAGTCGAAAACTTACTCCATCAAAAAACAGAGACAGCATTGTAGAGAGAGAGTGCCTGGCGATAAAGTGGGCACTGGAGTCGTTGCGCTACTATTTGTTGGGGATAACATTTTGTTTTGTAAATGATCATTCCCCTGTGACTGGCAGTGTTGTAGCCCAGGGAGTAGAGTTCAGGTGGTAGAAAGATGAACATAACAGGAGACTTGGAAAACGTTGGCAAACAGTTATTTAATCTGAAAACGGACAGGCAAATTCAGGTGAGATCCATGCCTTGTTCATTTTCAGAAAAATAAGCCGGTCTACATTGTCTGAGGATAGTCGCATGCGACGGTCTGTTAGTACACCACCTGCATCACTAAAGACGCGCTCAGATAATACACTGGCAGCAGGGCAAGCCAGCACCTCCAAAGCATACCACACATCAAATACAAATATAACAGTAATAATAATATTATCAATAAAAAATGAAATTGCACACACAGTACACAGACACAGCTCATATGTGTGTATGAGAGAGTGTTTCTGTGTGTAGTTCATGCCTCTAGCCTAGAAGATCAGTCTTGCTAAAATCTTTAACACTGACCCCTGTTCTGTTCTTAAAATGGTGGATGCTGAACTGCTTCTCAGCCCCCTCATACACAATCATTATGTGGCACTGCTGGGCTCAGTCAGAGGCATCAGATTGAACTAGGCTGTCCTGAGTCATTCTCAATAGAACATTTTGTTCAGCAGTTCATCTAGTTCATTTAGTTCAGAGGTCACATGATGCATTTCCCATCAGCTCCTCACAGGATAGGGTGGAGAAAAACTGAACTAAATGAACTAATCTTTTGAACTAATCTTTTCAGTGAACTAGTTCATAGTGAACTAATCACCAAAATTAACTAGATTTCCCATCACTATGGTGTACACCTTGGTGGCGCTGTCACAAAACTTTGCCACATTTGTAACATACAGCTCTTGCCCTGTGCAGAGGCGCTGCTTGTGCTCTCTCTTGTTGCAGAGGTGTCTACAATGCCTCGACGCACAGAGCTGCTTTGTAAAGCAGTAGCAGCAGCAGCGCTCTCGGCTGGAATGGAGAACATTATGGATTTCAACAGTGTGTCTTGGTCCTCCAACATTTTACGGTCCCGGTTCAACGGTGTGATGAGGCTTTGTAAGTTGTCCCAGTAGCGAGGGTCTAGGAGGGTGTACACCCAATAATCTGACGTGGTGAGAATGTGGCCGATGCAGCGGTCGTTTCTCAGGCAGTGCAGCATGAAATCAACCATGTGCTGCAGACTCACAAATGGCCAACAAATGCTGTCCTCTGGAAGAGCGTCACACTAATATATTTTTGTAAATTTAAAATAGAATAAAGCAGCAGCAATTTTTGAAAAATTACAAGGATGAGCCAGTGACAGACACTCAGCAGAGTACACGCTGCGGTGGTTGAAGTGGAGCGGGATCTACACTCCTACAAAAAAATGAAACCTCAGACTACAGTGAACACTGAAACACAACTGTTCACTTGCTGTGAAAGGCCTTTTTGTGGACTTCTATTAAGTTTGCAAGCAATGTATTGTATTTTGATGGAAGAGCGTCACACTAATATATTTTTGTAAATTTAAAATAGAATAAAGCAGCAGCAATTTTTGAAAAATTACAAGGATGAGCCAGTGACAGACACTCAGCAGAGTACACGCTGCGGTGGTTGAAGTGGAGCGGGATCTACACTCCTACAAAAAAATGAAACCTCAGACTACAGTGAACACTGAAACACAACTGTTCACTTGCTGTGAAAGGCCTTTTTGTGGACTTCTATTAAGTTTGCAAGCAATGTATTGTATTTTGATGGAAGAGCGTCACACTAATATATTTTTGTAAATTTAAAATAGAATAAAGCAGCAGCAATTTTTGAAAAATTACAAGGATGAGCCAGTGACAGACACTCAGCAGAGTACACGCTGCGGTGGTTGAAGTGGAGCGGGATCTACACTCCTACAAAAAAATGAAACCTCAGACTACAGTGAACACTGAAACACAACTGTTCACTTGCTGTGAAAGGCCTTTTTGTGGACTTCTATTAAGTTTGCAAGCAATGTATTGTATTTTGATGGAAGAGCGTCACACTAATATATTTTTGTAAATTTAAAATAGAATAAAGCAGCAGCAATTTTTGAAAAATTACAAGGATGAGCCAGTGACAGACACTCAGCAGAGTACACGCTGCGATGGTTGAAGTGGAGCGGGATCTACACTCCTACAAAAAAATGAAACCTCAGACTACAGTGAACACTGAAACACAACTGTTCACTTGCTGTGAAAGGCCTTTTTGTGGACTTCTATTAAGTTTGCAAGCAATGTATTGTATTTTGATGGAAGAGCGTCACACTAATATATTTTTGTAAATTTAAAATAGAATAAAGCAGCAGCAATTTTTGAAAAATTACAAGGATGAGCCAGTGACAGACACTCAGCAGAGTACACGCTGCGGTGGTTGAAGTGGAGCGGGATCTACACTCCTACAAAAAAAATGAAACCTCAGACTACAGTGAACACTGAAACACAACTGTTCACTTGCTGTGAAAAGCCTTTTTGTGGACTTCTATTAAGTTTGCAAGCAATGTATTGTATTTTGATGGAAGAGCGTCACACTAATATATTTTTGTAAATTTAAAATAGAATAAAGCAGCAGCAATTTTTGAAAAATTACAAGGATGAGCCAGTGACAGACACTCAGCAGAGTACACGCTGCGGTGGTTGAAGTGGAGCGGGATCTACACTCCTACAAAAAAATGAAACCTCAGACTACAGTGAACACTGAAACACAACTGTTCACTTGCTGTGAAAGGCCTTTTTGTGGACTTCTATTAAGTTTGCAAGCAATGTATTGTATTTTGATGGAAGAGCGTCACACTAATATATTTTTGTAAATTTAAAATAGAATAAAGCAGCAGCAATTTTTGAAAAATTACAAGGATGAGCCAGTGACAGACACTCAGCAGAGTACACGCTGCGGTGGTTGAAGTGGAGCGGGATCTACACTCCTACAAAAAAATGAAACCTCAGACTACAGTGAACACTGAAACACAACTGTTCACTTGCTGTGAAAGGCCTTTTTGTGGACTTCTATTAAGTTTGCAAGCAATGTATTGTATTTTGATGGAAGAGCGTCACACTAATATATTTTTGTAAATTTAAAATAGAATAAAGCAGCAGCAATTTTTGAAAAATTACAAGGATGAGCCAGTGACAGACACTCAGCAGAGTACACGCTGCGGTGGTTGAAGTGGAGCGGGATCTACACTCCTACAAAAAAATGAAACCTCAGACTACAGTGAACACTGAAACACAACTGTTCACTTGCTGTGAAAGGCCTTTTTGTGGACTTCTATTAAGTTTGCAAGCAATGTATTGTATTTTGATGGAAGAGCGTCACACTAATATATTTTTGTAAATTTAAAATAGAATAAAGCAGCAGCAATTTTTGAAAAATTACAAGGATGAGCCAGTGACAGACACTCAGCAGAGTACACGCAGCATTAGTTGAAGTAACTGGAGCGTGATCTGCACTCAAAAAAAAAAAAAAAAAATTACAGACTGCAGTGAACACTGAAACACAACTGTTCACTTGCTGTGAAAGGCTCCATTGTGGACTTCTATAGTGTTTGCAACCAAGGTATTGTATACGGATGGAAGCGCGTCACACTATTATTTCAATTACATGGAGCAGCAAGAATTACACTGAAGAAAAAAAAAAGAGTCTGTGAGTGACACGTGCAGATGCCTACAGACAGCGTTGCATACAGAGCAAACTGCAGCGTCACCTGCACTCACACACACCTTGCTGAGCTGTTAAAACAACACTGCAGGCAAAAGGAAGCTTTACACAGCGGTTGGTGCTAGCCTGCCTACAGCACAGTACACTAAATCGCAATCTCTAACTGTCCCTCAGAGTCAGCACAGCAGCGTTCTGTCCCTTACTGAATTCACAGCACAGTGACGCTAAAATGGCGGCGGCGCCTTTTATACACTGAAGAAAAAAAAAAAAGAGTCTGTGAGTGACATGTGCAGATGCCTACAGACAGCGTTGCATGCAGAGCAAACTGCAGCGTCACCTGCACTCACACACACCTTGCAGAGCTGTTAAAACAACACTGCAGGCAAAAGGAAGCTTTACACAGCCGGTGGTAAACTAGCCTGCCTAAAGCACAGTACACAAAATCGCAATATCTAACTGTCCCTCAGAGTCAGCAGAGCAGCGTTCTTTCCCTAACTGAGTTCACAGCACAGTGACGCTAAAATGGCTGCGGCGCCTTTTATAGTGCATTCTGACATCATTTCAGCAGCCAATCACAGCCATGCCATTAGTTAAGATGACCGCAGCATTACAGGATGTGCCCACACTTCATAAGATTCATCATTGGCTGACTAACATCACATTGCCTCTCAAAGAATTATGGGAACTTCCGATTCCGGTATACGATATTGAAAAAGTATCGGAATTAAGTATCGGAATTCCGATAACGCGAATATCGGCCGATACCCGATACTTGCGGTATCGGAATGCTCAACACTACTTTTGACGTCTCTTGCAAGCCTTAATTCATTATCAGCTTTAATAATCTGATTCGTGCCCTGCAGGTTCTGCAGACATCATTATATTCTTCTTTAGATATGCCTCCCTCTTTCCATTTTAATATCTTTCTTCCTTTTTAGCATGTGTTTAAGTTCTGTGTTCATCCATCCAGGTTTCCTTAAATGCTTCCTATTCGTCCCTTTTCGGAATTGTTAAAGATTGTGCTTTGAGAATCTCATTTTTCAAGATTTCCCATCCTTCCTGGACATTTTTGTCCTTAAGGATATCCAGCCATTGGATTCCTCTGTTTCTCTTTCTGAGTCCCTTAAAATCTGCCTTTCTGAAATCTAACCTTGAAGTCTGAGTCTTCACAGGTCTTCCTTCTCTAGTTATCCAAAATTCTAAAATAGCATGGTCGCTACCTCCTAGGGTCCCAGCCACTCTTGCCTCCTCAACCATTTTCTCCTGTTTATAAGGATTAGATCCAAGGTAGCAGATCCCCTTGTTTTCTTCCCTACCTTTTGGAAGATAAAGTTGTCAGCAAGAGAGGATAAGAATTTGTTTGCCCTGTTAGTTTTGCCAGAGAGAGATTCCCAACAAATGTCTGGATAGTTGAAATCTCCCATGACAACTATGTCATACTTTTTGGAGAACTTGGCCAATTGATGCATAGAGTTCATTCATATCTTCGGCTTGCACAGGCGGCCTGTAGTAAACGCCTACAATGGTGTCCTTTCATTGTGGGGCAGTCATATTGGTGGTCACCCAGCTGTCCCAGGACGAGATAAATATATTACCAGCAGGGGTGAACCTAGCCTCTCTGCTGCCTGAGGCGAGCTGCAAAATGACGCCCCCCCATTGTAAAATCAGTACAAATAAATCTGATTTACTCTTACTAGCCTAACCTGACGCACATGTGAAATACATACACTTTTAAATAGGAATATGTTTGAAACATCGATTTTTCTGTTTGTTAAAGATCTGTATAAGTAGTAGAAAATAAAGGATATTAAGAATACTACTCACTGTATGGTTCAGTTTCAGAAATCAACAGCAGGGCCTTAATCAAAATTGTTCAACAAACCCTCTTGCCACGTAGAACTTCAAGGTCTTGGACAATAGAAAAAATATGCAAAAGATATAAATGAATACACCAATAAAAACCAGTGCTGCGCATATTATAAGAGCATACTGTACATCATCCTAAGTCTTAGATACTCTAATGTTAGAGTTAAAATCAGCATTTCTTCAGAAGACCTTGGTTTTGTCAGACAGGCTGAGCATAGCAGAAGTTGAGATAAGGTGTTCCTCCCTTTGAGATAATACACCCCGCTCGCCTGAGTTATGAGAAGACATCCTGTACTGGGAGTCAAGGGCAAAAATGGAGTTTTTTTGTTTAAAACCAGTATTCTATGTATTTAGTGACAAGTTGTATAAACACCATATATGGTAATTCCGCTTCCTGCTTATGGGGTGTATTTAAACCCCTTCGTTAGCAATAAAGAGCAGAGTTTTTGACGCATACTTTTGTCTGTGTCTTATTCTCTCTGGTACCACATTTCAAGGAGGAAAGGGTTAACGAGATAACAGTGACGACAGCCTGATGCCCGAACAGGGACCTGAGTTAATATACTCTGAGAAAGCCCGACCGGTCCGGAGACGTGGGATGAGTGGAGCTTTCTGTTGGTGATATACATACAGCGCTGAGGTAAGAATACTTATTATATTCTACCTAAAATCTATATCACTGTATAGTGGACTCCCTCCTCCCCGAGCGGTCGGCTTTCCAGGTAATTCATAGGTGTTCCTGGCTCAGGTCCCTTTGAACCAGTAGACCTTCAGATTAATTGTCTGTCCTGCCTTTCCTCCTTTGAAAATTGACAGTATGGATCCGATGATTGTGTTGTGGTTTTGTCTTGGTGTTGGTGTGATCGGATTGTTTATTTGGTTGGCGTACAAATCTTGGAAAGCGAGCAGTGGAATGGTTCAGAAACCTTTGTGGCCCATTGTCTAAGTGACGGAATTGTCTTGGTGACAGAGTCTTGGTGACAGAATTGTCTAAGTGACAGGAGTATCTCTTCTAGGTGAGGAGATACAAAAATGGGGAACCAAAATGCCAAGAAAGGCATTACTGCCAGAGATTTAGTGGTACGCAGAGAGGGAAAGCAAGCTTGGTAGGCATTGACAAAGTATTGTGTAAGGCAGGCATGAATGAAAACGGAGAATTGAACAGTGATAAATGGAAAAGGTTCTTTAACTCACATCATGGATGGTTGAGAGACAAAGGACTGTTGAAAACAGTGAACCTGTGGATGAGTGCGTGTGATTACTTAGAGGGAAAGACTGAAGAATTAGGAGACGGACATTACAGACTGACAAAAACAGGGATGACTGATTTACCCTCCTGTTTGCCCCCTACGTTACCTCCACCCCAGTATCAGACCTTCCCACAGACTTCCCACGAACCGAACTGTTGGGTCTGTCCCAGGTGTGGACAGCAGAATCCCCTGACGGTAGATGTCTGTGTAGGTTGTGGTGTACCCAGACCTCCCCCGGCCAATCTATTTCCAATGAGGACAGTAATGGTACCTGGTACCCCGGGTGCTGCGGGAGGCGAGGGGGGCGGACTAGCTCCAGGTGCCCCCCGGACAGCAGTGTTATACAGACCATGGAGCCCTTCAGAGCAGTTGGCTCTAATAACGCAACTCCCGGACCCTTCACAGTCACCAATGGGATTCGCTAGAATGTTAGCTACAATGCAGGATACGTATAAGGCAACTAGACAGGATCTGGAAGCACTTATAAAAGGGAAATTGGCAGATGAAGCCAGATACGATAGACTGATAGATGAGACATACAAGTGTTATGTTGGTAGGACCGGGCCTGATAATGCAGAAGTCAATGACGCAGCAGCAGGGGTTCTGTTTACAGAAGCGTTGAAAAAAGCATGTAAAGATAGACAGGCAGAGAAGGAGGTTACACTAGAAGACAGAGTTCAGGGAAAGGAAGAGGAGCCAAAAGATTATTTCTGGGCTCTAAGAAAAACTTTGGTAGAAATGGGTTTTGTCCCAGAAAATAAGACTAGTGAGAGGATACTGGCAAGTGCATACATGAATGGTTTAAAAAAGGAAGTGGCAGAAAAGGTGAAAGTAAGTAGACCAGATTAGAGATCAGTTAAAGCAGAGGATCTAGCCAGAATAGCACAGGGGGCACAACATGATTTAGCGCAAGCAAAAAGAGGAGCAAGGGTACATGCTGTAGGTACTCGTCCTGCAAACAACAGGGAGGGGAGACGTGTGCCAGGAGATGGACAGAAATTGTGCTACGGATGCAGGAAACCAGGACATTTCAGGAGAGATTGCAGAACTAATCCATATCCAGCCTGTCCAACTAATCCATATCCAAATGACCCACCTGCAAGAGGCCCCCAAGACCAATTAGGGCTGCTCCCATAGGATAATGGTAGCTTGCACATGAACCCCTTGTCTCCTTACCCCCCACTCCTAATTGCACAGTGCAGGTGAACCTACCAGGGGGACATGAGGTTGAGTTCCAAGTGGACACGGGGGCAGACAATTCAGTAATTACAGAAGAGGACTGGCCATTTGGGAAAAGTGATTTCTCCCACCATGTTATAGCGACTCCTTACAATTCTCCATCTATCCTGCTCCCCGTCACTAAAAAGATTCCCCTGCAAGTTAAAGGAACCACTGTACACACACAGTTAATGGTATCACCACGGGGTCAATGTAATCTTTTAGGATGTGATGTATTGTCTCAATTGCAAGCACATATTGAGTATCATCCTGATGGAACTGTCACTATGACACCAGGATTGAAGCCAAGCACTCTTTGTAAAATCATGTCACTAGATGTTGCTAGTATAGAGGACACAAATGAATTACCTTCAATGTTAGAAGGTGTGATACTGCATGATTTCTGGGCTTCAGATAAAACAGATGTGGGCAGATTAAGGGTGCAGCCAGTCATTGTCAAATTAAAGCCAGGTGCAATTCTGCCCCAACAGAGACAGCATCCTCTTATTTCAGCTCAAGAGTCGGCTATAGCTCAGCAAGTACAGAAACTGGTAGCAAGTGGTGTTTTATTTAAGACCCAGTCCCCTTGTAACACCCCTCTGTTCCCAGTTAAAAAGAAAACAGCACCGGGGCAGCCAGCAGCATACAGAATGGTCCATGATCTCCGGCTAATGAACAAAGCTACAGAGCTCCTCACACCAGTTGTACCAAATCCTCACACCCTTCTGTCTCAGATCCCGGCTAGTGCTCTTTGTTTTTCAGTGATTGACTTGGCAAATGCATTTTTTAGCGTCCCATTGCACCCTGACTGCCAGTATTTGTTTGCTTTTACATTTCAAGGGAATCAGTATACATGGACTGTTTTGCCCCACGGTGCCCAGAATTCACCCACTATGTATACTGCCAGTCTGCAAGAGATACTGGAAAGATGGAAAATGCCAAAAGTAGTTGTTCTGCAATATGTTAATGACTTACTGATTTGTGCCCCCTCCAGGAAACAGTGTCACACTGCAACAATATCACTCATGTTGTTTCTGTACCAAGCTGGATGTAAAGCGTCAAAGGATAAACTTCAGTTTTGTAAATCTTCAGTTATCTTTTTGGGACATTGCATTACACCGGGGGCGCGACATCTGACCAGTGCTCGCAAAGAAGCTGTACAGAATTTTCCTATTCCTGTTAATGTTGCCGCTCTTAGGACATTTCTTGGACTGGTTTCCTACTGCAGACAGTGGATACATGCTGTATCAATCCTCATGCAGCCTCTCTATGACTGTATCACCATTGTGCCTTTTAAACTAACTCCTGAAGGTATAGACTGTTTTTATTCTCTCAAAAACAGGATTGTAGCAGCTCCAGCGCTAGGAACCCCCAACTACGAACTACCATTCACCCTGTATCTCCACGAACAGCAGGGACACGCGGCAGGAGTATTGACTCAGTTACATGGTGACAATCAAAGGCCTGTAGCCTATTTCAGTGGAAGACTAGATGCAGTGGCTAGAGGTGCCCCGTCCTGTGTACGGGCAGTACATGCTGTAGGACTATTGCTCCACAAATCATCAGACATTGTTCTTGATCACCCACTTACAGTACTTACACCTCATGATGTATACACCATACTGAACAAGGTGCAGCTGGCACATCTCTCAGCTGCACGTCACCTTCGATTGCAATGTGCACTTTTAATGCCTCCAAATGTTTCTTTGCAGAGATGTACCACACTTAATCCTGCCACGTTGTTACCTCTCTCGGATCTAAAGGAGGGGTCAGGTACGGTATTGTACAAAGAAGATCCAAGAGAGGAGATTCCTCATGATTGTGTTCAGCTTATGGCACAGGAAACAGCAGGCCTACCCACAGTGTTTGAAACTGAAAGACTTAATGCTGATTTTGAATTTTTTGTAGATGGATCTCGCCACCAAGATGACTCAGGTACCTTCCACACTGGATATGCCATTGTCTCCCTGAATGCAGTAATCAAAGCAGAACCAATGCTCCCACATCAGTCGGCCCAGGAGGCTGAACTTAAGGCTCTGACCGAGGCCTGTAAGATAGCTGAAGGTAGAATTGTTAACATCTACACAGATTCTAGATACACATTCAGTATAGCTCATGATTTTGGTCCAATTTGGAAATCTAAAGGATTCCTGACGGCAGCAGGACATCCCATTAAAAATGCTGACGCAGTCCAGCAGTTAATTGATGCATTACAATTACCAAAAGAGGTAGCTGTCATAAAAGTTAAAGCACATACCAGACGCACTGATCAGGTGAGTAAAGGAAACGCAATGGCCGATGCAGCAGCAAAAACAGCAGCCAGTAGACCACTCCAAGGGGTAACGATGCACCAGGTAAGCGCTCCCAAAAATCCCTTTGTGTCGGAGGATGTCTTATCCCAGATGCAGGCTCAGGTGCACCAGGAGGAAGTAGAAAAGTGGGAAAAAGAAGGTGCATGTCTGAATGAAGCAAATGGGGTATGGGGAAGAGGGATGCGTCTATGCATTCCAAGGGCGTTGTACCCTGCGGTCGCCCAGATGTTACATGGGCCAACCCACCAGTCCAAAACTGCTGTAATGAGCGTGATGCAGAAGCATTGGGTAGCACCAGGCTTTTCCACCTGTATAGAAGGTTTGATCCAGGGATGCATGGTATGTGCTACACATAATCAGGGAAGGATAGTCAAGACACCACCCAAACACGCCCCTCGGCCCCTCTATCCTTTCCAGAGACTGCAGATTGATTATATTCAGCGGCCAAAATCAGGGTCATGGGAGTACGTGTTGGTCTGTATTGATTTATTCTCAGGTTGGCCGGAGGCTTTCCCGATTGCCAAGGCTACGGCTGCGGCAACCGCAAAGAAGCTGCTTGCGGAGGTGGTGTGCAGGTATGGAGTACCAGAGGTGCTCGAAAGTGACAGAGGTACACATTTCACAGGTGAAATAATGAATGAAGTCTTGACAGCTCTAGGAATTCAACAAGCTTTCCACACCCCATATCATCCACAAAGCAGTGGAAAAGAAGAAAGATTAAATGGGACATTGAAGTTAAAAATCCAAAAGGCCATGGCTGAAACAGGGAAATCTTGGCCTGAATGTTTACCATTAGCCCTATACTCAGTAAGGTACACTCCAAATAGGAAAACTGGACTTTCTCCGTATGAAGTACTATTTGGCAAAGTGCCTAGCTTAGGATGTTTCTTTCCCCAAGCACTGGAAATGAGTAACCACGTATTAGGCTCATATGTAAGGGATTTGCATAAAAGACTTAAGAAAGTACATGATAATGTCTTCAGTTCTCTTCCAGATGCGAACCAGGATCCTGGGAGTCACAGCCTGCAGCCCGGAGACTGGGTAGTCATTAAAAGACACGTGAGAAAGAGTCTGGATCCGAGATTTGATGGACCTTTTCAAGTTCTACTGACGACAAGTACCGCAGTCAAGCTACAAGGCAAGGAAACTTGGATCCACGCATCGCATTGTAAGAAGATCCTTGGAGAGCCTCCAGAAGAGGAATGACGCTACTAATGACATTTGCTTGCATCCTTGCAGTAACGGATGCTTGGAACAGACTTAGCCGTGTAGATGGGGATGATAACAGGTTCATTAGACACCACTTAGCTTTAGTGGATGGACTGAAAGAACAAAACCAAGCTGTTGCAAACTGTTGGATTTGTACACACGCGCCGGTGACATCCACCAGTCTACCATTTCTTGCAGTCCCAGTCTCGTGGGAAGAAATTAACTCTTGGGGTAACTGTTCAGACACATTAAGTAGCAATGCCACTCAAAAACTTTGGAACACCACGGTAGGAATAACGGTAGTGGGTTTGACTGATTTTCCATGGTGGCAGGGAAATCTAAGAGGACAAATAATTCCAAGACTGTATCTATCTTTTAAAGGTGGGGCATGGGTACCCAGAAATAGAAATAGTATAACCTCTTTGGGAGAAATACCGACACAAGGGTTAAAGATAAGTTTTGGGGTCACTACAGGAAGCTTAGATGCTTTCAAACCCTCCCTATTAGAACGATACCTACACACTGATAAATGGGAAAATAATGTTTTCTTTGAGAATGGGAATAATGAAACTTGTGCTAACAAACCAGGTAACCTGAGGTGTAATGAAGATGAAGGATATCAGAAGAACACTCCCACCTGCGGAGAACCTACCGCAGGATACTGCTCCCCACTAGGACAAAAGCCCGGATGGTGCATGATGAGTAATATTTCAAAGTTTATAGATTTGGCACACCGATTAGTATTACAGCATTCAGCTATATGGAACCTTCCACCATCAATGTATTGGGTATGTGGGGAAAAGGCATTTAAGTGGCTTCCAGTAGGAGTCACCGGGAAATGCACCCTAGCTAGATTGACACCAGCCACCTATCTCATCACTCCAGATAGATTAAATCCATTGTCTATTCCAAAGCATACACTACATAAACGATCTGCAGACAATAGACCTCGCCCAAATGGGAGACCACACATAGTGGAGATGGGAATAGCAAATACATTTTTCAGTGCATTATTTATCTACCCTATGATAACTCAGACATGGGATAAGTTGGTAGAATCCACAGATTACCTAGATGATCAAATATGGGATATTTTAGATATCATCAATGGGTCCCTTGCAGTACAGAACCAGTTAATTATTGTTACTAACCAACATACCCTCGTGCTAGATTACCTGACTGCAGCTCAAGGAGGGATGTGCCAGATTATTGGACCTGCATGTTGTCATTATATTGATAATTCTAGTGTTTTAACCCTTAAACATAAGCTAGAGGATGTCATAAAGTTAAGGAAACTATATGATGAGGGAAATCTGAAGAATCAAGATTCATGGTGGGCAAATACTTTCTCCTTTCTTAACCCCGCAAATTGGTTCAAAGGCATAGGGGGATGGCTGACTAGGATAATACAAACTGGCCTACAGGTTTTATTGATATGTCTTGCTATCTATTTAGTTTTTAAAATCTGTTTGATGTGTATTAAACGATGTACTAGGACACAGAGGAGGTATGAAGATGTGTATTGATCAAATGGAGGAACAAAAGGAGGGAATGTTAGAGTTAAAATCAGCATTTCTTCAGAAGACCTTGGTTTTGTCAGACAGGCTGACGCATAGCAGAAGTTGAGATAAGGTGTTCCTCCCTTTGAGATAATACACCCCGCTCGCCTGAGTTATGAGAAGACATCCTGTACTGGGAGTCAAGGGCAAAAATGGAGTTTTCTTGTTTAAAACCAGTATTCTATGTATTTAGTGATAAGTTGTATAAACACCATATATGGTAATTCCGCTTCCTGCTTATGGGGTGTATTTAAACCCCTTCGTTAGCAATAAAGAGCAGAGTTTTTGACGCATACTTTTGTCTGTGTCTTATTCTCTCTGGTACCACATTTCAAGGAGGAAAGGTTTAATGAGATAACAGTGACGACTAGAGTTGAGCGATACTTTCCGATATCCTAAAGTATCGGAATCGGAATGGTATCGCCGATATCACTAAAATATCGGCGATACCCGATACCGATACCGGAAGTCCCATGTAAGTCTATGGGAACAAAATATCGCAACTAAAAAACCCCATTCTTTCCTTGTAAACACTAAATATACACACATAGAATACATATATATATATATACATGTCATTGTGACATATATATATATACATATATGTATAGTTTATACACTTCTACATAGTAAAATATTCTCTGATTCAATTGCCGGGTAAAGCCGGCTTCAGTGAAAAGACAGAAGCACCCGACATGAAATGACACTTGGTGTACATAGGGTTAACCATGTCTTTTCATGTCGTTTGCTATCTGATTTGCACAAACAATTAAATCAGACTATGTGTGCAAAATTTCACACCTGTAGGGGTTAATTAAAGGTGTAAATTCGTTGTAAAAAAAACGGACTTTTTTGCTACGAATTTACACCTTTAATTAACCCCTACAGGTGTGAAATTTTGCACACATAGTCTGATTTAATTGTTTGTGCAAATTAGATAGCAAAGGACATGAAAAGACATGGTTAACCCTATGTACACCAAGTGTCATTTCATGTCGGGTTCTGCATTTTCACAAAAGCCGGCAATTGAATTAGCGGCTATTATACTATGTAGAAGTGTATGAACTACAAATATAAATATATATATATATGTGTCACAAATTCAATGACATGTATATATATATATATATGAGGTGTAAAATTGCTGAAAAAAAATGCGTGGGCTCCCGCCCTATTTTCGCAACCAGACAGACAAAGCCAGTGAGTGGGGGCAGATAATAGCCCAGAGAGGGACCATTATTTTTCCCCCCCCCCGGCTACTAACATCTGCCCCCAGACACCCCAGGAAAGACAAATCTATAATTAGATTCGCCCTTTCTGGCACTTTGCCCGTCTATTCCCATTGCCCTGTAGCGGTGGCGAATGGGTTAATATGGGGTTAAAGCCACCTTGCTATTGAAAGGTGACCTTAAGCCAGGTTAATAATTGAGAGCTGTCAATTAGACAACTATCAATTATTAATCCTATTGCATGAAATAAAAATAAAACACACACACTTTAATTAAAAATCATTTTAATGAAATAAAGACACATGTTTTTGACCATCTTTTATTTTACTGCAAAAACCATTTCCTGTAATAAAAATAAAATAAAAAAGCAAAATTATTCTTACCTATCCCATGCACAGTCAGGTCCCACGGTGTAATCCTTCAGAAAGGGTTAATGTTTACTGCAGGGACCGCAGCTAATGCTGCAGCCTCACAGTAAACCCCAAATGAATGAGTTCCTCTCCTGCCTGACAGGAGAGTAAAGGCTGGGTGTCACATAACGATACACCAGCGATCCCGACAACGATATGCACTTGTCAGGATCGCTGGTGTATCGCTACATGATCGCTGCTGAGCTGCCAAACAGGCAGCTCAGGCAGCGATCTGGGACAGCGACACTGCGGGTAACATCGCTTAAGGGCCCGTCTCACATAGCGATATCGCTACCGAGATCGCTGCTGAGTCACTAGTTTTGTGACGCAGCAGCGAGCTCACCAGCGATATCGCTGTGTGTGACATTCAGCGACGATCAGCCCCCCTGCCGGGTATCGCTGATCGTCGCAGAAATGTCAGGACCTTTTTTTGATCGCTGGTTTCCCTCTGACAGGCACGCATCGCTGCGTGTGACAGGCGGGAGACCAGCGATCCGCTGGTAACCAAGGTACACAGCAGGTTTCCAGGCACCGCGCAGCGCTTGGAAACCCGCTGTGTACCTTGGATACCAGCTACCTGCATCAGGGCGCTGGTATCCAAGGTACACAGCGGGTTTCTAGGCACAGCCCCGCGCCTGGAAACCCGCTGTGTACCTTGGTTACCAGCGGATCGCTGGTCTCCCGCCTGTCACACGCAGCGATGTGTGCCTGTCAGCGGGAAACCAGCGATCAAAAAAAGGTCCTGACATTTCAGCGACGATCAGCGATACCCGGCAGGGGGGCTGATCATCGCTGAATGTCACACACAGCGATATCGCTGGTGAGCTCGGTGCTGCGTCACAAAACTAGTGACTCAGCAGCGATCTCGGTAGCGATATCGCTATGTGAGACGGGCCCTTAAGTGGAAAGCTTAATTGATTGCTTTCCACTTTCACTTCAGGTCAGCCAGGGACACAATCAGTGACGTCAGAGGGAACTGATTAACAAAAATAGGGGTTCCCTTCGAAAAAAAAATGGCGTGGGGTCCCCCCTATTTTTGTTAACCAGCCAGATGAAGCAGACCGCTGAGGCCTGGATTTTCAGGCTGTTAAGGAGCCAAGATCCATGGACCTTGCCAGCCTGATAACACTAGGCCACAGCAGTCTGCATATCTTGGCTGATTAACAAAAATAGGGGATCCCCTCGAAAAAAATTGGCGTGGGGTCCCCCCTATTTTGTTAACCAGCCAGATGAAGCAGACCGCTGAGGCCTGGATTTTCAGGCTGTTAAGGAGCCAAGATCCATGGACCTTGCCAGCCTGATAATACCAGGCCACAGCAGTCTGCATATCTTGGCTGATTAACAAAAATAGGGGATCCCCTCGAAAAAAATTGGCGTGGGGTCCCCCCTATTTTTGTTAACCAGCCAGATGAAGCAGACCGCTGAGGCCTGGTTTTTCAGGCTGGTAAGGATCCAATATCCATGGACCTTGCAAGCCTGATAATACCAGGCCACAGCAGTCTGCTTAGCTTGGCTGGTTAACAAAAATAGGGGATCCCCTCGAAAAAAAAAACGGCGTGGGGATCCCCCCTATTTTTGTTAACCAGCCAAGTAAAATG
Organism: Oophaga sylvatica; assembly: GCA_033576555.1. Lineage (NCBI taxonomy): Eukaryota > Metazoa > Chordata > Amphibia > Anura > Dendrobatidae > Oophaga > Oophaga sylvatica. The sequence continues at coordinate 83,389,688 of JARQOD010000010.1, read as the reverse complement.
CAGACTGCTGCGGCCTGGTATTAAAAGACTGTCAAGGCCCATGGATTTTGGCCCTCAACAGCCTGATAATACCAGGCTACAGCAGCCCCACATTTGGCGCATCAAAAGATGTGCCAATTGTGGCACTTTACCCGGCTCTTCCCACTTGCCCTGTAGCGGTGGCAAGCGGGGTAATAAGGGGTTAATGTCACTGTTGATTGCACGGTGACAATAAGCCCGGTTATAATGGAGAGGTGTCAATAAGACACCGATCCATTATTAATCCCAAAGTTATTAAATGTATAAAAAAAAGACAAAGCAATAAAAAAGTATTTTAATGAAATAAAAGAGACAACACAGTTTTCATTAATTTTATTACTCTCTCATTCCTGCGACGCCATCGATCTCCTGTAAAAAAAGAAAAAAAACAAACCAACAGTATACCACCTGTCCGACGCAGTCCATAACGACAGTCCCACGACGATCCAACTCTGCTACATCGCAATGACAGGCAGAGCCTGTCATCGCGACGCAGCACAGCTGATTACCAGCTTCCCCGGCGGTGACGTCATCGGACTGCTTTACGGCCGCGATTACCCAGCAGTCACTGCAGTTATCGCGAGAAACTGCATGTGACCGCCGGGGAAAGAAGATTGCGGCCATGAAGCAGTCCAGGACGTGACCGCCGGAGATCTTCTGCCAGGTAAGTGCCGCTGACTCCTGACAGACCCGACCGACGGACACTGACAGTGACAGTGACAATCCCGATTCCGGTATCCGATAAGACGAAAATATCGGTACTCGGAATCGGAATTCCGATACAGCCAATATCGGCCGATACCCGATATTTGCAGTATCGGAATGCTCAACCCTAGTGACGACACTAACGTCCACTCTTAAACAGCCTCCCCATTGTAGACAATCCATACTTGTGCTAGAAGTAAAATAAAGCGTCCTCTATTTCTTAATGAGTATTTATCCACTGAATCACATCAGTGTTGGAGGTCCCCGGGGTTTCCGCATGTACGTTTCTAATGCGGGAAAGTAAACCTCCCAGCCGGGACAGGGACCCAGCCCTACGTAGATAACAGCATTCACTCCGTCCCCACGCAGACCCAGGCACATAATGGCACCCCTCCTTCCCCCCTGCAGCCCCCTGCTCAGTACACCTCGTACACATGCGGCTCCGCTCCGTACACCTCTTACACACACGGCTCCGCTCCGTATACCTCTTACACACGCGGCCCGCTCTGTACACCTCGTACACACGGCTCTGCTCCGCACACCTCGTACACACACGGCTCTGCTCCGTACACCTTGTACACACTCGCGGCCACGCTCCGTACACACACGGCTCCGCTCCGTACACCTCGTACACACGCGGTCCGCTCCGTACACCTCGTACACACGGCTCTGGTCCGTACACCTTTTACACACGCGGCCCCACACCGTACACCTCGTACACACGCGGCCCCACACCGTACACCTCGTACACACGTGGCTCCACTCCGTACACCTCGTACACACACGGCTCCTTCCGTACACCTCGTACACACGCGGCTCCGCTCCGTACACCTCTTACACACGCGGCCCCGCTCTATACACCTCGTACACACGGCTCTGCTCCGTACACCTCGTACACACACGGCTCCGCTCCGTACACCTCGTACACACACGCGGCCACGCTCCGTACACCTCGTACACACACGGCTCCGCTCCGTACACCTCATACACACGCGGTCCGCTCCGTATACCTCGTACACACGGCTCTGCTCCGTACACCTCGTACACACACGGCTCCGCTCCGTACATGTCTTACACACGCGGCCCCGCTTCGTACACCTCGTACACACACGCGGCCACGCTCCCTACACCTCGCACACACGGCTCTGCTACGTACACCTCGCATACATGGCTCTGTTACATCCACACTGTAAACCCCTCCTGACCCCCCACACATAAAGTTACCATCATCCAGCACCATGACGACCAGCAGAGCAGAGTCCTGCACACAGGAGGAGCCTGATCATGTGACACCTAACTCCTCCCCTCCTGTGACCTCATCACAGATCCTGCTCCCACATTTACAGAGGACAATGGTAAATGCTCACTGTGAGAATCTGGACAGCTGGTGGGAGGGGTAGAATCGGGACTGTCAATTCGGGACGGTTGGGAGGTATGGATAAGGAGAGTTAGCACCACGTGTTCTGAGTACCCCTCTGCCGCCCCCTAGCTTCAGTGAGGAGCCGCCGCCTGAGACAAAAGGCTCAACTCGCCTCATTATAGCTGCGCCCCTGTGCATATCATCTGGACTCGCCTGTACTAGCTGTGCTAGTCTGTATATCAGCCGAACTCGCCTATATCTGCGGTGCCACCTTATATCAGCCATACTAGTCTGCATCTGCCAGTGCCTGCCTGCATCAGCTATCCTCTCTCTGCACCATTCCACCATTCCTTGGGGTCAGCTGCCATCCGTGGTCTGTCCTGGAGTAGCACCAGGTGTTTATCGGGAGCCAAGCCTTACCCCACCATCGGGGGCTCTAGTAAAAAGTCAGTTGCTTACCTAGTCCCACCTCTCCAGGCTCTCCTCGGACAGTTGATCCACCACTCCCGTTACACCATATTGGAGTTCAGATTTTGTTGGAATGGATTGAGGTTGCCATGTCACATTGCCAGAAAAGCAGAAACCTCCTCATATGTGCCCTCATTTTACCAATGAATTCATCTAGAGGTGAAGGGATCATATTGACAGTTTGACATCACATGTGCCTCATAGACTGAGGTCTAAGGGGTAAGGTTTCTCCTTGTGGAGAGTGACATACCAGCTCTGGCTTCTCAAAGTAAGGAGGCTTATTCGCCGTGTAATGCTCCTCTGGAAAATTTAATATGCAATTGCCTCTTAAGAGAAAAAGAGGACTTGAACTCTGTAGCGCTTGCTATTGGAAGTAGCGATCCTACAAGTCACAATCAACCCTTCAACAAGTCTTGTAATATGACTTAGGATAAAAGCCAAATCAATATCTCAATTTGAAGACACGGTGTTTCGGGCTATTAGCCCTAATCAGTGCAAAGTATGAGATCTGATTTGGCTAGGTGAGAGGCTCTGGACTGAGGTCTAAGGAGTAAGGTTTCTCCTTGTGGAGAGTGACATACCAGCTCTGGCTTGTCAAAGTAAGGAGTCTTATTCGCCATGCAATGCTCCTCTGGGAAATTTAACATGCAAATTGCTTCTTAAGAGAAAAAGAGGACTTGAACTCTATAGTGCCATCTATTGGAAGTAGCGATTCTACAAGTCACAATCAACCCTTCAATGAGTCTTGTAATATGACTTAGGATAAAAGCCAAATCAGTATCTCAATTTGCAGACACGGTGTTTCGAGCTATTGGCCCTTGTCAGTGCAAAGTATGAGATCTGATTTGGCTAGGTGAGACGCTCTGGACTGAGGTCTAAGGGTAAGGTTTCTCCTTGTGGAGAGTGACATACCAGCTCTGACTTGTCAAAGTAAGGAGGTGAGCCAGAGCTGGTATGTCACTCTCCACAAAGAAACCTTACCCCTTAGACCTCAGTCCAGAGCCTCTCACCTAGCCAAATCAGATCTCATACTTTGCACTGACGAGGGCCAATAGCCTGAAACACCGTGTCTGCAAATTGAGATACTGATTTGGCTTTTATCCTAAGTCATATTACAAGACTTGTTGAAGGGTTGATTGTGACTTGTAGGATCGCTACTTCCAATAGGTGGCGCTATAGAGTTCAAGTCCTCTTTTTCTCTTAAGAGGCAATTTGCATGTGCCTCATAGAAATTTATACCATTGGAAGGTGAAGAAAGAATAATTACATTTTTACCACAAAAATCTTGTTTTATCCCCAAGTTTTTAATTTTTTTATTTGAAATAGGAAAAAAATGCACCTCAGTTTTTTGTAAAAATATGTCAAAGGTGAGCCATTACGCTACATGTAATCAGGAAACACTTTTTAGGTATAGTGCAAAGCTTAGAAGGGAAAGAGCAGTGCAGATTTTACAGTAATGGTTTGTGGAGGCAATGACCCACTAGGAGAGCCCCTGAGATGACAGAAAAGCAGAATCCCTCATAAGTGACCCCATTTTACAAATTACACCTTTCAATAAATTCATCTAGGGGTGCAGTGATCATATTGACACCACAGATGTGTCATAATTAGTGTTGAGCGATACGATAATGCAAATATCGGCTATCGGCCGATATTAGCTCTATCGGCCTTTCGATAATTCGTTTCGATATTTTCGTCTTATCGAATACCGGAATCGGAAGTTCCCATAATTCTTTGCGAGGCAATGTGATTTTAGTCAGCCAATGAGGAATCCTAAGAAGTGTGGGCACATCCTGTACTGCTGCGGTCATGTTAACTAATGGCATGGCTGTGATTGGATGCTGAAATGATGTCAGAATGCACTATAAAAGGCGCCGCAGCCATTTTAGCGTCACTGTGCTGTGAATTCAGTAAGGGACAGAACGCTGCTGTGCTGACTCCGAGGGACAGTTAGAGATTGCGATTTAGTGTACTGTGCTGTAGGCAGGCTAGCACCAACCGCTGTGTAAAGCTTCCTTTTGCCTGCAGTGTTGTTTTAACAGCTCTGCAAGGTGTTGTGAGTGCAGGTGACGCTGCAGTTTGCTCTGCATGCAACGCTGTCTGTAGGCATCTGCACATGTCACTCACAGACTATTTTTTTTTTCCTTCAGTGTAATTCTTGCAACTCCATGCAATTTAACTATTAGTGTGACGCGCTTCCATCCGTATACAATACATTGGTTGCAAACACTATAGAAGTAGACAAAGGAGTAGCCTTTCACAGATTGTGAACAGTTGTGTTTCAGTGTTCACTTCAGTCTGTGTTTTTTATTTTTTGAGTGCACATCACGCTCCAGTTACTTGTTCAAGCACTGCTGCTTGTACTCTGCTGAGTGTGTCTCAGTGGCTCATCCTTTTCATTTATCTCCAATTGTTTCTGCTCCATTCCATTTAAAATATAATCTATTAGTGTGACGCGCTTCCATCCGTATACAATACATTGGTTGCAAACACTATAGAAGTAGACAAAGGAGTAGCCTTTCACAGATTGTGAACAGTTGTGTTTCAGTGTTCACTTCAGTCTGTGTTTTTTATTTTTTGAGTGCACATCACGCTCCAGTTACTTGTTCAAGCACTGCTGCTTGTACTCTGCTGAGCGTGTCTCAGTGGCTCATCCTTTTCATTTATCTCCAATTGTTTCTGCTCCATTCCATTTAAAATATAATCTATTAGTGTGACGCGCTTCCATCCGTATACAATACATTGGTTGCAAACACTATAGAAGTAGACAAAGGAGTAGCCTTTCACAGATTGTGAACAGTTGTGTTTCAGTGTTCACTTCAGTCTGTGTTTTTTATTTTTTGAGTGCACATCACGCTCCAGTTACTTGTTCAAGCACTGCTGCTTGTACTCTGCTGAGCGTGTCTCAGTGGCTCATCCTTTTCATTTATCTCCAATTGTTTCTGCTCCATTCCATTTAAAATATAATCTATTAGTGTGACGCGCTTCCATCCGTATACAATACATTGGTTGCAAACACTATAGAAGTAGACAAAGGAGTAGCCTTTCACAGATTGTGAACAGTTGTGTTTCAGTGTTCACTTCAGTCTGTGTTTTTTATTTTTTGAGTGCACATCACGCTCCAGTTACTTGTTCAAGCACTGCTGCTTGTACTCTGCTGAGCGTGTCTCAGTGGCTCATCCTTTTCATTTATCTCCAATTGTTTCTGCTCCATTCCATTTAAAATATAATCTATTAGTGTGACGCGCTTCCATCCGTATACAATACATTGGTTGCAAACACTATAGAAGTAGACAAAGGAGTAGCCTTTCACAGATTGTGAACAGTTGTGTTTCAGTGTTCACTTCAGTCTCTGCGTAATAACCACACTTAGGCCTTATAACTTTTCTGACTTTCTTTATCAATCTACCAAGATGAAGAAGTCAGTGAGTAAGGCACGTGGTCGTGGCCGTGGAGTTTCAGCAGGGAGAGGACGTGGGGATTCTGTGTCTGCTGCCGCCCTCAGTGACACAGCATCCACCATTTATCCCCGTGAGCGTTCCTTTATGCGCACTTTGGTAGGAGCTCGGCGTGCCCCCCTGCTGCGGGAAGAAACAAATTGAAGCCGTTGTTGGTTGGATGGCAGCCAATGCATCGACTTCAATTCCTTCCACCTTCTCTCAGGAACACAACACTGTTGAGCAACCATCTGTCTGTTCACCGCCTGTCAAATTGCCAAGGCAGTCAGAGAGTTCTGTACAGGAGCCAGCTGAGTCTCTGCTTCTGTTCTCAGAATCTGTTGGCTCGCAAACACGGGCACAGGCAAGCAGCATTCTGCAATTTGAAGAAGAGGGAGTATGCAGTGATGCGCAACAGCTGTGTCTCTCTCAATCTGAAGAGGCGGATGAGCCAGTGCCGATGGACAGCACACCGCAGAACGCATCTTATGATGATGATGAGACTCAGGTGCCAGGTTTTGTGGAGCATGGTGCTGCCCAGACCATCCAACAGCAGCAGGTGTTGGAAGAGGGTAGTGGAGATGATGAAGTCCGAGACCCAACATGGCGTGAGCAACAGGAAGGTGGTGGGAGCAGCTCTGAGGAAGAGATTGTCCCAACGGTACAAAGAGGAGGGAGAGGTAGGCTGCAGACTCGCTTGCCTGTAGCCTCCAGTTTGGCACCTGTTGGGAGCAGTTCTCTTAGAACTGTCAAAATTGGCGCTCCCATGGCTTGCACTGCGTGGTCCTTTTTTGACAGACTTGTACATGATATTTGCTATGTTCAATGCAAGCTGTGTAAGCAAAAAGTTAAAAGAGGTAAAAATATCAGGAACCTGAATACCACAAATATGGGGACACATGTACAGACAAAGCACGTAGCTGAGTTCCAAAGACACACTGGAGATGTAGGCCAACCTACAGCAGCACCTACATCTTTAGGTCATGTTCGAGCCTCTACCTCCAGCTCTCACACACCTGTTTCGGTTTCCTCACAGGATCTCCATGGAAGAACCTCGGTCACTGTTGTCCATAGAGAAACTGTTATTCCACCCACTGCAGCAAGTTCACAGTCATCGTCACACTCCCAGAACAAAAAACAGCCATCGGTAACACAGGCATGGGATAAAAGACGGCCATACTCGGCAAACCATCCACGAGCACAGGCTCTGAATGCTGGCCTTGCAAAACTCCTGTCCCTTGAAATGCTGTCATTCAGGCTGGTGGAGACTGACAGTTTCAGGAACTTTATGGCATTGGCAGTCCCACAATATAATGTGCCAAGCCGATTTTATTTCAGCAGGCAAGCTGTCCCTGCTCTGCAAAAACATGTCGAGGGAAACATTAAACATGCGCTACTAAACGCCGTCAGTAGCAGGGTCCACCTGACCACCGATGCGTGGACCAGTACCCATGGCCAGGGACGATACCTTTCCCTCACTGCCCATTGGGTCAATGTTGTGGAGCCGGGTACAGATCTTGCCAGTGGCGCTGTATTGTTCTGCCAACTCCAAGGATTGCAGGAATCCAGTCTGTGCACATTGATTCCTCCTCCTACTCCAGTTCCTCAGAATCATCGCTGCACGAGCCGTCACGGTATACCTCCACATGGACCCGTGAACGCTTACCTGTTGCGACCGATATGAGCACAGCCGTGGCCAAACGTCAACAGGCCGTCCTGAAATTAATTCCCATGGGGAATCGAAGCCACACAGCGCAGGAGCTCTGGGATGCCATCAAGCAGGAGAGCGATGTGTGGTTTTTGTCAGCTAATCTCCAGCCAGGCTTGGTAGTGTGTGACAATGGCCGAAATCTGGTGGCAGCTCTGGGCCTTGGCAACCTCACTCACATACCATGTCTGGCACATGTGCTCAACTTGGTCGTGCAGAGTTTTTTGAGGGACTATCCGGATCTTGATGCACTGCTGCACAAGGTCCGCCTAGAGTGCGCTCACTTGCGACGTTCCAGCATGGCCAGATCACGCATTGCAGCTCTGCAAGTCAGATTTCGCCTTCCTGAACATCGCATCATATGTGACATACCCACCAGGTGGAATTCCACGTTACATATGTTGGAGCGGTTGTGTGAGCAGCAGCCAGCAGTAATGGAGTATCAGCTGCAACAGGCGCAATCAACTCGCAATTTGCGCCGTTCACACTTCACCACTACTGAGTGGGCCTCTATGAACGATATCTGCGACGTTTTGCGTGCGTTTGATATCTCAACGCGGATGGCGAGTGCAGATGATGCACTAGTCAGCATGACTGTACCCCTTATCTGCCTGCTTCAGAAATCACTGAAAGCACTAAAGGAAGAGGTTTTGAAAGAGGTGGAGGATGAGGAGTCACAAATTCAATTACCTTCAGGACAGTCAGCGCAACGTGGTTCCTCACAAAGGGCTGGGCAGGGCTCACTTTGTGAGGAGGATGAGGAGGAGGAGGAGGGGGTCAATGGAGGGGGAAGAAATCCCAAACAGAGGGGGGTTTCCAAAAACGCTCAATCAGTATGTGAGCGGGGGGGGGTGATGCAGGGGAGAAAGATAACGCCTTTTTCCAAAGGGGAAACAGCCTTTGTTGGCCATTGGGGAGCCCTGCAGCAAAAGGGTTAAATTTCATGCTTCGGGCCCTAAGAAACGACCGCCGCTCGCCCCCATTCTCAGCACTCAGATTATGGGTTACCTCCCCCCTAGACCTCGCTCCCGGGACAACTTACAAACCCTCATCAAAACCCGGGGAACCGGGGCCCCTAAAATGCAGGGGGTACCAAGAACACTGGTGCAAACCATACTGTTGTACATTCCAGCCGAGAGAGGGGCTGCGCGTTCTACGCTTTAAAAAAAGCAGCCTTTTGCGTCGAGGCCCGGTAGACACCTCTAC
>JARQOD010000010.1:83355963-83380686 GCA_033576555.1 Oophaga sylvatica | reverse complement strand
TGTATCATTCATTTGTATAAGGGAAGAGTCAGATGGCGGTATAACTCATATAAGGAACTAGAGATGAAAGAATTTGTTCAGATTTTGTCCCTGAATCTGATTTTTACATATTCGTGCCATATTCAAACACTATTAATGCCGTATGTTTGTCTTATCATCGGTTCTGAAAATAGTCGGTAATTTCTACTCCCATTGACTCTAATGACGTTCGGCTGTGTTCGATGAATATTGCAAAAACAAAATTCGAATCCGATCGTATTCGGAACCAAATCCTGAACAAATTCACTCATCTCTAATCATAATGTAATACTCGGACTGGCTAGTGGCTCTTCTGACCCGAGCGTGACAGCATGTACTCGGAAGAGCCACTGAAAAGTCCGAGCATTGCGTTGCGATCCAGGTCTGAATTCTATGGTTGCTTGATTCTTCCCTTAAATTGACAAGTGGGCGATTTAATTTCTAGAAATTTGTGTACAGTATTATTAGGAATACTCTCAAAACATGAACCTTCCCACAAATAATACATTAAAAACAAAGAAATATTTGGGAAATGAAAAAAAAATTCACTCAAAAATATTAATGTTCATGTGCCCTATTGTATGTGGCATACTGACGATTTTTTTTTAAGGGAAGACCTTTAGAGTCATAAAGAAAGGTCCCCACAGTTTAAAACATGCACTTTAACAAATTTTAATTGAATATTTTATTACCTAAAGTTTGTATGTCTTATTAAATATCTTATGTTGGTCACTGGTGAATGAGTTCCAACATTGTGCTGACAAACTGTGGTTCATAAAAAATACAGTTAGTTTCATGTATTTACCAATAATTTATTATGTAGCAGAATAAGCATAACATGCTTATTTTTTTATTATACCTATATTATCTTTTCCCTGTAGGTTGCTACCCTACATGTCCTGAAGATAGACCATTCTTTGATGAGGAGTCAATGCAATGTGTTGCATCATGTAACTGTTATGATGAATATGGAGAGGAGTATAAACCAGGAGCAAAGATGCCAGGCTCAACTAGATGTTCAGTTTGGTAAGGGTATTAACGCCTGTGTAATTGAAAATCAATAAATATATGCATAAATTTTTGGTTCTACGTCTGATCTTTGTTAGAACAGCTGATTACAAATAAGAGAATTTATTACTGGTAAATTTCATTGCTGAAATTAACAGATTTCTCTCGGAAATAGCCTAATTACAATGGTGACGCTATTGGGTTCCCAAGTCTTGTATGTACGTAAAATGGAAGGCAGGTTCCAAATATTTGCTTCTTTATCTTGTGCAAGAGTCTGTTATTATACTCTAGGGATCTGGATTTTGGGTACATGTGTTATAAAACATGAGTATATGATTACACTAATATTAAAAAATTAAAAATGAGTGAGAATGAGTGAAAATGGCAAGACATTGTAACTAGAGATGACCAAATTAATTTGAGTGGGATTGAATACTCATTGATTTTTAGAAAAATCCATATTCTTTAAAATGCAGATTTTTTTTCTGCAATTCACTCAATGTGAATTCTGAAAAATTGCAGTCAGCTGTGGCTGCTGATTTACTGAACATTAGAGGTCTAGAAAATGGTTTAAAAAAAGAAATATTACTCATCTCACCGATCACCTGTTTTGTCGACCCTGCAGCCCGCAATCTGGTCCTCCGTATCTCTTCTTTTCCCACTACCTTGTCTTGAGCCTTTTTCTTCAGCCTCTTTACTGTAGCTTGGAATTTACGACTCAACTAGGCTTTGGACATCACAACTTTTTGACTTGCGTCTCCCGAGAGAGGGCACAACAGGATGTCTGAGCCATATTTGGGCCAGAAGAGAAAAGGAAAAAGAAGAGATGCGCAGGAGGGGACTGTGGGCTGCCGAGGCAATTGGAAAGGTGAGTGGTTAGGTGAGTATTATATTTATTTTTTTCCTACATCCTATGTATATTATGCTCTGTGGTCTGAAAAGATCATAATTAGGAACATTCAATCCTCAGAGGATAATAACTTATCTACAATTTTAATTTCCTTGCGAAATTTCCACAATTTGTCGAATTTGGATCTTGGCAAATTTGATCATCTCTAGTTGTAACTATTATGTGTGCAGAATTATAAGAAGCTTCATCTGACGCAGCAATCACTAGATTATTTGATAAGTGAAAAGCAGCTACATTTTAACCTAAAGTGATTGGTTATTATGTGGTTTTCTTGTGTCAACCGTGCACCTATTAAAAAAAGGCATTCAAATCACACAAAAGATTTTCAACAAAGGGTTGTCTCAAGAACACCAATGCATCTTTCATGATCTTCATGCTCTTCATGGTCTTCTGATATGAACATGTGAGCTTACCATAGCAATCACAATACCTTAGCAAGTAACACACCTATAGTAATACATGTGTTTTTTTATAGCACATGCACGAAAGATGGAAAAGAGTGTACCCCAGCGCCAGGTATGATGTATAACAAAAATGCTATAAGTAACATACACTGTATTTTGCATATACTGTATGTTCACCTATTTTTTTATGTTACATTTTTGAACGTGAAACAATAAAATGATCCTGCTGATATATGAATTATTGATCTAATTAATTATCCATCCTACTCATCCTGGAAAGTTGTATAGCTATATGTCTTCATTTTTGCGTTATTACAACCAGCCGAAAGAGGCTACATTTATTACTCGGAACACAATTTTTGTTGTAGTTGCTGAAGGACATGAATATAATATTTATATTTTTTTATTTTATTTTTTTAAAAAACAAGCTTGCTGCGAATATCAAGGCAAAGAGTTTCTCCCTGGTGATGTAGTTTACTACACAGCTGATGGAATTGGTGGCTGTTTAAATGCCATATGCTCAGAAAATTCAACAATAGAAAGGATGATTGGCATTTGCCCAACTACTGTAGCTCCAAAAACAACATTTGACTTCACTTCATCAACTACATACGAAGGACAATCAACACCATCAACTCCTCATGAAGGTTCCACTACATCTTCTACACCAACTGAATCATCTCCTGGCACTACAAGTGGTGGAAAAATCACAGAACGACCAGTTACTTCCACTGCCAGTTCTGAGACTTCACCTTCTTCCACTGGTGTTTCTGAAACTTCAAAAGAAGAACCAACAGGTATCATGTCTATGGAAATGAATGCTTTATACTACTTTGAATATGAATTCTACTCTTATGTTCATGCATACTTTTTTTTTCAAGTACGTTTTATTAATTGCAAATTGGCATAGAAACATTAAACAAATTTTTCTTTGAAACTATAGTTAAGCCGTATGTAAACTGCAGAATAAGTGATTAATGTGTATTGCTTTCTGCATAACAATGCTAAGATATATTTATTATACAGTCTGTATTGTTTGCATGTAGCCTTTCCCTAATGTAGTATCTTTTAATTTACCAAGCTTGCACTCTTAGAATTTTTTTTTCAACTGTATTCTCAGTGTATTTACCATATCTGGATGTATTTAATTGTAATTAGTTCTCCCACTTTTTATCATATTTTTCAGTTTCGCCCACTGCTTGTGTTGAGCCATATGATTGCACTTGGTCAGAATGGTATGATGTAGGCAATCCAGAAAATAATGAAGGAGATTTTGAACAATTTACGGATATTGAGAGTCAAGGTCACAAACTGTGTAAAAGTCCAAGGAATGTGCAATGCAGAGCAAAAGATCACCCTGATGTAGAACTTAAAGATTTAGGCCAAGATGTAACATGCAATCGAAGAACTGGCCTAATTTGCCTTAATAGCAAAAATCCAGAAATGTGCTACAATTATGAAATAAGGATAGAATGTTGTAAATATAGTGAATGCACAGCTACATCTTCATCATCAAGTACAGAGCAGACACCATCTCCGACAAGTTCTCCAACAACTAAAGAACACTCAACATCTTTGCCTGTTCAAGTAACTTCACAAACCCCCAGTACAAGTGTTATTTCTTCTGAAACATCTCATCCAACTGACACAGCAACATCATCTGAAATTACTCCTTCAGAAACATCAACACCTGGTACAAGTGGTGAAACTACCCCACAACAGCCAGGAACCTCAAAATTTCCATCAACCACATCATTAAGTACACCTGTGACATCTAGCCCAATGACTGGTGATAAAACATCCAAACCATCTGAAGTGACCACAAACACTCCTACATCCTCTCCAACAACACATTGTGTGTACAAGATGGAATGTCGTTGGACTCCATGGTATGATAGTAATGAACGTAATATCAAAAGTGATGGAGGAGACGCTGAAAAAATCAATGAGATTAAAATTAAAGGATATGAAGTTTGTACAAATCAGGAAGTTGAAAACAAAATTGAATGTGAAGCTATAAATGAAAAAGGACTCACTATTGCTAATAACAATCAAAAATTCAGTTGTGATCTGAAAGATGGACTAATATGTTATAACAGAGACCAAAAAAATAAAGTAAAGTGTTATAACTATCAAATACGGATAGAATGTTGTCAAAAAGTTTGCGAAACTCCAGAAGTAATAACAACTGAAACCACAGAACCCGGAACCACCAATAGTAAAATGACAACCCAAGGAACAACTAGCCAAGAATCAGAACCTTCACAAGTTTCTACAAGACCTCCATCATCAACACCTTCCACACCATTAACAACTGAAAAACATCTATTGAAGTCACACCGTCACCAGCAATTCTCTGTGTATATAAGATGGAATGTCACTGGACAGAATGGTTTGACGATAATAAACCTGACTTAAAAAGTGATGGTGGAGACACTGAAAGCATTGTAAACATTATGTCTGAAGGCAGGGAAGTTTGTAAAACCAGGGAAGTTGAAGACAAAGTTGAATGTGAAGCAATAGACAAAAAAGGTGAACCCATTATTAATAATAATCAAAAATTTAATTGCAGTTTGAAGGATGGTGTTAGCTGCAAAAACAGTGACCAAATAAACAAAGTAAAATGTCATAACTACAGGATGAGGATTTTGTGCTGTGAAGAAGTTTGCGATTATGTGCCAACACCTACAATATCAACAACTGAAACCACTGAACCTACAACTTTTTCTGGTGAAAGTACAACTCATGGGATATCTACCACAACACTACCTGAACCTGGACCTACAGGCATATCATCCACAGAAAAGCCTGATATATCTTCCCCGTCAGAAGGCACATCCCATCCTTCAACATCATTGTCATCCGAAGTTACAACCTCTTCCACATCAACAACGGCAACATGCATATACAAAATGGAATGCCGCTGGACTCCCTGGTATGATATAAATAGGCCTACACTTCAAAATGATGGTGGAGACAGTGAAAGTCTAGAAAACATCAAATTGAAAGGGTATCAGATATGTACGGAACAAGAAATCGAACATAACATAGAATGTGACGCTATAGATGTTGATGGGGTAACAATTGCTAATAATCAACAAATTCTAACCTGTGCCCTGAAAAGTGGATTAACTTGCATGAACAGAGATCAGAAAGAAGCAGAAATGTGTCACAATTACAGAATAAGATTGAGTGTTGTGCATCATATTGTGAACCAGTTGTAACATCCACCACATCAAGTCCTGTGGCAATACAATCATCTAGCCCTACCACAAGCTCAGTTACTGAATCTACTTTGATTTCTCCAAAGGACTGTAATAATGAAAGAGCATTAGAATGTCGATGGACTCAGTGGTATAATGAAAATAAGCCATCTACAGAATTTAATGGTGAAGAAAATGAAAATTCCGATAATATCAAATCTGCAGGATTTGAAATTTGTAAGAAGGATGAAGTTGAAAATCAAATTGAGTGTAAAAATGAGCTACAATCTGAAACAGCATCAGAACAATATCTAGCACAAAAAACTACTTGTAATGTAAAAGATGGTTTGATTTGCAAGAATCAAGATCAGTCTGGAGAAAGCTGCCATGACTACAGTATAAGGTATGAATGCTGTTCTGAGAAGTTTGTGAAAACTTGCGGTGAATCCACAACTCCTTCATCTACTGAAGTTACTAGAGTAACAACAACTATTTCTGTAACACAGACTTCTTCATCTGAAACTTTACCACATTCAACATCAGTTACTGGCACTAATGTGCCTAGCACTTCCGCTGAAGCTACACCAGGCAGTAATACTGAAGTACCCTCTTCTCCAAGTTCTACCTCATCTGAAGTGACATCTGCCACATCATCGCCAACAACAGATTGTATAAAAAAAATGGAATGCCGCTGGACATTTTGGTATGACAACAATTCTCCCAGTCCAAAAATTGGTGGAGGAGATACAGAAAATGCTCAAGACATAAAAGCTAAAGGACTTCAGATTTGCGATAAACATGAAGTTGAGCACAACATTGAATGTGAGGCTATCGATAAAGACGGTGCAGTAATATCAGGCAATGAACAAAAAATGATTTGTGACCTAAATAATGGATTGAGCTGTTCGAATAAAGACCAGCAAAAGAAAGAAAAATGCCACAATTATAGAATACGGTTTGAATGTTGTGCAGAGGTCTGTGATAAAGACACACCCATAACTACATTAGCTACAACAAGTTCAACAAGCAAAACTGAATTTATTTCAGAAGAATCCACACCACCAGTTAGCCCTGAATCTCCATCACCTAGCAATACAAAATCTCCAACCAGTAGCACAGGTGTTTCATCTACTCAAACAACAACATCTTCCACCACAAAAACAGAAATTACCTCTCTAACCCCTGTTACAACTACCAGCTGTGAGAAATTCAGACAGAGTGAATGTCGCTGGACAAATTGGCTTAACACAGGTAAACCTTCGTCAGACTACAGTGGTGAAGACATTGAAAATTCTGAAAAGTTGAGATCTTTGGGAACTGAAGTTTGTAAAAATGAAGAAGTTGAAAATGAAATTGAATGCAAAGCTGCTGAATATCCATATTCAAGTTATGAAGAAATTGGACAAAAGGCAACATGCAATTTAAAAGAAGGGTTTGTTTGTAAAAACAATGAGCAATTGGGGGAAACAAAACAGTGCCTTGACTATAAAATCAGAATTGAGTGTTGTTCTAAAAAGTTTATTGAATTTTGTAAAAAGACAACACCTTACCCTACTTCACCCTCATCTAGTCAAGTTACAGGAAGTCCCTTAACAACATCCGTAACAGAAGCAGTATCACAAAGTTCTGGTGAATCTACACAAGGTCAACCTACATTTTCTCAGGGATCAACAACTGGAGAGCAACCAATTACTGGTACGACACTTGGTCAAACTCCAACTTCAGAGAGACCAATCTCTGGTGAACAGCCAACAACTGGTGAACAACCAAACAAAGGTACAACAACTGTTCAAACCTCATCATCTGAGAGACCAACCTCTGGTGAACAACCATCCATAGTCACATCGAGTCAAACCTCTTCCTCTGGGAAACCAACTGCTGAGGAACAACAAACTATAGAAACAACAACTATTCAACCCTCATCTTCTGAGAGACCAATCTCTAGTGAACATCCAACAACTGGTGAACAACCAACTACAGGCATGACAACTGGTCAAGCCTCATCATCTGAGAGACCAACCTCTGGTGAACAACCAACCATAGTCACATCTAGTCAAACCTCTTCCTCTGGGAAACCAACTGCTGAGGAACAACAAACTATAGAAACAACAACTAGTCAACCCTCATTTTCTGAGAGACCAATCTCTAGTGAACATCCAACAAATGGTGAACAACCAACCAAAGGCACGACACCTGGTCAAACCTCATCATCTGAGAGAACAACTTCTGGTGAACAGTCAACAACTGGTGAGCAACCAAACAAAGGCACACACCTGGTCAAACCTCATCATCTGAGAGACCAACTTCAGGTGAACAGTCAACAACTGGTGAGCAACCAAATATAGGCACAACAGCAGGTCAAACATCATCATCTGAGAGACCAACTTCAGGTGAACAGTCAACAACTGGTGAGCAACCAAACAAAGGCACGACACCTGGTAAAGCCTCATCATCTGAGAGACCAACCTCTGGTGAACAATCAACAACTGGTGAGCAACCAAATATAGGCACAACACCAGGTCAAACCTCATCATCTGAGAGACCAACTTCTGGTGAACAGTCAACAACTGGTGAGCAACCAAACAAAGGCACAACACCAGGTCAAACCTCATCTCTGAGACCCCAACCTCTGGTGAACAATCAACAACTGGTGAGCAACCAAATATAGGCACAACACCAGGTCAAACCTCATCATCTGAGAGACCAACTTCTGGTGAACAGTCAACAACTGGTGAGCAACCAAACAAAGGCACGACACCTGGTCAAACCTCATCATCTGAGAGACCAACCTCTGGTGAACAATCAACAACTGGTGAGCAACCAAATATAGGCACAACACCAGGTCAAACCTCATCATTTGAGAGACCAACCTCTGGTGAACAATCAACAACTGGTGAGCAACCAAATATAGGCACAACACCAGGTCAAACCTCATCATTTGAGAGACCAACTTCTGGTGAACAGTCAACAACTGGTGAGCAACCAAACAAAGGCACGACACCTGGTCAAACCTCATCATCTGAGAGACCAACCTCTGGTGAACAATCAACAACTGGTGAGCAACCAAATATAGGCACAACACCAGGTCAAACCTCATCATCTGAGAGACCAACTTCTGGTGAACAGTCAACAACTGGTGAGCAACCAAACAAAGGCACGACACCTGGTCAAACCTCATCATCTGAGAGACCAACCTCTGGTGAACAATCAACAACTGGTGAGCAACCAAATATAGGCACAACACCAGGTCAAACCTCATCATCTGAGAGACCAACTTCTGGTGAACAGTCAACAACTGGTGAGCAACCAAACAAAGGGACGACACCTGGTCAAACCTCATCATCTGAGAGACCAACCTCTGGTGAACAATCAACAACTGGTGAGCAACCAAATATAGGCACAACACCAGGTCAAACCTCATCATCTGAGAGACCAACTTCTGGTGAACAGTCAACAACTGTCAGCAACCAAGCAAAGGCACTACACCTGGTCAAACCTCATCGTCTGAGAGACCAACCTCTGGGGAACAGTCAACAACTGGTGAGCAACCAAACAAAGGCACGACACCTGGTCAAGCCTCATCATCTGAGAGACCAACCTCTGGTGAACAATCAACAACTGGTGAGCAACCAAATATAGGCACAACACCAGGTCAAACCTCATCATTTGAGAGACCAACTTCTGGTGAACAGTCAACAACTGGTGAGCAACCGAACAAAGGCTCGACACCTGGTCAAACCTCATCATCTGAGAGACCAACCTCTGGTGAACAATCAACAACTGGTGAGCAACCAAATATAGGCACAACACCAGGTCAAACCTCATCATCTGAGAGACCAACTTCTGGTGAACAGTCAACAACTGGTGAGCAACCAAACAAAGGGACGACACCTGGTCAAACCTTATCATCTGAGAGACCAACCTCTGGTGAACAATCAACAACTGGTGAGCAACCAAATATAGGCACAACACCAGGTCAAACCTCATCATCTGAGATACCAACTTCTGGTGAACAGTCAACAACTGGTGAGCAACCAAGCAAAGGCACTACACCTGGTCAAACCTCATCGTCTGAGAGACCAACCTCTGGGGAACAGTCAACAACTGCTGAGCAACCAAACAAAGGGACGACACCTGGTAAAACAACATCATCTGAGAGACCAACCTCTGGTGAACAATCAACAACTGGTGAGCAACCAAATATAGGCACAACACCAGGTCAAACCTCATCACTGAGAGACCAACTTCTGGTGAACAGTCAACAACTGGTGAGCAACCAAGCAAAGGCACTACACCTTTTCAAACCTCTTCATCTGAGAGACCAACCTCTGGGGAACAGTCAACAACTGCTGAGCAACCAAACAAAGGCACGACACTTGGTCAAACCTCATCGTCTCAGGGACCAACCTCTGGTGAACAATCAACAACTGGTGAGCAGCCAAACAAAGGCACGACATCTGGTCAAACCTCATCATCTGAGAGACCTACCTCTGGTGAACAATCAACAACTAGTGAGCAACCAAATATAGGCACAACACCAGGTCAAACCTCATCATCTGAGAGACCAACCTCTGGGGAACAGTCAACAACTGCTGAGCAACCAAACAAAGGCACGACACTTGGTCAAACCTCATCATCTCAGGGACCAACCTCTGGTGAACAATCAACAACTGGTGAGCAACCAAACAAAGGCACGACATCTGGTCAAACCTCATCATCTGAGAGACCTACCTCTGGTGAACAACCAACAACTGGTGAGCAACCAAATATAGGCACAACACCTGGTCAAACCTCATCATCTGAGAGATCAACTTCTGGTGAACAGTCAACAACTGGTGAGCAACCAAACAAAGGCACTACACCTGGTCAAACCTCATCGTCTGAGAGACCAACTTCTGGGGAACAGTCAACAACTGGTGAGCAACCAAATATAGGCACAACACCAGGTCAAACCTCATCATCTGAGAGACCAACCTCTGGTGAACAGTCAACAACTGGTGAGCAACCAAACAAAGGCACTACACCTGGTCAAACCTCATCGTCCGAGAGACCAACCTCTGGGGAACAGTCAACAACTGGTGAGCAACCAAACAAAGGCACTACTCCTATTCAAACCTCATCGTCTGAGAGACCAACCTCTGGTGAACAATCAACAACTGGTGAGCAACCAAATATAGGCACAACACTAGGTCAAACCTCATCATCTGAGAGACCAACTTCTGGTGAACAGTCATCAACTGGTGAGCAACCAAGCAAAGGCACTACACCTGGTCAAACCTCATCACCTGAGAGACCAACTTCTGGTGAGCAGTCAACAACTGGTGAGCAACCAAACAAAGGCACTACTCCTATTCAAACCTCATCGTCTGAGGGACCAACCTCTGGTGAACAGTTGACATCTGGTGAGCAACCAAATATAGGCACAACACCAGGTCAAACCTCATCATCTGAGAGACCAACTTCTGGTGAACAGTCAACAACTAGTGAGCAACCAAGCAAAGGCACTACAGCTGGTCAAACCTCATCATCTGAGAGACCAACCTCTGGTGAACAATCAACAACTGGTGAGCAACCAAATATAGGCACAACACCTGGTCAAACCTCATCATCTGAGAGATCAACTTCTGGTGAACAGTCAACAACTGGTGAGCAACCAAACAAAGGTACGACACCTGGTCAAACCTCATCATCTGAGAGACCAACCTCTGGTGAACAATCAACAACTGGTGAGCAACCAAATATAGGCACAACACCAGGTCAAACCTCATCATCTGAGAGACCAACTTCTGGTGAACAGTCAACAACTGGTGAGCAACCAAACAAAGTCACTACACCTGGTCAAACCTCATCGTCTGAGAGACCAACCTCTGGGGAACAGTCAACAACTGGTGAGCAACCGAATATAGGCACAACACCAGGACAAACCTCATCATCTGAGAAACCAACTTCTGGTGACCAGTCAACAACTAGTGAGCAACCAAACAAAGGGACGACACCTAGTCAAACCTCATCATCTGAGAGACCAACCTCTGGTGAACAATCAACAACTGGTGAGCAACCAAATATAGGCACAACACCAGGTCAAACCTCATCATCTGAGAGACCAACTTCTGGTGAACAGTCAACGACTGGTGAGCAACCAAGCAAAGGCACTACACCTGGTCAAACCTCATCGTCTGAGGGACCAACCTCTGGGGAACAGTCAACAACTGGTGAGCAACCAAACAAAGGCACGACACCTGGTCAAACCTCATCATCTCAGGGACCAACTTCTGGTGAACAATCAACAACTGGTGAACAACCAAATATAGGCACAACACCTGGTCAAACCTCATCATCTGAGAGACCAACCTCTAGTGAACAATCAACAACTGGTGAGCAACCAAATATAGGCACAACACCAGGTCAAACCTCATCATCTGAGAGACCAACTTCTGGTGAACAGTCAACAACTGGTGAGCAACCAAGCAAAGGCACTTCACCTGGTCAAACCTCATCGTCTGAGGGACCAACCTCTGGTGAACAATCAACAACTGGTGAGCAACCAAATATAGGCACAACACCTGGTCAAACCTCATCATCTGAGAGACCTACTTCTGGTGAACAGTCAACAACTGGTGAGCAACCAAACAAAGGCACTTCACCTGGTCAAACCTCATCATCTGAGAGACCAACCTCTGGTGAACAATCAACAACTGGTGAGCAACCAAATATAGGCACAACACCAGGTCAAACCTCATCATCTGAGAGACAAACAACTGGTGAACAGTCAACCAAAGGCACAACACCTGGTAGAACCTCATCGTCTGAGAGACCAACCTCTGGTGAACAATCAACAACTGGTGAGCAACCAAACAAAGGCACTACACCTGGTCAAACCTTATCATCTGAGAGACCAACCTCTGGTGAACAATCAACAACTGGTGAGCAACCAAATATAGGCACAACACTAGGTCAAACCTCATCATCTGAGAGACCAACTTCTGGTGAACAGTCAACAACTGTTGAGCAACCAAATAAAGGCACTACACTTGGTCAAACCTCATCCTCTGAGAGACCAACCTCTGGTGAACAGTCAACAACTGGTGAGCAACCAAACAAAGGCACTACACCTGGTCAAACCTCATCGTCTGAGAGACCAACCTCTGGTGAACAATCAACGACTGGTGAGCAACCAAATATAGGCACAACACCTGGTCAAGCCTCATCATCTGAGAGACCAACCTCTGGTGAACAATCAACAACTGGTGAGCAACCAAATATAGGCACAACACCAGGTCAAACCTCATCATCTGAGACACCAACTTCTGGTGAACAGTCAACAACTGGTGAGCAACCAAATATAGGCACAACACCAGGTCAAACCTCATCATCTGAGAGACCAACTTCTGGTGAACAGTCAACAACTGGTGAGCAACCAAACAAAGGCACTACACCTGGTCAAACCTCATCGTCTGAGAGACCAACCTCTGGTGAACAATCAACAACTGGTGAGCAGCCAAATATAGGCACAACACCAGGTCAAACCTCATCATCTGAGAGACAAACAACTGGTGAACAATCAACCAAAGGCACGACACCTGGTAGAACCTCATCGTCTGAGAGACCAACCTCTGGTGAACAGTCAACAACTGGTGAGCAACCAAACAAAGGCACAACAACTGGTCAAGCCTCATCAACTGAGAAACCAACCTCTGGTACAACAGCTCATCCCAACACAATTACTGCAACAAACAGTGGTACAACTGTTTCATCCGAACACACATCTGAAACCTCAACTTCAAACCCTCACAGCACAACAAGTTGTTTCTGCAAAGTAAATGATTTAATGTATCATCAAGGTGAGATTGATTATTTTAATTACCATAAAGTATTTGTTTTTATGATTTTTTTCTATACATAATGAAATTTAGGATTGCTGTTTATTTTTTATTCCACTTTATTAATTTGCATTTAGTGCATGGTAAAATTTTACAATTTAGCATCTAGACCTGTGTTAATCTGTAAAATTCAGCAATCTACCATCCATATTTTGCCTTTTATTTGCACTAGAACAATATCTATTTACAAAAGGTCTTTTCAAGACCCTTTCTAAAAAGGTTGATATATATAGCCTACTTGGAACACCACTTTAATTTATATCCAACCTTTTTGAGGTCTACCTACATAGTAAAGCTAGAAAAATGAAATGTAATGTGTTTGCACTTTTAACAATCTAAATGCTTTACAATTCATGTTTCAGGTGAAACTATTTACAAAATAAAAGATCATGAAGGCTGTGCCTTCCACGCAGTTTGTGGAAGCAATTGTCAGGTTGAATGGTCTTTAGGGGAATGTTCCACAACAGAACCTACACCCACCTCAGAAGAACTGACTTCAATAAAGGATGTCAGCAGTACTAAACCTTCAATGACTAGACCAAGCAGGAGACCTACTACTGATTCAAGTGGTACACCTTATGAACCTGAAACATCAACAGAATCCAGTAAGTACAAGCCTAATAACCTGAGATTACCTGAAAGCCACTAAAAATGGAAATTATAATACAAGGTAAAATTCTGTAGGCTCACAGACAGATGAAATGACTATGGGTTGCACGTGCTTAAATAAAATTTGGTATGTTAGGCCCGTCCTATCAATGTCACACTTTGCAAAGAAATATAAAGCATTAACTTAAAATTAATCAATTTTAATTAATTTTATTCCGACTGATAACTTGTGCCTTCTCATAATTAGACTAAGTAATACGTAAATCCACAATAAAAGTACCATCCACAGTGGCAATCTAAAAATCCCAGCCACAGCGTCCATATGTTACTGCTAGCCATAATTCTCATAATAGTGTTCTCCTGGTTAGGCCCCTTAATTTGTCCAGGAATAGAGCGGCTGAAGTAATGTTAGCCTTAAAGGTAACCTGACATACCAAAAACGCTATTTACCTGTAGATATTGGGTTGACTTGCAGATAGATCGCCTTAACCTTTGTAGCCGGCTGAGATCAAGTGTGGCTACACAATGAATATATGAAGGCAGTCTGTCACTCAATGTGCTGGGGTGTGACTACAGCCAATCTCCCAGTATACTGAGAACATATGTCCTAATCATAGTCGCTCTCCTGCACCTCCCCTGTGGCTTGGAGAGAGCCATTGTACAGTAATTGCACCATAATTAAAATTCCACAGCTTTTTAATGCTAATTACCTGAAGATTGACACTGTATCAGCAGTTAAGCAGTTTTTGGTGATTTTGGGTTCCCTTTAATGCCCATTTACCTTTCTTTTACAGCTTTTTACATGCTGTCAGTTGTTCACAGCCATAATTATGCTTAACAAATGTATCTCTGCATCACTACTGTAGTTCCATGTGTATCATGTTTTTGGTGGAATTGTGGATTCATGTGAAATTAAATTAATACTCAATATTACAGATATATTCTAAATTGCCAGCAATGTATGGATCATACAGCTTATTTAAAATGCTCTATTTATTATAATAATGGCTGGACCGTCCATGACAAGCACTTTTATCTATTGTGCCCCCCCATTTACTTATACATTGTAAGCTTGTGAGCAGGACCCTCACTCCTGGTACTGGTAAACTAGGTGTTACTTTGTATTCTCTTTATTGTAAGTACATGTCCCCACCTAATTGTAAAGTGTGGTGGAATATGTTGGTGCTATATACAAAAAATTATTATTAGTATGAAATTCTGCAAATCACTACTATGGCTATTTTGACCAAATACCACATCACAACCAGTCGAAAGAAGATGTCATGAAATAAAAATTGATTAGGAAGACACATTTATTTTATTTATTTCACATTACTGTTCCTAATTCCTGAATATAGTGACTTAAATGAGTGTGTTATTTTGGACAAGATCGGGTTAAAAATGCTAACACTTTCTTTAAAGGACCTTTGTATTAATTGTCCTCACCATAGATTTAGGCAAAGTCTTCATAAAAAGTAAAAAACACTATAGAAATCTCATTCCAAGTGATCAACGGTGTCTCCTAAATTTGACACTAAAAAAATAAGACATTAGGATAGCTGTAAAAAAACCTCTAAATGCTAACTTTTATCTAAACGTGTATTGAGAACATGTTTGTATCCTTTGCAGCATGTGGCCCCTGTGAATGTCTGATGCCAAACTGTAGTACAGGATATCGTGTGGTGTCGCATATGCCTCCTGGTGCTTGTTGTGCCAGTATCTCATGTGGTATGTACTATTTACTTTTTACTATTTCATTTTGAAAGACAGTAAAAGCATGGCTATAATTTTAGATAAAATTAGATATTAATTCCATTTACTATACAGGGCATTTGGGATGAGTTTATAAGCCTATGCATCTATGGGAAACTCGCTTTCAACAAATGTTGCATAAACCAATAGTAAGGGTGGATATAAGCAACTTTGTAATGTATCTTATTAGTGAGTTCTGCTTCTTTATTCACTTATGAGCCACTTCTGCCTCTCCACCTACTTCTTGAGCTCGAAATTCACTCTGAAAAACAGCTCATCTCAGTTTTGCTCAGACAAGACTAATTGCTAACTCACTGTGATGTCAGGTTACATTTTTTACCATGCACTATGGACAGGAAAGGAGGAGTAAGGAGCAGAGTGATGAAACAGGCAGAGGGAGACATAGGCAGAATGTGCTGAGCTTTCTAGCAAGTCTTTTATTTCACCCCAGCGCTGGATTGACCTATAAAACAGTTCATCTCAGTTTTGCTCACACAAGACTGATTGCTAGCTCACTGTGATGTCAGGTTACATTTTCTATCATGGACAGGAGAAGAGAAGTGAGGAGCAGAGTGATGAAACAGGCAGAGGGAGACATAGGCAGGGTGTGCTGAGCTTTCTAACAAGTCTTTCATTTCACTCCAGAGCTGGATTGACATATAAACAGCTCATTCAGTATTGCTGTGTAATTTCCCTCATGCTGCTACTGCTTCTGTTAGCTTTCTACAGAAGAAGAGCAGGGATCTGTCTCTGTGTGCTGTGTATGTGAGACAGTATAAAAACTAGTCTCCTCCCACTAGCTCAGAGTCAATTGCAAATTTCGAGATAGAGTCTATAGAGGGGAAAGTTGTTGGAAATGCAAGTCTTATAATGGGCAGAAATAGAGTTATTCCTCGTGTACATACATACATGACCGATATTGCAGATATAAAAAGTTACTTGAAAGTACAGTTAAATTTAAATATTAGGAATGATATAAATTAGTGGCAGAAAGTCTACTTTATGGGGATTTCCATGTTGCAAAATATTTTTTTTTAATACATAAACTTTGAAGTTCAGATTGTGAAAAGTATGGACAATATAGTACAACATTTATGTATTTTGTATGATTAACTGCTCCTTTTAATACTGAAAAATCTATAAGTTCAAATTATGATAGGGACCTATTTACTTTTTACTAAATTTGGAAAATTTGGGAGATAATAATTTATTTGAACAATCTTTATTTTTTTCCTTTCCAGTACCTGATGACGTTTGTGTAGCAGACAATACCATTTATAAGGTTTGCATGCATCGAAAACATACAACTATATCTTTCAATTAATGTTTCGGGAGCAATTCCGCATAGTGTTGAAGACCTAAGCTGGGCATTGTTCACATTTTTATGTTTCCAAGACATTTATTTATTTTACTTTTAACCAAAGTTTGGCCTTTGTAAGATCATGTGTACAAGAGTCCGAGCTTGTAAACTGGTAAAAATGCAGCCTAAAATCCCTCTCTAAGGGTTCGCCAATAGTAATCCAACATTATGACTATGTTCTTGACCTGCTTTCTGTATTTTTGTACAGCCTGGATCCACCATCCCACAAGCTAAGGATGCATGTCAGAAATGTGAGTGCTCCAAGGGTGAAAAAGATGAATCTGGTTTCTATGCAGTAACATGTGAGAAGCTTGCCTGTGAAAAGACCTGCGAGAAGGTGAGTAAATATATTATTATGGCATATGCACACCAGAGAATGGCATTGCATAGTGGGCACCACATCGTATATTCAGACAAAAGGTTCATCAGTTCTAACCAAAGTAGCAGCCACCACACTATCCAACAAACCACAAGACGACTAATACATCCATAAAGTGCCATTAATAACTGCAACCATTAAGGGGAAATAAACAATAAGGACCCCTACAATTTTCCCATTTTTACCCAAATCCAGTTTAATAAATGGCATATGTTCAGTATATGAGATATATGTTGATTTCGGGAACTTACACAAAATTTCAGCCATATTTTCCAGCTTCATTTTGCTCCTACATCTATTTCAAAAGTTGACAAACATTTACTTTAAAAGTTTGCATTGATGGCTTTTTCATCTAGGGCTTTGAATATGCTGAAAAGCAAGGTGAGTGCTGTGGTGAATGTGTACCTAAGCAATGTACCATGAAGAAAAAGAACGTAGAGAGTGGAGAGAATGCGGAGATTGGCCAAACGGGAGAAAGCGAAGAGGAAGACTCACAAATTCTAATCCAGGTACGTGAAAAATATCGAGCCTAAAACTTATGTATGCTGAACAAGAATATTAACTTGATGTCCTAATAGCTTGAAAGCATTTACAGGCTAATTTATTAGGATCTGTTTTGCCCATGAAAATCTTACTGGAAGGGCTCGATGGACTACGATGTGCCTAATTCGTTACGAGGCTCACTCCACTTAATGATTAAGGTGCTTCTCTTAACTGGTGCATGCGACTGCAGAAATGTACTGCAATCGAAGACTAGAGTACATGTCTGGTGTAAGCTACTCTACTAAAGTGGCGTAACTTTCCATGAAATTGACGGGTGCTACCAGATTAGCATAGCCGGCCAGGACTATTGTGTTAATGGCAAAAGTCGCAATATTTCAGTTCAGCTTCTGAGACTTCTGGCTTAAGCACCTTAAAGAATTGACTCTTAATATCTTTTTTTTTAAAATATTGATAAGAGACATGTACTGCTCATCTAAAACATGCACATTTATCTATTGCGGCTAAGCAAAAATTTACAAAGCTGATTATGAGGTTCTTAGTTAATGTTAGGATCAGAATTTATGATGCCTACTGCCACATCATGAAGACACTCCTATTGGGTCCCTAACCTCAAAAGTGAGGTGCCATGCGGCAACCATCGCTGAAATGATATCGCACCAGCAAGGAGAGCGACCCAGATTTCCCACAGCACCAATGCTGCAAGGCAAAGCCCCCCCATAGTTCCGGGTCGCACCACAGAAGCAATAGCCGCCATACAGCACCTACACCAAGTGAGTAGATAGTTTTAATTTACCGGTATTTACCCCATTGCAAACTTTTTCGTATTATTAGATTGGAGACACTTATCGTCCTGAAGGCAGCACTTGCAGCTATTATGAGTGTGATGAGGAAGATGGTAAACCTGTGTTAACTAAAGTGAAGAAAGTTTGCCAAGAACTGGACATCTCCAAATGCGCGGAGGTAAGATCATTTATGTGCAATGTTGCAATCCATATGTATTGGAAGTTGTAATTGTATAATAGGTGTGAAATATATTGTACATATATTTTACTGTTTCCTGACTCATTCTGGACCTCCAATTTAATTTAAAATATTTTTAGAGCATCTCATAATAGGAAAAATGCTCACCTAACCTTATCAACCACTGAGGACTCTCAAGTCTAAATATTTTTCTATCTACTGGCTAACACGGTACGAAGTTACAGATCTTTCCTACACCTAACCTTAGTGCCTGGTGGCTTCTGTTCTTCACTTTTCATGTAGGGTTGGTGAGAAATGGATGACAATGGTATCATCAGGAGTTCTTCTACATCTCTATAGCTATGAGTTTGCTAGAATTAAAGAAGAATTTAACATTAATAGCCTATCCTTGGTGGTAGTCAAAAAAATGACACTTATCACAGGGGTTCAGGTTTTCAGAAGTGCATTTTTTGATGGCCATTTTTTGAAGGACCTTCATGTAAAAAAGCGTCAATATAGTGAAGAGGAGGAGCAAAAATGTTTATATAGCCACTGCGATTAAATGGGAGTCTGATGATATTGGAATAGCCATCACCTTACCTACTATTGCCATCATACTAATAGCTTTTCGTAGAGCAAAGACCCCTTTAACTTATTTCACAAACCTTTGAGATAACTACTTATTGTTATAAATACATAGACATAGGCAAGATAAAAAAATGTATTTTTTCCTTTTTTCCCATAGGGCACAGTTAAATATGACGAAGATGGCTGCTGTCAGACATGCACATATGCTTCAGGCAAGAAAAATAACGAAGCACATACAGTATAGCATATAATGACATGTTAATCTTATCACATTTTGAGACAGTTTATATGGAAAAACCTACAAAATTCCTTTAAAAAACCTAACCACACAACACTATGTAGCAGTCCAATTGAAGAGTCCCAATCAATAGAATAGCAAGAATGAGAATGGCTAGTGAATTTTTCCCTATAATTACCTTTTCTATTTCATTTGTAGAAGTTCAGATAGTAGAAAAACCAGTGGTTGAAAACTGCAGCTCTAGAAAGAACGTAACAGTACTGAAAGAAGATGACTGCGAAATTGAGGTGGAGCTCACATACTGCGGAGGACCTTGCATGGGAACATCAATGTAAGTGACATGTCCATGATACAGCCATGAATTGACTATATAAGTTAAGACTTGAATATTAGAGACAAGGTGTAATATTTGTATACACGTGATCCCGATTCCTGGAATTTGTAATGAATTGTCTTACCAAAAAAATATAAAAATCCTCCAAGTAATATAGATTCATACATGTGTCATCTGCTGAAATTTTCCTTTTGCTTTCTTCTAAAAAAAAATGCTAGCTGTATGTGGCAGCAACATGCTTTTGGCAGAAAAACAAATATCCTTTGTAAAGATAACCTTTCTCCAGGTTTTTGCTATCTAATCTGCAAGCAGCATCATGTAGAGACAGCGACCCTGTGTGACGACGGTGGGTGTGGTGCCATGATGACCATGGTTTACCCTGGAGGGGCATGACTAAGTGACTACTTGGTTTTTGATGGTGGTGAGGATAGGCTTGGCTGCATATAGTCAAGAGGTGTCACTTTAGAGCAGTCCCGGATCTGCAGAAGCTGACTCATGGGTCAAAGACAGAAGCATAGTCAGATAGTCTGAGGTCAGAAACAAAACTAAGCGTCTGTCAGGAGTGGAGAGATCAGACAGAACGGGTAAATGAGGCAGGTCAGAAACTGGAGAGAGGAGACAAAAACATGAGACTAAACACTGGAGATGGACAAGAACAGGAACCTAATTGCAGGCAGGGAACAGGAGGAGGAGCAGTCTAATATGTACCCTGCTGGCAGGAGATAGGCTGGGAAAACCAAACTCTGCAGGACACAGCAGGGTTAAATTCCTGCAGGATCTGGCTGCACCTCTCTATAGCCAGGTGCAGACAGCAGGAATATGCAGTAGAGTTGGAAGCACTGTATGAGGTACTCAGTGCAGCGGCCTCACATGGGAAGGAGCAGAGCACTGAACACGGTGAGTAGTACGGCAGTGAGAATGCGTGCTAGTTACCACAGTGACACACTTATTCTAGTGATGTGTCACTTACTGGGTTTGTTCGGGTAGTTTTGATAAAATCGCTGTTTTATTAGCCAGAGATTATCACTAAAGAACTAGTAAACCTGCTGCCAGGTGGTCCGACCATGCCCCCACTACTAATTGGCAGATTTCTGCCTATGCACAGTGTACAGAGAAAGCTGCCAATCAGTGGTATGGGCAGGGTTATACAAATGCTCAGCATTCAGAGAACTGGTAGATCTGCAACACGTAGTAACCAAAACTGCAACACTTAGTAAAGTAAGTAATACATCGCTGGAATCACGGTCTCTGCCCTTACATTATGCAACTTTCAAATGGAGCAGCAAATTCCTGGTGACAGATTCCCCATAAGGTTCAGATGACATGACTTTATTATGACACAGTGTAGTTTATGGTCATAATGTGAGAGTTATAGGCTTTAATGGGTCCCTACTATACCTCCATATACTTTCAATTTCATACAGAATTTTTTTGGTTGGACTCTATTATTCCTAAAGGAGAACATTTAATATAGTAGAACCATATGGGTGGATATATTTGTCCAGTAAAATGCATGTGGCAGTAATAGTATAAGAGGTCTATGTTTAGTTTCTGGAATCTAAATCGCTGCTTCACTTCTACAACTAATTGGAAACCTGCTAGAGTTGGTGCCAATCTATTCACTTGTCCCCGTCCATTGGTCATGACAGTGTTGTGTGGTTCCTGGCTGGAGTCGGGAGAACCTCCTCTTACCTGATGACCTCCACAGCTCTTCTTTAGATTAGCCAGCCTAGTGCAACATTTCATGTGGGTCACACCACAATTATGATGTCCCATCAGGCCAGCTAAATCAAAAGAAGAACCATGAATGCCATCAGGTATGAGGCAGTTCTTCTGCTCTAAGACCAATTGTTCCAGCTCTTCCATAAAAAATTCCTTTATTTTGTCACGATAAAAACATGACCAGTTTCTTAGACAACATCAAGGCACAGCGATCGAAACGTGTAGCTCGTCCTCACGTGTGCCTTGATGTTGTCTAAGAAGCTGATCATGTTTTTATCGTGACAAAATAATGGAATTTTTTTAGGAAGAGCTGGAAAAAATGGTCTTCAAATTTCCCATGAATGTGTCTCATAAGGACGAGTTATGTGCACTTTCTGAAGATCAGTGAGCTGGCTTTTTTTTTTGTTTATACGGCTCTTCTGCTCCCATTCTTCTAAAACTAATTGGAAGCCTACTAGAGTTAGCACCAATCAATTCACATGTCTCAGTCCATCAGCCATGACAGTAGTCTGTTGCTGTTGTAATGGAGAGGAGAATCTTACCTCGTGATATATTTTCATTAGCCGATCTGGTGCGATGTTGCATGTGGGTCATGTCACAATTTTGATGTCCCACCATGCTGGCTAATCAAAAGAAGAATTATGGATGCCTTCAGGTAAGAGTTGGTTCTTCGATCCCATATAGCAGCCACAAACTACTGTTTTGGCTGATGGACTGGTAATCGTGACTAGATTCACTCTGACTCCAAAGTCTACCAATGGTAATTGTGTGCCTGTCTGACTTTAATAACATTGTCTATATGACTTTTCAGGTATTCAGTGGAATCACAAGGAATGGATCACAAGTGTTCCTGCTGCAGAGAACTGGAGGTGGCTGAAAGACAAGTAGAGTTGCTCTGTGCCAATGGTCAGCGCAAGACCCACCATTACAAAGATGTGGTTAGCTGTGGCTGTTCAGTAGCTACCTGTGAACCAGTCACATCTGGTGATACTGAAGATTCACAGCAAGTAAATCAGAAATACCAATCCATCTCTAGACGAAGAAGAAGATGAACGAGAAGCCAGAGAGCAAGACAGCAATATAATGCTTTTTGAGTAGTCAACTTGATAAAAATTCCCTAATGATTTCCCTTCTAATGTATTCATACTGCCATACCATAGTCTGATGCTGGATAGATGGAAGCATGTGAACGTCATGCAAATGGATATGCAATTTGATATCCAGCATTTCTTGCAAAAAGCTTTATGCTGTTACTTGCTTTCTAATGCTTATCATTCCTTGTATATGTGTATGTCATTAAACTATAAAAATCAACTTGCAATCATTTGCTACGGATGCATTGTTTTACTGGACAAATTGGGGCTATTTATTCATATTTGTCCAAAATCTCTGGTTCAGCTTGTGTATATAAATTGGAAAGGTAAATATGGTAAATAGTGATGGGCGAACACCTGGATGTTTGGGTTTGGCTAAACAGTTAAAAAAAATCAGTTGGGAACCAGAACAATACCTGAACCCGGACCCCATTCACTTGAATGGGGGTCCCGAATGTCCAGTGTTTGCCAGGCTGTCATGTGCATGACAGTGCGGGAAACACTGCCTCTGATCGGTGGTAAGATCATTACCACTGGTTAGAGAGCCCAGCTCCCACGCTGTCAGATGACAGCATGAGCAGGCAGCTGTGATCGGAGGTAAAAAGTTTACATCAGGTCACTGGCGTTGAATGATGGGACTAATACTCCCATCAGCTTATACCTACTGCTGCTAATAACAGTGAGAACAGGCAGCAGCTGGTGGGGGTATTCATCAGCTGATGCCTGTGCTCTAAATAAGTAATTTAAAAAAAAATGGCATGGGTTCCCCTGTATCTTTCATAACCAGTCAGGCAAAACTGACAGCTGCGGACTTCAATCCTCAGCTGTCAGCTTTAGCAAGGTTGGTTATCAAGAATAGAGGGGTCCCCACGCTGCCCACTTTTTACAACCAGTCAAGCTAAATCAGTCAGCTGGAGGCAGGTATTTTCAGACTGGTAAGGAGCTATGGATATCGCCCCTTCCCAGTGTAAAAATAGCAGCCTGCAGCAGCCCAGAATAGGCGCATCTATTAGATGCACCAATTGTGGCACTTTGCCTGGCTCTTTTCACTTGCCCTGTGCTGGTGGCAAGTGATGTTGATATTTTTGGGGTTGATGTTACCTTTGCATTGTCCGATGACATCAAGCCCACAGATTAATAATAGAGAGGCGCCTATAAGTTACCTCTCCATTACTAATCCAATAGTTGTCTTGCAAATAAACACACAGAAAAAATAAAGTCCTTTATTTGAAATAAAAAAACAGACTTTTACATTTTTACTTAAAAATAACAAACATAGTTATACTCACCTAATGCCCATTCCATTGAAGCCCTCATCTTCTGTAAAAAAACAAAAAATAATAAACAACAAAAATATTCACCTAACACTCATTCCACTGAAGCCATGATCTCCTGTAAAAAACAACCATATCCCTCACCTGTCCATTGTTCTGTCTCACATCATAATTAGAGTTGAGCAAAACAGGTCGTTCCTTTTTTTAAAAATCGCCGATTTTCGCCAAAGTCGGGTTTCATGAAACGAAACCCGACCGTGGAGTGAGTTCGGTCACATGTTCGGCGACCATTTTGCTGGAGTCGATTTCCCCTACACTTTAAGAGCCTTTTCTCGGCCAATGAGCAAGTGATGACATAGCAGGCGGCCAGCACCATCTTAGAGAAGGGCATTGCAGCGATTGACTGGCTTTCAGTAGCGTCACAGTGCATATAAAATCCCTCAGCGCCGACCGCCATTTTACAACTGCCGAACTCAGTGTAGGGAA
>JARQOD010000010.1:83083126-83355863 GCA_033576555.1 Oophaga sylvatica | reverse complement strand
GGCCCGGGGAGACCACGCTACTGCAGACACCAGCACGGGGGGTAGGTTGGGGGCCTTTGAGCCACAACCTCAGCTGAGTTACCGCAGTCGCTGTTCAGCTGCTAGCGTGGCTGCAGCCTGGTGTGCCACTGCCACCCTTGCCCCCACATATACCGTACCTCCACTTCCGAACAAGTTTGGCTGTGCAGCAAGCAATGTCAGGATTCGTGAGTCAGTGCTCTATACAACTCAGCTTCTGGCTGCACGTTTCCCCACGGATCAGGCACAAGTGGGCTTTGTAAATCTCTTCTGTCGGGCAGAGCTTTGGGAGTGGGCCACTCCCTGTGAGAGCGGGACGACCGTGGTGGTGCAGAGTGTTCCTTGTTTTCTGGAGCTCTTAAAAAAGGTCTTCCTAGGACCTCAGGTTACCCACATGCGGCGCTCCACTCCTGGCAAGTTCACAGGGTTCGTCCTTGGCACTTTTTTTGCTGTCCAATTTCGGACTCTGTTTTCGGAGTTGAACGGCCGGATAAAGTCCTCATTCCCGTGTTTTGGAGAGGACTAGTGGGCCATAGAAAGACGCCGGGGGGCTACCAGGGAGATTCCTGCCACACGGGAAAAGCTTACGCCATATCTACCCCATCGACCTCCTTTTTCACGAGCGGAGTTGGAGCGGTCCCAGTGTGGGCAAGGTTCAGGCTGGCGCCCACCTTCACCAGACATCTAGAATCTTCCACCAGGTGCCCGATTTCCAGAGGCCATGGAGGTTTCCCGAGCAGGATCTAAGTCCCAGGGCCGCTCGAGTACCCGTGGTCTGTAACATCTGTCAGCAGTTAGGACATTATGCCAACAAATGTCCACAGGGGTCGGGAAAACAAGTCACGTCTAGTGACCTTGGAGGAGGTTCACTAGACACTGCGGCATTTTCCACCAAGTTGTCCTTTAAGGGGACAATTACTGTAGATCCATCCACGCTCACTGCTGAGCTCTGTGTGGATTCTGGAGCTGAGGGGAATTTCATGTCCTCTGCATTTGCTCTCCGCCACACTATACCTCTGGTGAAGCTCGCCAAACCGGTGACTGTGCGAGTAGTGAATGGATCAACTCTGCCCTCACAAATCACCCACCAGACTATCCCTCTCACTTTATCTATGTCCCCTTCCCATCAGGAGAGTATTTCTTTTCTTGTCCTGCCCGAGGGAATAGATGAGGTGTTGCTGGGAGTACCTTGGCTCCGTCACCACTCTCCCCATATTGAGTGGTCCTCTGGGAGGATACTGGGTTGGGGTGATTCATGTAGAGGCAGGTGTGTCAGGGAGTGCGTTCAGGTCACCACCACCGAGATACCTGTATATCTCACTTCTCTTCCTCAGTGTTATTGGTCATACGCAGACGTTTTCTCCAAGAAGGCGGCGGAGACTCTTCAGCCTCATCGCCCCTACGACTGTCCTATTGATCTCTTGCCTGGAGCAGAACCTCCTCGGGGGAGAGTCTACCCCCTCTCGCTTCCTGAGACGGAGGCCATGTCCCAGTATATTCAGGAGAATCTGGCAAGAGGGTTCATTAGGAAGTCGGTGTCACCAGCAGGGGCGGGGTACTTCTTCGTGCAAAAGAAGAACGGAGAATTACGTCCATGTATTGACTACAGGGGTCTTAACGCCATCACCGTCAAGAATAAGTACCCGTTGCTGTCACGCTGTATAGCAGATATATATATGTGATGACAGTAATCTATATCAAAAGGGCAACATACTATATAACATGCGCATAGATATATGATAACATAGATTTTACCTGACAGAATGTCCAGTGGGTCAAAACGGAATCCGTTATACGCTGTCTCCGGCTAGAGGGTGACCGGGGTCTAAGCTGACCCTAAACTGGGGTCCTAACTAATCCCTCAACCTGGAGGTACTGTTAAAGGTACAGAGGTCCAGGCCACCAGCGTAAACCCTGTCTCCTATCAATCCCTGCCAACTGTATTCTAGTCCTAAGAAGGACCCTGAATACCACCAAAGGGAATGACCAGGTAACGGTTAATGAACAGAAAGACATACAAGAAAGATAAGAAATAAAGTAAATAAAGTCTTACATACAACACTCACACACAGTAGGAACACCTTAGGTCTCAGAGATAAACTATAAGCTATAAGAGTAAAACAACTAAGGAGCTCTTAGCTTAAGTATTCCCAGAACCGATCCAGTCTGCTAAACTATATGAATGCTTTCACCGGCATCAAACACCCAGACTGGCAGGAATATAAAGGAAACTAATTAGAACATAATCCAAAGCAGCCGGGCGAGGCTGGACCTAGTCTTAGCAAAGAGCTAGGTAAAATTAACTCTCTCATTACCAAACACAAAGAAACAGCAGCTCAGCTGTGAGAAGTCAGAATGTGCAATCGCGACGATCTTCGTGGCGATGCACCCATGACAGTACCCCCCCTTCTACGAGGGGCCTCCGGACCCTCATGACCAGGTCTGTCCGGGTAAATTGTGTGAAAGGTCCGAACCAATCGATCTGCGTTATCATCAGACGCAGGGACCCACGTCCTCTCCTCAGGACCATACCCCTCCAATGAACTTCCACGTTATCATTGACTACCACTGAAGGAGGAGGTAGAGGTGACGGTATGACTGGTGCCACATACTTTTTAAGTAATGACTTGTGAAACACATTATGAATTTTAAATGTAGGAGGGAGTCCAGACGAAATGCCACAGGATTAATTATGGAACTGATCCTGTATGGCCCGATGAATCTGGGACCCAACCTCCAGGAGGGAACTTTAAGTTTTATATTCCTGGTAGACAACCACACCAGATCGTTCACCCTCAGATCTAGACCAGAAACTCTCCTCCTATCAGCCATCCGTTTGTAAGGGTTCTCCGTAACCTTCAGTCTTAAGCGATCTGGAACTATCAGTCTCCCTGGAAGTCCCACAGGGGCGTCCCCTGAGCCCCCAATACCTCCCCTCAAGCTCAGAGCATACAGCTGACACTACAACTCCCTCCTGAGGAATAGGAACCGGATCATCCGTCTTCCCGGCCCCTGGGAAAGTACGAGATAAGGCATCAGGAAGCAACTTTATTGAGAAGTCATATATGCGATGAGGAGGTAACTCTTTACACCCCTCCTCTGAGAACTTCTCCCAAAAGTCCTCCAGAAAAGGAGGCAAAGTCCTAGGCACAACCGCACCGATGACCGTGCTCATGCAGTTATTCTTGCAAAATTCACCCCACTGGCTTATCTTTCTGGATTGCCAATCAATCACTGGGTTATGTTTAGCCAACCAAGGAAGTCCCAACACAATAGGAGCAGGCAGACCCTCCAACACATAACAAGACAATTGCTCTTTATGTATTGCCCCTACTCGAAGATCTATGTTATGAACAGCTTGTACCAAGCTACCTTGACCAAGAGGTCTAGAATCAATAGAGAGTATAGGGACCGGTTTGGCCAATACACTCAGTTGCATACCATGCACCTGGGCAAACCGAGTGTCCACCAAATTAGCCCCGGACCCACTATCAAGAAAAACAGAAATCCTCTCAGTTCTAGTACCAATCACCACCTCCGCAGGCACGAGAAACTGAGAGGGATTTGGGGACGAAATACACACTCCCAGGTTAACTCCTTGGTTCAAAGAGGTCCGGGATGGACACCCCCCAACATAATGTCCCTCTCTCCCGCAAAAGAAACACCTTCTAGTCTTGCGGCGCACCGCTGATTCCCTCCTACAAAATGATGTCCCTCCCAACTGCATGGGTTCCTCAGAACAGACCAGGGGAACCTCAGTATAAGGGACTTTAGTAGTAGGTGGAGTCATCACGGGAGGCGGAGTTACCTCGCGTCTTCCCCGAAGACGTCTATCAATGCGAATAGCGAGGGCCATAGCAGCCTCCAGTGATGGAGGAGAATCATACTGAGCTAACACATCCTTTAATTTGTCAGACAACCCTTGACAAAACTGGCTCCTAAGAGCTGGGTCATTCCACTGAGTATCTGTTGCCCATCTACGGAACTCAGAAGAATATTCCTCCGCTGGACGATTTCCTTGCCGTATTTTACGTAACCTTGTTTCAGCAAGGGAGACTCGATCCGGATCATCATATACCAGACCCAGGGCAGTAAAAAATCGATCCACTGACTGGAGATCTGGGAGCCTGGAGGAATAGAGAACGCCCAAGATTGAGGATCCCCTTGTAAGAGCGAGATAACAATTCCCACCCTCTGCTCTTCACTCCCAGATGACCGAGGCCGCAGCCGAAAGTACAATTTACATGCCTCCCGGAAAGTAAAAAATTTGTCCCGCCCACCAGTGAACCTGTCTGGGAGAGCAACCTTAGGTTCAGATCTGGTTTGCTCCGGGGGGACAAAACCTTGGACTTAATGTCTGCCAACTCCATGGACAATCCCTGCAACTGCCGGGCCAGCTGGGCTACTGGATCCATGACAGCTGGGGAGAATCTTTAGTATGGCCGGTGAAAATGTCACGCTGTATAGCAGATATATATATGTGATGACAGTAATCTATATCAAAAGGGCAACATACTATATAACATGCGCATAGATATATGATAACATAGATTTTACCTGACAGAATGTCCAGTGGGTCAAAACGGAATCCGTTATACGCTGTCTCCGGCTAGAGGGTGACCGGGGTCTAAGCTGACCCTAAACTGGGGTCCTAACTAATCCCTCAACCTGGAGGTACTGTTAAAGGTACAGAGGTCCAGGCCACCAGCGTAAACCCTGTCTCCTATCAATCCCTGCCAACTGTATTCTAGTCCTAAGAAGGACCCTGAATACCACCAAAGGGAATGACCAGGTAACGGTTAATGAACAGAAAGACATACAAGAAAGATAAGAAATAAAGTAAATAAAGTCTTACATACAACACTCACACACAGTAGGAACACCTTAGGTCTCAGAGATAAACTATAAGCTATAAGAGTAAAACAACTAAGGAGCTCTTAGCTTAAGTATTCCCAGAACCGATCCAGTCTGCTAAACTATATGAATGCTTTCACCGGCATCAAACACCCAGACTGGCAGGAATATAAAGGAAACTAATTAGAACATAATCCAAAGCAGCCGGGCGAGGCTGGACCTAGTCTTAGCAAAGAGCTAGGTAAAATTAACTCTCTCATTACCAAACACAAAGAAACAGCAGCTCAGCTGTGAGAAGTCAGAATGTGCAATCGCGACGATCTTCGTGGCGATGCACCCATGACAGTTGCCCCTAATCTCTGAGCTCTTTGATAGGCTCCGAGGAGCAAGAGTATTTACCAAGCTTGATCTACGTGGTGCCTATAACCTAATTCGCATCCATGAAGGGGACGAGTGGAAGACAGCTTTTAATACCAGGGATGGGCATTATGAATACCTGGTGATGCCCTTCAGGCTCTGTAATGCTCGCGCTGTTTTCCAAGACTTTGTCAATGATATCTTCCGGGATATGTTCTCCACCTCTGTAGTAGTCTATCTGGATGATATTCTCATCTTTTCACCAGATATAGACTCTCACCGGAGTGATGTCAACAAAGTCTTCGACCTCTTACGGGCAAACTCCCTCTATGCCAAGCTGGAGAAGTGTGTGTTTGAGCAGGAGTCCTTACCTTTCCTGGGCTATATCATCTCCGCCCAGGGATTGGCTATGGATCCTGACAAACTACAGGCTGTAATGGACTGGCAAGAACCCCATTCTCTTAAAGCTGTGCAGCACTTTATGGGTTCATTAATTATTATTGCCAGTTCATTCCCCATTTCTCGACTTTGGTATCTCCCTTGGTAGCCCTCACCAAGAAGGGAGCAAATCCCAAGTTGTGGTCTGAGGAGGTCTCCAAGGCGTTCTCTTCCATCAAGTCGCATTTTGCCAGTGCTCCCATATTACATCGCCCTGATGTTGATAAGCCGTTTATTTTAGAGGTGGACGCCTCTTCTGTTGGTGCTGGAGCTGTCCTTTATCAAAAGGATGCTCAAAGTCGGAAGCATCCCTGCTTCTTCTTTTCTAAGACCTTTACACCAGCAGAGAGGAATTATTCCATGGGGGACAGGGAGTTGCTGGCTATGAATTTGGCCTTCTCTGAGTGGAGACATCTTCTGGAGGGGGCTCGTTTTCCCTTCCAAGTCTTCACCGACCACAAAAACTTGGTATATTTGCAAACGGCTCAGCGGCTAAAT
The DNA here is from genome assembly GCA_033576555.1 of Oophaga sylvatica. Taxonomy (NCBI): domain Eukaryota; kingdom Metazoa; phylum Chordata; class Amphibia; order Anura; family Dendrobatidae; genus Oophaga; species Oophaga sylvatica. The sequence goes on along the minus strand of JARQOD010000010.1, from coordinate 83,349,698 downwards.
TCTCGCCAGGTCAGATGGTCCCTATTATTCTCTCGGTTCCACTTCACCCTCCATTTTCTCTCCAGTGAGAAGAATGTTCGGGCCGACGCTCTCTCTCGCTCATTAGTGTCATCAGAGGAGGAGGATGAGGAGCCTTGGCTTATTGTCCCCGAAGAGAGCCTGAGAACTGTAGCCCCGGTTTCGCTAGAGTCTGTGCCTCTGGGCAAGACTTTTGCGCCCACTAATTTGCGACCGGAGGTACTCTCTTGGGCACACTCATCCAGGGTGGGTGGACACTTTGGGGCAAAGAGGACAACTGAATTATTGGCGAGGACATACTGGTGGCCACATATGGTCCGTGACATCAGGGAGTTTTGTTCAGGCATGTGTCTCCTGTGCCAGGAACAAGTCCCCTCGACAACGGCCAGCTGGGTTACTTTTTCCTTTGCCAGAGGCAGACAGGCCCTTGGAGATGGTCGGGATGGACTTTGTGGTGGGCTTACCCAAGTCTCGGGGTTGCACTATCATTTGGGTGATCACCGACCACTTCTCCAAAATGGTGCACTTAGTGCCACTACCACGGTTACCTTCTGCACGGGCCTTGGCAGCATTATTTATTAGACACATCTTCCATCTTCATGGTATGCCAGACAAGATTGTCAGCGATCGAGGTCCCCAATTTGCGTCTCGGTTGTGGAGAGAGTTGTGTCATCTACTCTGCATTGAGTTAAACCTCTCCTCTGCATATCATCCCGAGACGAATGGGTTGGTAGAGAGGGCCAACCAGACCTTGGTCACCTACTTGCGACATTTTGTCTCTGCCAGGCAGGATGACTGGGCATCCTTGCTCCTGTGGGCGGAGTTCGCGCTACACAATGCTGTGGCTGACTCCACCAGATAGACCCCATTCCTCTTAAATTACGGCCAGCTTCCGCCGACTCCTGGGTGGCAGACTGGGCTGTGGAAGCACGGGACATATGGGACCGCACCCAGGATGCCATTCAGGCTTTCAAGGAAAGGATGAGGTCTTCTGCCGATGCCCATCGGCGTCCCGCTCCGACATTTCTCCTGGCGACCTAGTGTGGCTCTCCGCCCGAAACATCAGGCTATGGGTGGAATCCACTAAGTTGGCTCCCCGCTATTTGGGTCCCTTCAAGGTTCTCGAGCAGGTGAACCCTGTGGTTTACCGTTTGGCCCTTCCGCCTCGCCTTGGTATCTCCGACACCTTCCATGTGTCCCTCCCAAAACCCGTGGTCATCTCCCGGTTGTTAGAACTTTCCTGTTAGGGCAGCACGGTGGCTCAGTGGATAGCAGTGCAGCCTTGCAGCGCTGGAGTCCTGGGTTCGAATCCCACCAAGGACAACATCTGCAAGGAGTTTGTATGTTCTCCCCGTGTTTGTGTGGGTTTCCTCCGGGTACTCCGGTTTCCTCCCACACTCCAAAAACATACTGATAGGGAATCTAGATTGTGAGCCCCATCGGGGACAGTGATGATAATGTGTGCAAACTGTAAAGCGCTGCAGAATATGTTAGCGCTATATAAAGATTATTATTTTGTTAGGTTTTTTCTATCTTGCTGGTCACATGACCTTTGTTGCCTATTTAATCCTGCTCTGCCCTTCTGGCTTTGCTGGACTTCATTGTAATTTCTACTCTTAAGCTAGCCGGGTGCTTTGTTACCTTTCTACATTAGTTTTGCCTGGTCTTTTGACCTCTATGTTCTATGTTGTTTGTTTTTTCTTTTTACTGCTACAACTTCTGTTAGGAGTGTCCATCTTTTCTCCCAGTCTCTAGTTCTTGTAGGGATCCCTTCCTCGCATCTATAGGTCTTCGTACAGACTAGCTGAGGACTTTAGCGGGTCTGATCGCAGGATCAGGTTCCCCGTTACATCGTAGGGATCGAGCTTAGTTCTAACATAGGGACAGATATCCCTTTCTTTCATTAGTGCTTGTAGCAGAACATAACACCGGTTGCCTGAGTCATCTGCCGGGATGTCGGGTTCGTCTACGGACGATTACGAGGTGAACGCCATTGGAGGTGCAAGGTGGTACGGGCAAAAACATTTTTTTTTGGTGGATTGGAGGGGTTATGGGCCTGAGGATAGGTCCTGGGAGCCTGCCGAACATGTTTATGCTCGGCAGCTCATCGCTGCCTTTGAGCGTAGCGAGGCCCAGAGAAGGGGGGCCCTAGGAGGGGGGGTAATGTTAGGGGTCGAGTTCCCGCTTCTGCACAAGGGGAATCTCAAGCCATTCCTGCTGCTGTCTCCCATCCGTCTCCGGCGCGGGGACTCTGCTCAGCTTAGACGTCGGTCCTAGCATCTTGCGCAGTCTAACAGTGTGCAGAGGATTACTGCTGCCTCTCCAGGCTCTGATATTGTGGCCAGTACTGGTTAGCGGCGAGCAGACGTCTTTAGGACAAAGTCCTTGTTTTCCCCTTCTGAGCATGCCCAGGGTGAGATCTCTAATTGGAGATCAGGGGTCACATGCTCAGGTACTGCAGCAGCTCCTATTGGTCCTTATCTGGCAGGCCTGTAGTTGCTACTATAAAAGGGTGGCATGGTCCTGCCGCCATGCGCTAGTATCAATTACATTATGTGCTTTGCGTCAGTGTGAGCCCCTAGAATACCGTCTTCTCCGATGAGGAGATTGTCTGATCGCGTTGCTGATTGCGCTACTACGGACTGCTGTCCGCACAGCAGTTGTCTGTTAATTCCTGTGGAGTTAACAGGACACAGTCCATATCTCAGCGGCTCTACCTTAGCGACACTGTGGTGTAACAGAGTCGCTTATACCTCCATATAGTGCCACAGTGTCTGTGGTCACGACTCTGTGAAGTAACAGAGTTTGCCGTACCGCCATTCTACCAGCAGCAGGCTCTGCCTGCACGGTGGACCCCAGGCTGCGAATGCACTTATTATTTTTATTCATTTTGTGTGTTCCGCCAGCCCTAATAATAGGTATTACAGAACAAGTAAATACAAGCCCCAAAAATTGTCTAAAGTTTATTTACATTGTACCCCATGTGTCAATATAACATGACCAGTAATAATAAAGTGACAATAGTGCAACCACAAGAAACAATCAATATTCAATTATCCTATGCTAAATATACAATACAAAATACATGTGATTAAAGTGCAAAACCATGAAAGACACATTCACAGTACTGTGCCAAGTGATACTGATTACACGATTATCCCATGTGGATAGTAATGACATAAACTACAAACAAAAATAATAATAAATAGTGCAGACCACACAAAAATGGGCAACCCGCAACAATGCTGAGAAGTGCAGTGAAAACTGTGTTGCAGTAATGCTATAAGTGCTATGAGAGAACTGAAGCACCAGAACAATGAAAGAACTAAAGCGACAGAACAATGCTGAAAATACAATGGGGTCAATGAAACTAATGAACTACCTGGGAGCCAGTGGGTGGTGTGGATGACCTCCTGGAACGCGCCCCGACGCGCGTTTCGGAAATTAATTCCTTCCTTCCTTCATATTTATCCGGGTGGTCTGCCATCCACTATTCGGGACTTGTTGAACTATTTATTGACTTTTTATGTTTAATCAGCACTTTATGCAAATAGTGTTATTTATTGAATTTCAAACAATTCCTGTTTTATTATTCAGATAGAAATGTAGTGTAGTTCTTCTGATTCGCTATGTCTCTTACCCCATGTGAAGGGCATTGCGTTAGCTTAGGTGTCCATGGTTACGACCGCTAACAATTAACTAACTGTCACTATATGAGTGACTGTAACAATGGATACCTAAGCTACTGCAATGTCCTGCACATTGGGTAAGCGACGTAGCTTATCAGAAGAACTACTATGGTTCTAATTGGAGGTATTTGCCTATATTATTAATATTACACCTACTTGTTATTGGGATCTAATCTTGAAGATGGGAATACCCCTTTAAGTTTTTGGTCATATTAACCAATGAACAATACATAAAATATATTAAAAAAATACACAATGCGGACAAGGAACAGCAAACATAAATGTTCACACAAATTTTGAAATATAATGACAATGTGCAAGAGACAGGAACCAGTCCAGGATGTGAAAACATTAAAGCAATTATTGGACTAGGTAAGCTATTCTTTCCATAGGTCAACATGACATATAAAGGTCCATATTATTTATTGTAAAATATTAATTCAAAATTATATCCAAAATTATTTTGAAAAATTAACCTCGATAGTCTTGGAAATTAAAACATTTCACAGATCACAAAGCAAATGTATAACTAATGAATTAGATTGAGGTTTAGGTTATGTTCAGATCACTGTCATGTCTTGTATCCTTAACGGGAACGTGTTATCTGCAAAAATGATAGTTACCTGCAGATATAGTTGTAATCTGCAAGTAAATAGCATGTAAATCCTATATATCTAGTTTACTGGAGCATGAAATTGTATTTTCCCTGCAGCCGCTCGCTTCCAGTCATTGGGGCGGTGCAGGGAGCGGTTACAGTGGCCACTCACTATACAGTGAGCACGATTGTCATTACTCCCTGGCACTTTCATTGACAACTTGCTCTGAAACTTGTCAATCAAAGTCCACAGGAGTGATGATAGTGCACTCACTGTATAGTGAGCGGTGACTGTAACAGCTCCCTTCACCACCCTGATGCATTGGAGGGACTTGCTGCAGAGAGAATAAAACCTCATTTTTTCCCTGTAGACCATAGATGTCAAACTCAGGTAGGCAGTCCAAATCTATCCCTCAGGGTAATTATATTTGGCCTGCGAGAAAATACCAAATGTCTAGTAGAGGTGGCCCACCGGTAGCACGCACTGCTAATGCTACAAATCCCATGTTTCTGGTTCAGCATACTCCCTGGTTACTGGGAGGCTGTTTACGACACACCCCATAGTAACACGCTCCACAACTATGGCACACTTCCTGACCGACATTCACCTAAACAGGAAGTTCCCTTCTCTTCTCCCTACATCAGTGCTCACTCCCCTTGTTCTCTCCCATACATCTCAGCGACATAGACCCCATATCTCCTCCATAAGCTGGGCACAGGTATGCTTCTGAGCCGATGCGCTCATGCCATGATTAATTGTATTTTTCTACTTGGTCATATATTCTTCATTTATTTTTTTCTACATTGTTACACTTTCCCTATGTATTGAGATCTTACTCTTTTTTGTTCAATGCCAACCATGCTGACTCTGCCAATATTATTGCTTTCAATGCTGTTCATGTACTTCTGATGTTCTCTACTTCCCCATATTTCCTTCGATTTGAGAGTCACCACACCCTTTTCATTCCCCCCATATACTGCTACCTACCATCCCCACAACCCTAACTCCTCCTGTAGTATTGGGGTTCTCCCAACCTTAGGCAGATTCCCCCAACCAATTTTTCTCCCTGTTGTCTGTTGCGATTAATGTTATAAATATCAAGGTTGATCCGTGACTTGTTCACACCCACATTTTAACTTTGGCCAACTTTGTATTTGAGTTTACATCCCTCTAGACACTACTCCAGTAAGCTGACTAGACTGGATTGAAATGCAATTTTTTAGTTAAATAACATTTTTGGAGGTGACAGGCTCCCTGTAACAGAATTTTGGCAATTTCTGTTTGAAGGACCCATTTAATTACTTCCCAATAAATTCGGACAGATCTAGCAGGTTCCTTGTGTTTTTGCCAAAAAGAGTAGCAATGCAGCACAGACAGTTCTATTTCTGTCATCTAAGTATGAAGTAGCCTTGATGGAAAAAAATGTTGAGTGTGAACAGTAATTCCTGTCACTACTACAGCTACCAAATATTAGTCCTAAAAGTATTCCAATTTTTTTCTACTGCTACAACTACTATTACAACTATTACTTGTACTACTGCTACTTTTAGTACTATTACTACTACTTTTATACAACTACTATTACTACTAGTGATGAGCGAGTATGCTCGTTGCTCGGGTTTTCCCGAGCATGCTTGGGTGGTCTCCGAGCATTTGGAAGTGCTCAGAGATTTAACTTATATCGCCACAGCTTCATAATTTGCAGCTGCTAGACAGCCTGAATACATGTGGGGATTCCCTAACAAACAGGCAATCCCTGCATGTATTCAGGCTGTATAGTAGCCATAACTCATGCAGCTGCAGCGACAGAAACTAAATCTCCAAGCACTTCCAAATACTCGGAGACCACCCTTGCATGCTCGGGAAAACCCGAGCAACGAGCATACCCGCTCATCACTAATCACTAGTTCTACTACTACTACTTGAACTTCTGCTTCTACTACTACTGGTACTACTAATGGTACTACATCTATTGCAACTTCTACTACTACATTTACTTCTATGACTACTACTTCTACTACTATTACTTCATTACTACTACAACCTCTACTACTACTACTACTGCTACTATTTCTACTACTACTACTACTACACAATATCTACTACTACTATGACTACTAGTCCTACTACTAGTATTACTACTTATACTACTACTTCTACTAGTACTACTATGTCTATTACTTCTACTACAAGTATTACTACTTCTACTACTATGACTACTACTTCTACTACTATATATACCAAAAAGAGGAGTATAGACAACATCATTTATAAAATTACAAAAAGCTTTATTAATAGACTATACAAATGCCAACAATAATGGCACACAATACAGAATAAAAAATGGAGGCAAAAACTGCGGGTATGAATGCAGGGGTTGCACAGACTAGTTAGTAGCCAGGGTATATTAGGGCATTTAACTTTAGCACTTAAATCGTGCAAATAGAGGGCGCATATCACTTACAAACAGTAAATACTAAAGACCCAAAAGATCAACAATAGTCATGGTGTAGTGCCATATGCGTCATATAAATGGTCACAAATTCTTACCCATATTAAGTGGTTCAGACTGTGCGTCCCCAGCGACCCCCTGACGCGCGTTTCGCGGCAGTGCTTTCTCAAAAGGGGATGCTAGATGCCATAACCCCAAGGTTTATATATGCTAGCGTTAATCAAGACATTACCGGTGTGTAGCGGCGCACATGCGTCTGACATCACACGCCAACTGATTACCATCTCCTTCCCCCTGGCCGTCGCTGCCCCATGCGCATATGGGCGAAATGTCGCCTCGTGACGTCATCAATATGCGCCTGCAACATCATCGACAGCCAAAAAGGAAGATAGAGGCGGCGCGTGAGTACGGCGCATGCGCGCACCACAGCGGCCATGTTTGTGGAGACCAGCTAAGTGGACATTTTGGGAAAGAGTGATGAAAATAAAAGATGACTATAAAGTAAATCTAAAGTGACAATATAGAAGATAAGTGTACAGGTGAAACTAACCAATATTAGAATAATGTGCAAGTATCATAAGAAGAAAATAATAAAAGAATGAACATATACATATATATACAGGTATATCAATGGTGCCTATATTATGAAAACAATAATACAATATATCATATTAACATGTGGGTGTCTTCTTAATCTTGAATGGTGAAACAATTTCATGTCCCGTTGTCCAACCAAAATAAATCTCATAAGGAAAGCATCACTTTCTTAAAAATCTCCATATTTCAACACACCGACATAAATGAACTAAATAAAGAAACTGAAGAAATGACATTCATTAAAATAAAGAAGTTAAAATACGTGGTGGATAAATTTACATATTATTATTACTAAGACACTTATAAAGCATAGCGCACGATACTGCGGTGGACACTACATATGTATTCAATTTTACAAAAATGGTACAAAGGTTAATTTTTCGTTTAAACCCCTGGGTGTGACCGTGTCAAGGGTGACAATCCACCTGCATTCACGTTGGGCCAAAATGCGAATAAGGTTGCCACCCCTGACACCCCCACGGACTTTATCAATACCTCTAATTTTGAGTCCACTGGGATCAGATCCATGACACAAGCAGAAGTGTCGAGGTAACGTCTTCAATGCCGCAATATCTACAGCTTCCCTAGCGGCTGCAATATCGCGTACATGTTCGCGTGTCCTAATTTTCAATTCCCTAGATGTGAGACCCACATATATGAGGGGGCAGGGACATGTGGCGTAATAAACCACATGTGTGGTATTGCATGAGATATAATCACAAATTGTATATTCTCTGCTCCCATCGGATTTTTTGAAGGTCCCACATCTGAGAATATTAGGGCACGTGACACACGAACCGCACGGAAAGCAGCCCACGCGTGGATTTGATATATGGAAAAAGGATTGTGGTTTCGCCACATAGTGGCTTTTCACCAAGTGATCTCTGAGGTTCCTACCTCTCCGTTGCGTCAATGCAGGGAATTGAGATAAATTAGCCGCCAGAACAACATCTGTCCGCAATACGGACCAGTGTTTGTTCAGTATATCCCGAATCTGATCCCAGCGACAATTAGAAGTAGAAATAAATCTCTAGTTCATTAGATTGCTTCAAATTCTTCCTTCCTGCTGCAACCAAGAGATCCTCTCTCCTTGTCTGCTTGGCACGTCTATAGCCAGTGTAAGGAAAAGGTTGTCGCCATTTTGTATAGGGCCTGTACCAGCCTCCATTTTGTCAGTTCACACAGCCACAGACTTTTAGCTACACAGGGCCTATTAGCATATTCAGTACGGCCAGCTTTGATGTCCACTATGAATCAATAGGCCTTTACATGCTAATTGGTTTAGGCCAGGGTCTGAATAAGATGGTCAGTCGTATGGTAAATAGCTCAAGCTCAAGCCATTGTTTCCTGCTCCATATGAATTGCAGGCCAGTTAATATGCGTGCTTCAAAGCAAATGGGGAAGGGCCTAGCAGGTTTAAAAGCTGTAGCCAAGAAGAGGCTGGCCTCTCATTCCATTTTCACACACAGAAGCACCAGGGACAGACTTGCCAAATGGAGCTGCAGCACATGCATTGGGGGCTGTCCAGCAACTGAAGACTTTCACCTGGGGAACGCAGAGCTCCATGCCTCCCCATGACCATACAACCCGGTAATATTGATCTATAGCTTATACTTTTAAGCCTTGTACATTATTGTTGTATTCTTACTCTGACTGCAAATCCATTGTAATTACGTTGTATAGCTTTACTGTATATTTCTGTAATTATCTAGTGCGCCCTTAAGGCAAATTAAACCATAAAATTAATCTTGGGCTGATGCTTTTACTCTGATCACGAATCTTAGAATACCCAGTGGGTAACAGGACACCCTCCCCGGCGGCCATTTGCTCTAGGTGCAGTTCCCTTGCTGACCTGAGAGACAAAGGGGGCGCCGGAGAGCTGTACCTGTGGAGTTACGTCCCATTGGTGACGTGGGAGGAAAGGGATCGTCCGTCACATTTGGTAGCGGCGGTGGTATCAGAAGCTGTGATACCCGGGCTACCGTGTGGCGGCCGGCTGAGTTCTTCACAAATTGGTGGCAGCGGTGGGATCAGAGTAATAGTGTGCGTGGGACCCCTACTCCCAGACACTAGAGACTACCAGCAGTACTTTCACTGCTGGGGTCTTAAGGTAAGCCCAGCACTAGACGGTCAGACTGTAAATATAACAAGTTGTGTACAAGGTCAGGGTTGCAGCTGTGTTTCAGTAACCAAAGGTTCCCAAGATGGCGGAAGGCACCAGGAGTAGGGCAAAGGGGGAGGCCAATGCTGTGGCCTATGAGGGGTTTGATACCGATGAGGGGGAGCTCAGCCAGGGCTCCCCAAGGAGCCCGACCCCCACGCTCAGTCTCACAGTGGACTGTCCACCCCCTGCCCGTCCCAGCCTGTCCAGATCGGAGGCCATTTTCCAAGCGGCTATGGCACAGCTCGAGGCTGGTAATGACGCCGCCTATGACAGACTCCTGGTGGCGGCAGAGAAAGCAGCAGAGCGTGAGCGAGCAGAACGCCGTGAAGCTGCGGAGCGTGAACAAGCAGCGGCAGAGAGAGCTGCGGAGCGTGAGCATGCAGCGGCAGAGAGAGCAGAGAGAGCAGCGGAGCGGGAGCATACAGAACGCCGTGAAGCTGCGGAGCACCGGGACTGACTGGAGATGGCTCAGCACGGGCCCCCACTGGACGCACCAGGCCCACTGGAGACAAGGGCTTCCAAGGTCCGGGCGGAGGACTTTCCCTTGCTTGAAAAGGATGGAGACCTGGATTCCTTTTTGCTGGCTTTTGAGAGGACATGCCTCCAACATCATCTGGCCCCAGATCAGTGGGCAAGGTACCTGACCCCCCGTTTGAGGGGTAAGTCCCTGGAAGTTTTGGGGGACCTACCTGCCGGGGAGGAGCAGGACTACAACAGCATCAAGCGGGCCCTGATCCAGCACTACAACCTCACCCCGGAGTCGTACCGCAGGAAGTTCAGGAGCCTGCAGCGGGGTTCAAAGGACACCTGGACCGACCACATACGGGCCCTGTTGAGAGCTGCGGAGCACTGGACCTCGGGTCTAGAGCTCACTACCCGTCAGGAGGTCCAGGAACTGTTTGTCGTGGAGCAATTCTTGTGGAACTGCCCAGAGGACCTCCAGCAGTTCCTCCGTGACCGGAAACCAAAGGGGGCTTCTGCTACAGCCGCCCTGGCAGACGAGTATGCCAACAACAGGGCGCCGGAGCCAAAGAAGCCTGCCAGCAGCACCTGGAGAGGGGGTAAGCCCAATCCTGCCCCAGCCCCATATCCAGCCCCAGAGTGCAAGGGGTGTACCCCCCTGCTGCCCTCTCCAGGCCAGGAACAGAACCCAGACGTTGTCATAATTGCAACCAGCCAGGACACTTTAAGGCTGCGTGTCCCCAGCGCCAGAAGGCCCCATCCCTGTCCCAGAAACCGACCACTGTTTTGTGTGTGGGAGAGGGTGGTGGGAGGTCCCTAGACAATTACCAACCCGTCACCATCGGCCGCTCAGCGGTCATGGGACTGCGGGACACAGGCGCTGAACGAACCCTGGTACGCCCTGAGGTGGTGTCCCCTCAAGACTTGGTACCTGGGAAAACCCTTTCCGTCTCCGGAATTGGAGGCATTGAACCGGCGCTGCCCGTTGCCAAGGTGTATTTGGACTGGGGCGCCGGGAGGGGGATGCGGGAGGTGGGAGTAACGCCAAATATTCCTGCAAATGTGTTGCTTGGGACCGATTTGGGGCGGCTAGTGTCCCAGTATGTGGCCACTGAACCCCCAAGTTCGGCTCCCCAAGAATGTCATGACTCCACTGTGAATGCTAATGTTAATGTATTGAATGTGCCTCCAACAGTGGAGGAGGGAGTGAAACCTGATGGTAAGCCATGCACTGACACTACACACACAGGGCTCACAGTGAGGACAGGTGAGGAGGCTGTAGGGGAGAGCTCAGAGGTGGAGGGAGGGGCTGCTATGAGCAGTGTAGGGCCCCTAAGTGAACCCAGCCTGCTGAGTCTAGGGCCCCTGCAGGAAGAGGAACAGGCCATAGGGGAGGGGATGTCCCGGGAGAGGAGCCACCAGGTAGGACCCCAGGTCAGGAGTTCCCCACATCCGGGATGTCTGGAAGTCAGGGAAGTCTGCCTGACCCGGCGACTTGGTCAGAGGATGAGGGAAAGCAGGCGCTACCCGTGGTCTCAGCGGTCGTGGCCGCTGTTAAAAGGAGTGGGAGCGCTGAAGCCCAAGGAGCCTCGCGGAGGTCCGACGGTTTCCCCTCTCTGACCAAGTGGCTGCCGAGTCAGACAGTAGCCAGGAGACAGATCCCGGGGAACTGACAGAGGACAGGGCAGTTTCATCAATTCTTGCCATATCTAGTCAGGGATTTCAGGCAGCGTTGGAAGCTGACCCTAGCCTGAAGACTCTCAAGGAACAGGCGGCACAGCCTCCCCTGGAGTCCGACCGCGAGCGAGTGGTCTGGGACCAGGGACGGCTGTACCGGGTAACGGTCCAGCAGGGTTCACCGGAGGCGTGGCCCAGGGACCGACAGTTAGTGGTGCCCCATCCGTTCAGGGCGGAATTGTTGCGGATCGCACACGAGATTCCAATGGCCAGACACTTAGGGATCACTAAAACCAGGGCCAGGCTAGCTCAGCATTTCTACTGGCCTGGAATGAGGACCGAGGTGATAGCCTACTGCCGTTCGTGTGACACCTGTCAGAGGGTGGGGAAGGCGGGGCCGCGCCCCAAAGCCCCACTGGTAACTCTGCCCATCATCGAAGAGCCTTTCTCGAGGGTGGCTGTGGATCTCATTGGACCTCTGTCCACTCCCAGCCGCTCCGGGAAATGCTTCATACTAACGGTAGTGGACTATGCCACCCGGTACCCGGAGGCGGTAGCTTTGTCGTCCATTCGGGCCGACAAAGTGGCCACTGCCTTACTGGAGATTTTCTCCAGAGTGGGGTTTCCCAAGGAAATGCTCACCGACCGAGGGACCCAGTTCATGTCGCAGCTGATGGAGTCTCTCTGTAAGCAGGTACAGGTGCAACATCTGGTGGCCAGCCCGTATCACCCACAGACCAATGGCTTGTGTGAGGGTTCAATGGCACCTTAAAGCAGATGCTGAAGATGTTGGTCGACTCCCACGGGAGAGACTGGGAGCGGTATCTCCCACACCTGCTGTTTGCCTACCGGGAGGTTCCACAGGCCTCAACGGGGTTCTTCCCCTTTGAGCTCCTGTACGGGCGACGTGTACGGGGGCCCCTTGCTCTGGTGAAGGAAGCATGGGAAGGGGATTTAGCCACCCCTGGAGTGTCGGTCATTGAGTATGTCGTGCGCTTCCGGGACCGAATGATGGCCTTGATGCGGCTGGTGCATGACAATATGGCCCAAGCTCAGGCTGACCAGAAGCGATGGTACGACCAGAATGCTTGTGAGCGGACCTACCAGGTGGGTCAAAAGGTGTGGGTACTGGTCCCCGTACCCCAAAACAAGCTTCAGGCGGCCTGGGAGGGTCCATACCTCGTACACGAGCAGCTCAACGCCGTCACCTACCTGGTCACCCTGGACCACGCCCGTGGTAGGAGGAAGGCCTTCCATGTGAACATGATGAAGGCCCACCATGAGCGGGAGGCTTATGCTCACCCATTGTGCAACCTTCCAGAGGAAGGAGAGGACAGAGAGTCAGAAATCCTCGTGGATCTGCCACCCTAGCCAAAGAGAGGTTTGCGGTAGGGCGCATGGGGGAACACAGGAATGTGATACCCCCTAGCGCCCTCAATAGCAGGGAGGTGTAAGGAAAAGGTTGTCGCCATTTTGTATAGGGCCTGTACCAGCCTCCATTTTGTCAGTTCAGACAGCCACAGACTTTTAGCTACACAGGGCCTATGTCAGGAGTCGAACTCAGTACCTCTTGTCCACTGGCCAGCAGCTCTACCATCTGAGCTATTCTGCTGGCTGCAAAGTTCCTTGCTGAACCCAGATACCATTGACTGTTCTTCCTGATTGGCTACACCTAGTGCTCTCTTGATTGGGCCTCTGATTGCCAATTACACACCCTATATAAACCTGGCCCTGTGGGTGTGTCATTGCGAGATTATTGTGCTTCCAGCCTTTAGTCAAGCTCTTTCTCCTGCTGTTCCTGCTGCTACAAACACTGCTCTCCTGTGTACCGACCTCCTGCTGCCACCTGACTACGTTATCTGCCTGCTCCTCTGCTACCGAACTGCCTTTCCTGTGTACCGACCTCCGGCTGCCACCTGACTACGTTATTTGCCTGCTTCCCTGCTACAAACACTGCCTTTCCTGTGTACCGACCTCCGGCTGCCACCTGACTACGTTATTTGCCTGCTTCCCTGCTACAAACACTGCCTTTCCTGTGTACCGACCTCGGCCTGCCTTCTGACTACGCTACCTGCCTCTGCTTCCCCTAGTGTTTGCAGTAACATCGGCTCCAACCCAGACGGGATCCTGACAGAATAATCTCGCGCCAAAATGGAGTCCGCTGTGAACACCCTGAGGCGGCAAGTTACGGAGCTTCAAAGTTTTTGTACTGACTCTCAAGGAAAATATGCCAAGTTACTAACTGATTTCACAGCGATACAACAGGAAGTAATTGAGCTACAAAAACAACTACTGGACGTGCGCAATTCAGGGTCCGAATCAAACGCGCGGCTGCCGCTGCCTGCAAAGTTCAGTGGGGATCGCAAGCAGTACCGAGGATTCCTCAATCAATGCCGCATATACTTCCAGATGCAACCTGCTCCCTTTACCAGTGAGAGGAAGAAAGTTTTTTTCATGATAAATCTCCTGACGGATGAAGCTCTTGCTTGGGCTTCACCTTATGTAGAAAAAGACTATGCCCTCCTTAATGACCTGGAAGCTTTCATCGCAGCTATGAATCAAGTTTTTGATGACCCAAACCGCTGTGCCACAGCAGAAACCAAATTACATAATTTGCGCCAAGGACGTCGCTCTGTTGCGGAATATACATCGGAGTTCCGTCGCTGGGTGGCCGACACCACCTGGAATCCAGCGGCCCAGAGAAGTCAATTTCGACGAGGGTTATCAGAACCAGTGAAAGACGAGCTTGCCAGGGTTGAGACCCCTGACCAGTTGGAGGACTTTATTCAACTATGTATCCGGATTGACCAGAGACTTACTTGGGAATAGCCCTGGCTTCTCATTTTCAGCATCAGACCACCAAGAAAAGACGCAAGTTGTGTCTGAACCGATGCAGATCGACGTCATCCGAAGACCACTCTCTGCACAGGAGAAGGAGAGGCGACGTGCAGAACATCTCTGCCTCTATTGTGGGGACCCTGGACACTATGCCATCAACTGTCCTAACAAAAGGACTATAGCCTTTACCAACAACAGTCTGCCAGCAATACGGACCTTTCTCAGCAGTCGGATTCCATCTTGCAGACTATCTCATCAGTAACGCCAGAAATAGACAAAATACATACCACATCATCTCATTTTGTAATCCCCATTCAGGTTGTAATGGGCACCCAAAAAATACAATGCTCTGCCCTGTTGGATTCGGGAGCAGGAGGAAATTTTATGGACTTAAAATTTACACGTGATAATAATATTTCCAGTAGGACCAAATCCACACCAATTGAAATGGAAACTGTGGATGGATCACCTTTGTCTTCTGGACCTGTCACGCATGAGACAATCGAACTGGAGATTTGTATCGACCCGGATCATCATGAAGCTGTCAGTTTCCACCTTATTTCATCTCCGAAATTTCCGGTTATTCTAGGGATCCCCTGGTTTTCAGTCCATAACCCTTCTATCAACTGGGCATCAAGGACCATCACCTTTCCATCTGACTACTGTAAGAATAATTGTCATAAGGAACCCCCTGTTCTCCAACAAGTCCAAATCTCTGAGATTTCGCATGAGAAGGAAGAGAAACTACCACCTCAATATCAGCAGTTCTCTGATGTCTGCAGTAAGAAGAAAGCAGATCAATTACCTCCTCACCGTCCTTACGACTGTCCCATTGAATTGCTGCCAGGAGCAACCATTCCATTTGGACGGATTTACAATCTTTCCGAACCTGAATTGAAGGTATTAAGAAAGTTCCTGGATGAAAATTTAGAGAAAGGCTTTATTCGACCTTCCACATCTCCAGCTGGGGCACCCCTGTTCTTTGTTGAAAAGAAAGACTCCACTCTGCGGCCATGTATTGACTACAGAGAGATGAATAATATCACTGTCAAGAATCGCTACCCGCTACCCTTGATTCCTGAACTATTTGAGAGACTCCGTTCTGCGAAAATCTTTACGAAGCTGGATCTTAGAGGGGCTTACAACCTCATACGGATTCGCCCAGGAGATGAGTGGAAGACCGCCTTCAGAACGAGATATGGACATTTTGAATCTCTTGTTATGACCTTTGGCCTTAGCAATGCCCCAGCCACCTTTCAACATTTTATTAATGATGTATTTCGAGATTTCTTGGACCAATTCGTTGTGGCTTATCTCGATGACATTCTTATATTTTCAGACACCTTGGAAGAGCATCGCAGGCACGTCCAGTTAGTCTTGGAACGACTACAGGAGAACCATCTCTACATTAAACTTGAAAAATGTGAGTTTGAACAAACCAGTATCCAATTTCTGGGATATATCATCTCCCCAGAAGGTTTGAGCATGGATCCCGGCAAAATCAATGCTGTAGTAGACTGGCCTGTTCCAAGAAATTTAAAAGACGTCCAGCGTTTCATAGGATTTGCAAATTTTTAACCGAAAATTTGTAAAGAACTTTTCACGGATCATACTACCAATTACTACACTAACAAAAAAGACCAAAGCATTTTTCTGGTCTCCGGAGGCACAGGAGGCTTTTGACAAGTTGAAAACTCTTTTTACGTCTGCTCCATTGTTAGTACACCCAAATCCTGAATTGCCATTTACTGTCGAAGTGGACGCCTCGGACTCTGCAGTGGGAGCCATTCTGTCTCAGCGAGTTGGGGACAAGATGCAACTTCACCCATGTGCGTTTCTTTCCCACACCATGTCATCTGCAGAAAAGAACTACGACATTGGTAATAAAGAACTGTTAGCCATTAAAGTTGCCTTCTCCGAGTGGAGACATCTTCTGGAAGGTGCCAATCACCCTGTGACTGTCCTCACGGACCACAAGAACCTTGAATTCCTCCGTACAGCAAAAAGATTGTCTGCAAGACAAGCACGATGGGCCTTATTTTTCTCAAGATTCAATTTTATAATCTCTTACCGGCCTGGTTCAAGAAATGGCAAGGCTGACGCCCTGTCCAGGATATGTTCGGAACCTCAGGAGAGGTCTAGTAATGATGATACAATTCTAGGCCCAAAAAATTTTTTGGGAATATTGCACTCTAGAGGACTAGGTAATAGAATTAAAGATGGATATCAAGAGGACTCTTTCCTTAACCATCCTTCGGAAGACGTCGATCTTTCATTCAAAGAGGGGTTTTGGATGCAGAAACACCAAATATATGTACCTGAATCTTCTCGCCTTGAAGTCCTCAAAAGTGTCCATGATTCTAAACTGGCAGGACATCCTGGAGTTGCAAAAACACAAGACTTACTACTTCGTTTCTTTTGGTGGCCTAATTGTAGGAAGGACGTGAGGAAATATGTTTCAACCTGTTTAACATGCGCACGAAACAAGACCCCACGATCGTCTCCTCTAGGACTCTTGCAACCACTCCCAGTTCCATCCAGGCCTTGGGGATCTATTTCCATGGATTTTATTGTGGAACTACCCCCTTCCAAACAGATGACCGTCATCCTTGTCATAGTGGACCGACTCACAAAAATGGCCCACTTTATTCCAACTGAAGGAATTCCTACTGCTGAAAAAACTGCAGAACTGATGATCAAAGAGGTATTCAGGTTACATGGAATTCCTGACAGCGTGGTGTCTGACAGAGGCGTTCAGTTTACGTCAAAATTTTGGAAGAGTTTCTGTACAGCCTTGGGAGTCACGGTGAATCTTTCTACCGCTTTCCATCCTCAGTCCAATGGCCAGACGGAGAGAACGAACCAGACTTTGGAGCAATACCTCCGTTGCTTCATTTCCTATCTTCAGGATGACTGGGTGGACTATTTACCAACAGCAGAGTTTGCCTACAACAACTCCATACATAGCGCTACATCTCAAACCCCATTTTTTGCTAATTATGGAGTACATCCAGTATTTATCCCTAATCTGCCAGTGAACACTCCCATTCCTGCTGTTAATGACAGGCTTACAAAATTACAGGAATCCCAGAAGGAATTATCAGAGATATTGCTCAAGACCCAGGAAGAATATAAGGAAGCAGCAGATAAACATCAGAGAGTGCCCCCTGCTCTTCAGGTTGGAGACAAAGTTTGGCTGTCCACTAAAAACCTTAAGACACATGTGCCATCCTCCAAATTGGGTCAGAAATTCATTGGACCTTTTCAAATTTCTGCAAAAATTAACCAGGTTGCTTTTCGTTTAAAACTTCCCAACAATCTAAAGATTCATCCAGTGTTTCACATATCCTTGCTCAAACCCTTCTGTGAAAACCCGTTTCCAGGAAGAATTCAGCCACCTCCTCCACCAGAAAGGATCCGTGGTGAAGAAGAATACATTGTGGATAAGATTCTGGACTCCCGAAAATTCAGAGGTAAACTGCAGTATCTGGTACAGTGGAAGGGTTACGGACCAGAGGAAAATTCATGGGAACCAAGGGACAACGTCCATGCTCCTAGACTAACAAGAGCCTTTCATCAAAGGTACCCGGATAAGCCAGCTCCTGAGATGTCCAGAGGCCATCCTGGAAGGAGGGGAGTACTGTCAGGAGTCGAACTCAGTACCTCTTGTCCACTGGCCAGCAGCTCTACCATCTGAGCTATTCTGCTGGCTGCAAAGTTCCTTGCTGAACCCAGATACCATTGACTGTTCTTCCTGATTGGCTATACCTAGTGCTCTCTTGATTGGGCCTCTGATTGCCAATTACACACCCTATATAAACCTGGCCCTGTGGGTGTGTCATTGCAAGATTATTGTGCTTCCAGCCTTTAGTCAAGCTCTTTCTCCTGCTGTTCCTGCTGCTACAAACACTGCTCTCCTGTGTACCGACCTCCTGCTGCCACCTGACTACGTTATCTGCCTGCTCCTCTGCTACCGAACTGCCTTTCCTGTGTACCGACCTCCGGCTGCCACCTGACTACGTTATTTGCCTGCTTCCCTGCTACAAACACTGCCTTTCCTGTGTACCGACCTCCGGCTGCCACCTGACTACGTTATTTGCCTGCTTCCCTGCTACAAACACTGCCTTTCCTGTGTACCGACCTCCGGCTGCCACCTGACTACGTTATTTGCCTGCTTCCCTGCTACAAACACTGCCTTTCCTGTGTACCGACCTCGGCCTGCCTTCTGACTACGCTACCTGCCTCTGCTTCCCCTAGTGTTTGCAGTAACATCGGCTCCAACCCAGACGGGATCCTGACAGCCTATTAGCATATTCAGTACGGCCAGCTTTGATGTCCACTATGAATCAATAGGCCTTTACATGCTAATTGGTTTAGGCCAGGGTCTGAATAAGATGGTCAGTCGTATGGTAAATAGCTCAAGCTCAAGCCATTGTTTCCTGCTCCATATGAATTGCAGGCCAGTTAATATGCGTGCTTCAAAGCAAATGGGGAAGGGCCTAGCAGGTTTAAAAGCTGTAGCCAAGAAGAGGCTGGCCTCTCATTCCATTTTCACACACAGAAGCACCAGGGACAGACTTGCCAAATGGAGCTGCAGCACATGCATTGGGGGCTGTCCAGCAACTGAAGACTTTCACCTGGGGAACGCAGAGCTCCATGCCTCCCCATGACCATACAACCCGGTAATATTGATCTATAGCTTATACCTTTAAGCCTTGTACATTATTGTTGTATTCTTACTCTGACTGCAAATCCATTGTAATTACGTTGTATAGTTTTACTGTATATTCCTGTAATTATCTAGTGCGCCCTTAAGGCAAATTAAACCATAAAATTAATCTTGGGCTGATGCTTTTACTCTGATCACGAATCTTAGAATACCCAGTGGGTAACAGGACACCCTCCCCGGCGGCCATTTGCTCTAGGTGCAGTTCCCTTGCTGACCTGAGAGACAAAGGGGGCACCGGAGAGCTGTACCTGTGGAGTTACGTCCCATTGGTGACGTGGGAGGAAAGGGATCGTCCGTCACATTTGGTAGCGGCGGTGGTATCAGAAGCTGTGATACCCGGGCTACCGTGTGGCGGCCGGCTGAGTTCTTCACAGCCAGCCTTTATGGAGCGGTTACTATAGCCCCTATCTCTAAAACTCTCAGCAAGGATGACGGACTGTCGCTCGAAGCGGGTCATAGTCGAGCATGTTCGTCTGTTTCTCAAAAATTGCCCAACTGGGATGGCCTTAATAACAGATGAATTATGCGCAGATGAGGCGTGCAGAAGGGAGTTGACAGCCGTCTCCTTCCGATATAGGTCGGTTTCAATGGAACCATCCTCCACTACGCATAATGTAATATCCAAAAAATCAATAAATTTAGTATAGGAAAGATGTGTATCTTCGTACCGTGTTAGCCAGTAGATAGAAAAATATTTAGACTTGAGAGTCCTCAGTGGTTGATACCTTTTAATGGCTAACCATCTTTCAGTTAGCCATTAAAGGTATCAACCACTGAGGACTCTCAAGTCTAAATATTTTTAAATTTAGTATGAAATTTATAAGTAAACTTAAGATTAAAGGAATTTTCATTGAGGTACTGCATGAACTGTGATAGGCTGGCCTCATTCCCCTTCCAAATCATAAGCACATCGTCGATATATCGAAACCATCCTACCACCGGGTCCGCGGCGTGCGCTCCGTCACCGAAGAAAACCTGCCTCTCCCAAAAACCAAGAAACAGGTTTGCATATGACGGAGCGCACGCCGCGCCCATGGCAGTCCCCTGCATCTGTAAATAAAATTTATCTTTAAATACAAAAAATTTTTTTGTCAAAACAAATTCCAACAAATCCAAAATAAACTCCAAAAAATGGTCATCCCAGTTGGCAGCTTCAAGAAAGAAACGAACAGCCCGAAGCCCATCATAATATCTGATAGACGTGTATAATGACTCGATGTCAATGGTCACCAAAAGCATGTCCGCCTCGAGAAAGAGTCCGTCCACCTTGGTGAGAACGTCAGTTGTGTCTCTGACATAGGAGGGGAGTGTTTCAACCAAAGGTTTCAAGTGGTGGTCAATGTATTTACAAACATTCTCACTCAACCCTCCTATGCCAGAGACAATGGGCCTCCCAGGTGGATTCTGGGCATCTTTATGTACCTTTGGTATTAAATAAAAAGTAGGTACTTTAGGGTATTTGGGTAACAAAACATCCAAAGCTTTTCTTGGGACAAGACTCTGCTCATCTGCATAGTCAAGGATTTTCTTTAGTTCCAAAGAAAATGGTAGAGTTGGATTTTGAGGTAACACTCGATATGTATGTTTGTCTCTAAGCTGGCGAAATGCCTCTTTCTCATAATTTTCAATGGGCCAGATCACCACATTCCCCCCCTTGTCAGCCGGTTTTATAATCACCGAGTCGAGTGCCTGTAATTCATCCAAAGCTCGCCTCTGTATATGTGTCAAATTATCATTACAGATTTTGTTGGATATTTTCTTTAAGTCCTCGTGACTAATTTACAAAAAATATCTACCTGTGGACAGATTGACAAGGGGGGGAAAGTTAGCGATCGTGGCGTAATTGACCGTGGCAATATACCTACATCATTAGGAAGTTGTTCATTTAACAGGTCCTCCAGATCATTTAAGGTCTGTTGTTCAGTCACATTTAGATTATCGTCTGTACGATGATGTAGTCTCCGAAGGACTATTTTGCGACAGAATAAATGTAAGTCTTTTAGGACTGTAAAAAAATCAAAACCGTTATTAGGTACAAAATTTAGCCCCAGTCTCAATACATCTAATTGAGTTTCAGACAAAATGTGTGTAGACAAATTGATTACCTGTAAATTTGAGTTTTTTTTTTACGTTCAAAAACCGGGGAAGTGAGATGTCTTTTCCTATTGTTATTTGTATAATTATAATTGTAGTTTGTATAAAACTCAATTAGATGTATTGAGACTGGGGCTAAATTTTGTACCTAATAACGGTTTTGATTTTTTTACAGTCCTAAAAGACTTACATTTATTCTGTCGCAAAATAGTCCTTCGGAGACTACATCATCGTACAGACGATAATCTAAATGTGACTGAACAACAGACCTTAAATGATCTGGAGGACCTGTTAAATGAACAACTTCCTAATGATGTAGGTATATTGCCACGGTCAATTACGCCACGATCGCTAACTTTCCCCCCCTTGTCAATCTGTCCACAGGTAGATATTTTTTGTAAATTAGTCACGGAGGACTTAAAGAAAATATCCAACAAAATCTGTAATGATAATTTGACACATATACAGAGGCGAGCTTTGGATGAATTACAGGCACTCGACTCTGTGGTTATAAAACCGGCTGACAAGGGGGGAATGTGGTGATCTGGCCCATTGAAAATTATGAGAAAGAGGCATTTCGCCAGCTTAGAGACAAACATACATATCGAGTGTTACCTCAAAATCCAACTCTACCATTTTCTTTGGAACTAAAGAAAATCCTTGACTATGCAGATGAGCAGGGTCTTGTCCCAAGAAAAGCTTTGGATGTTTTGTTACCCAAATACCTTAAAGTACCTACTTTTTATTTAATACCAAAGGTACATAAAGATGCCCAGAATCCACCTGGGAGGCCCATTGTCTCTGGCATAGGAGGGTTGAGTGAGAATGTTTGTAAATACATTGACCACCACTTGAAACCTTTGGTTGAAACACTCCCCTCCTATGTCAGAGACACAACTGACGTTCTCATCAAGGTGGACGGACTCTTTCTCGAGGCGGACATGCTTTTGGTGACCATTGACATCGAGTCATTATACACGTCTATCAGACATTATGATGGGTTCGGGCTGTTTCGTTTATTTCTTGAAGCTGCCAACTGGGATGGCCATTTTTTGGAGTTTATTTTGGATTTGTTGGAATTTGTTTTGACAAAAAATTTTTTTGTATTTAAAGATAAATTTTATTTACAGACGCAGGGGACTGCCATGGGCGCGGCGTGCGCTCCGTCATATGCAAACCTGTTTCTTGGTTTTTGGGAGAGGCAGGTTTTCTTCGGTGACGGAGCGCACGCCGCGGACCCGGTGGTAGGATGGTTTCGATATATCGACGATGTGCTTATGATTTGGAAGGGGAATGAGGCCAGCCTATCACAGTTCATGCAGTACATCAATGAAAATTCCTTTAATCTTAAGTTTACTTATAAATTTCATACTAAATTTATTGATTTTTTGGATATTACATTATGTGTAGCGGAGGATGGTTCCATTGAAACCGACCTATATCGGAAGGAGACGGCTGTTAACTCCCTTCTGCACGCCTCATCTGCGCATAATTCATCTGTTATTAAGGCCATCCCAGTTGGGCAATTTTTGAGAAACAGACGAACATGCTCGACTATGACCCGCTTCGAGCGACAGTCCGTCATCCTTGCTGAGCGTTTTAGAGATAGGGGCTATAGTAACCGCTCCATAAAGGCTGGCTATAGACGTGCCAAGCAGACAAGGAGAGAGGATCTCTTGGTTGCAGCAGGAAGGAAGAATTTGAAGCAATCTAATGAACTGAGATTTATTTCTACTTCTAATTGTCGCTGGGATCAGATTTGGGATATACTGAACAAACACTGGTCCGTATTGCGGACAGATGTTGTTCTGGCGGCTAATTTATCTCAATTCCCTGCATTGACGCAACGGAGAGGTAGGAACCTCAGAGATCACTTGGTGAAAAGCCACTATGTGGCGAAACCACAATCCTTTTTCCATATATCAAATCCATGCGTGGGCTGCTTTCCGTGCGGTTCATGTGTCGCGTGCCCTAATATTCTCAGATGTGGGACCTTCAAAAAATCCGATGGGAGCAGAGAATATACAATTTGTGATTATATCTCATGCAATACCACACATGTGGTTTATTACGCCACATGTCCCTGCCCCCTCATATATGTGGGTCTCACATCTAGGGAATTGAAAATTAGGACACGCGAACATGTACGCGATATTGCAGCCGCTAGGGAAGCTGTAGATATTGCGGCATTGAAGACGTTACCTCGACACTTCCGCTTGTGTCATGGATCTGATCCCAGTGGACTCAAAATTAGAGGTATTGATAAAGTCCGTGGGGGTGTCAGGGGTGGCAACCTTATTCGCATTTTGGCCCAACGTGAATGCAGGTGGATTGTCACCCTTGACACGGTCACACCCAGGGGTTTAAACGAAAAATTAACCTTTGTACCATTTTTGTAAAATTGAATACATATGTAGTGTCCACCGCAGTCTCGTGCGCCATGCTTTATAAGTGTCTTAGTAATAATAATATGTGAATTTATCCACCACGTATTTTAACTTCTTTATTTTAATGAATGTCATTTCTTCAGTTTCTTTATTTAGTTCATTTATGTCGGTGTGTTGTAATATGGAGATTTTTAAGAAAGTGATGCTTTCCTTATGAGATTAATTTTGGTTGGACAACGGGACATGAAATTGTTTCACCATTCAAGATTAAGAAGACACCCACATGTTAATATGATATATTGTATTATTGTTTTCATAATATAGGCACCATTGATATATCTGTATATATATGTATATGTTCATTCTTTTATTATTTTCTTCTTATGATACTTGCACATTATTCTAATATTGGTTAGTTTCACCGGTACACTTAACTTCTATATTGTCACTTTAGATTTACTTTATAGTCATCTTTTATTTTCATCACTCTTTCCCAAAATGTCCACTTAGCTGGTCTCCACAAACATGGCCGCTGTGGTGCGCGCATGCGCCGTACTCACGCGTCGCCTCTATCTTCCTTTTTGGCTGTCGATGATGTTGCAGGCGCATATTGATGACGTCACGAGGCGACATTTCGCCCATATGCGCATGGGGCAGCGACGGCCAGGGGAAGGAGGTGGTAATCAGTTGGCGTGTGATGTCAGACGCATGTGCACCGCTACACACCGGTAATGTCTTGATTAACGCTAGCATATATAAACCTTGGGGTTATGACATCTAGCATCCCCTTTTGAGAAAGCACTGCCGCGAAACGCGCGTCAGGGGGTCGCTGGGGACGCACAGTCTGAACCACTTAATATGGGTAAGAATTTGTGACCATTTATATGACGCATATGGCACTACACCATGACTATTGTTGATCTTTTGGGTCTTTAGTATTTACTGTTTGTAAGTGATATGCGCCCTCTATTTGCACGATTTAAGTGCTAAAGTTAAATGCCCTAATATACCCTGGCTACTAACTAGTCTGTGCAACCCCTGCATTCATACCCGCAGTTTTTGCCTCCATTTTTTATTCTGTATTGTGTGCCATTATTGTTGGCATTTGTATAGTCTATTAATAAAGCTTTTTGTAATTTTATAAATGATGTTGTCTATACTCCTCTTTTTGGTATATATTGTTAACTCTTTGGAGTAGTTCATCTATTACCTATGGGCCAAGGGGCCAGATTTGGGATAGAAGCCAATATTACTATACTTATACTGTTTTATATGACGCCGTGTCTTATTTACTTCTACTACTAGTATTACTACAACTACAACTTCTACTCCTACTATTAGTACTACTACTACTTCTACTGTTACTATTTCTACTACTACTTCTAATACCACTTCTACTACTACTACTGCTTCCATTAATACTACTACTACTTCCACCACCACCACTACTACTACTACTACGACTGCACAACTGCTACTAACACCATTACTATTACTACTTACCACTACTACCTCCTCTTCTACTACCACTACTACTACTACTGCTTCTACTAATGATACTATCACTACAACTACTAAGGCTATTACTACTACTGCTTGCCACTCCTATTTTTCTACTTATACTACTACTTCTACAACAACTACTATTTACAATATGAATAGTTCTAGAAACTTATTAGTTTCCATTTTTTAGGAAATTACTTTCATTGTTCCATATGACTATTATAAATGTCAAATAAATATTATATGCAAACTATTTTCTTTTTGCAACAGGCACCATTTCTGCTCACAATGGTCAAGTTTGTAGTACGTGGGGCAATTAATATTTTTAAGACCTTTGATGGTGATATATTTTATTTCCTGGGAACATGTAACTATCTGTATGCATCAAACTGCAAGAGCAACTTTGA
Source organism: Oophaga sylvatica (assembly GCA_033576555.1). NCBI lineage: Eukaryota > Metazoa > Chordata > Amphibia > Anura > Dendrobatidae > Oophaga > Oophaga sylvatica. Next base: position 83,324,085 of record JARQOD010000010.1, on the reverse strand, counting down.
GGACTTTAACATCCAGATAAGGCGGGAAATAAAAAATAGCCTTCCAACTATCAGCCATATCAGTGTGAAGATTGATGGAGTTTATATAGAATTACTAAACAGCACTATAGCAATTAATGGACAACCGTGAGTATATTTCATGATACAAGTTTACAATTATATTATCAATATTTACTTAATTAGACAGCGGATACAATTTTATCAAATGGTTCCAGCCTTTGAAAAGTAACTCAGCTGTACTCACCTTTCTTTGCTCCAATGTTACCTCTCCGCCGGTACTCCATTCTTTGTTGACAGGCTGCAATGGTGAAATCACCATTGCAACAAATGTGACTGCTGCAGCTAATCTCTGCACTCAGTGATCTAGCAATGAGAACAGTGATTGGCAATAATATTGCACTGATTGTTTGGGTCGCAGAAATACAGTATCAGAATATAATAAGTACAGCTTAAAGAATATGCCAACCTTTGGAACAATTTTTGCATTGCTCAATTCCTTTAAAAATTAAAACGCAACCTTGTATATACTTTTGATTAAAAAGTATCACACTGACTTGTGTATAACAGTTTCTCTACAATATGAGTATACATATCCTGTGCCAATAATTTAATAAAATGTAGGAAAAATTCTTGTATATTTATTTTTTGAATTTACTAACCTTTGTGTTATGCCGTGTACAGGGTGGATCTTCCCTACAGCTACTCTGGAGTCCAGATTGGCAGAAGTGGCATTTGCATTAAAATTCCTACACGTTTAGGTCTTCAGGTTATGTGGAATGAAGATGACGCTCTTTTGGTAATTATCACAATTTTTTGTGCAGTACATATAGATACACTTGCTTAGAAACAGGAATGTTTTTCATTAAAAAATCATCATCCATCTTGAGTGTGTTAAACATTAAAGGGCTTATCCAGGACTACTGTATTTCATTTTTTTTACTATGGGCCTAAGAACTAACAGGTAGGTAGTTGTTAACTACCTGCCTATTGTGCCCGGTGCCAATCTCTGCTGTCACAGAGCGGCCACAGACAGCTCCTATCAGTGATTTAGTTTCTTCTGCTGACATCAGCGGCTTCTCTTCTGATCTGCTCTGTTCATGGGGCGTGACTGCTGATGTTATGCTGATTGACTGCTGACACCCCGCTATCAATCAGCACGACGTGACAGTCATGCCCTATTGACAGAGCAGCATGGAAGAAGAGTTGCTCTGTTGATGTGGAGCAGCTGAATCGCTCGGAGGAGCAGTCAATGACCACTCTGAGCTACACTGAGTAAAGCAGGTAGGTACTTCCCTCTTACCAACTACCTGCTTCCTACTTTTTATGCCCATAGTAAAAAGAAAACAAAATGGTCTTGGATAACCCATTTAAGGAAATCATTCATCTGCAAGTAGGGAGATCTGGACATTCCAAGCAGAAGGCAGAGATGATATACTACATTTAAGAATGGAGGAAAGTGGCCCAGCCTTGTCAATGCATAATGTTCATTTGGTAAAATTTTCTTGTAAACTTTTTAAACTAAAATTTCAAGAAAGGATGAAAGGAAAGTAAATTATGTTCAAAACCTAGGGGAGTCCCTGTTATATAATAACTCCTCCTTTGAACAGTTACCAATTAGGTGGAGCTTACTAAATACTGCTTCAGATGCATTAGAGCAGTGGTCCGTAACCTTTCTGACCTTGATAGCCACATCCAGCTCTGTGAGAGGGTCACAAGCCACATCCAGCTCTGAGAGAGGCTCGTAAGCCATGTTCAGCTCCCGGCCTGCTTACAGTAGTGACAATTAAAGCCCCATTACGGGTATATTAATAACCAAAGCTTTTCCACAGAAATCACCCCGAAGCAGTACACCAGATCCAAGGTTTCCAACAATACCCCCATATATTCTCCCATCAAGCACTACAAACACACTGTTGCATCCAGCTTCCAACACCTCCTCAAACATGTAGTATCATCTTGTCTCCAGCGTGCCATAAATTATCTCTAAACTCCTAAGATCAGTATATGTGCATCCAGATTTGCTCTTCTGTTTGCTAGACATGGAACTAATGCACCAAGCTGGCAGACAGCTGTGAGCCACACATCATAAGCCCGCGAGCCACCTGTGGCTCCCAAGCTACAGGTTGGGGACCTCTGCATTAGAGCATTGGGGCACAAATACATTTTCTGGTCTGAAAGGCAAATTGTTATATTTAACCATTCCCAAGGGTCACTGTGAAACTTCTAAAGCCTATGCCATTGCTTGCCATTTCTCATTTATTGGGAGAATGTGAATCCTCTCCTCATTTGCATTCTCTAAAGCAGAGCTGCACAACCTGAGGTACTGTGGAGTCTGGACTCATGAGCTCTGCAAAGCCATCCTTTGATGCACCAAACCATATGGATGTCACGCAGGTGTCTGGATGAAATGAACAGAGATCACGAGGGGTTGATATAATGCTATTTATATGCAACAGTAACTTTTAAACAATTAGTGTTAGTAACTTTGCAATTAGTAGATTTGCAATTAGTTTAGAATAAGCAAAGAAGTCTTTCACTACTGAATTTTAGAGACCTTTTCACAAAGCTAGAGAGCTCAGTCTTGGGAGTCACCACATGAGTTTTTACTCAAAGCTCTGGCTCTAGAAGGGGTCACCGGGTTTTTCCACTAGGCCGCAAGTCTCTTCCCGCCATAGTCTATTATAGCCTGTTGAGCCTCCCATGCACCAACTGGCCCCCTCCCAACCTGTACTTCTAATCCCAGCCGACCCTGGTACCATTGATGATAGCTGGCAGTGAAGGCCCTGCTCACTCACATTGTACCTCTGCAATCGCACATGTGCCTCTCCTGTTGCAATCTCCACATGGCTCTTCTTGACTTGACCATCAGTGGAAGTCTCTCAGGCTTGAGGTGAAGAGGACTGGGCCTCAGCTCTTGACAGGCTTAGTCAGGCCTCGGAGGCTTGACCAGTGCAGGGTGCAGATTCCGGCTCTGACCAGTGTAAGCCATACTTGGGGATATCTTCTGGGGAATCTGGACCTTGCCAGGTGATGACTGGTAACTGGGTGGTGTAGACCCCCTACTGAGGCCTGATATATTGGTCTCAGCGGTGTCTCTGGAGCACATCTGCCATTTTCCTTCCCCTCGTGGTTGGGCACGCAGGGATTTTATACCAGGGAAGTCTTTCCTGTGGGTCACCTGATCTACCAGTCCAGCACATAATGTAGCTCCACCTGCAAATCTTCCAGCACACTTGAGTTCCACTTGATTTCGGCTGGCCAGCAGATGGCAGCCTCTCCTCATCAATGGCACATACTGCAAGAGTTCTCTAGATATGACATGGCTTCTTGTTACATGGATACAAAAATGCTTTTCTTATAGGTTAACTTTATGCTGGCAGTCACACACAGATGAGCTTTGGCAAGTAGCTGAGGAACAGGGACTGACAAGTATTAATGGTGTACCATGTAGACATCTCTAGACGCCATATACATCAGGAGAATGGGGTGTCTAGACCAGGTGGCCTTCCATGAATGCGATTCTCTCCACTGTAGTTTATGGAAGTTGAGAAAAATTTGACAGTAAGCACAAAAAAAACATAATCTTTCGTAGAGAGCCATGTGCATGCATAACCTTTTCCTCATTAGAGCATATTCACATTGTTTTTACAAAGTTTTAGAAGCTGATATTATTACATTATCCACATAAATATTACTTGAAGCTTTTCCCATTAGAATCACCCTGAAATTTACACAAAGATTATTTGAAATGGTTTTTGAAGAATATTTCAGTGCAGAATCTATTTCCAAATCCCTTTAGAAAGATGGAGGAAAGTGACAAGTGACTTGTAAGTAGAATTTGCACCCACCAGACATTGAAGGTATACATTCTTTTGATATCCCATAAATGTCACAGACAGTAGTTCAACTTTAATTTTTTTCTGCCCTTGGAATTGGTTCATTATGACAATGTGGCCCTGGAACAAAATAAGTTGTGAACTCCTGCTCTAAAGAAATAGACAATGCATGCGGTTCTCTTCATTGTTGAGTTCGTCAGGTGCTGAAATAATTGATTGTTTCACTACTCTCATAAAAATAGAATGCAGATAGTAGCACACATACATGGCCTCCTCCCCACCTTATCTGCTCTTCATTGGAATGCTGCTCAGTAGAGTTGAGCGATACTTTCCGATATCCTAAAGTATCGGAATCGGAATGGTATCGCCGATATCACTAAAATATCGGCGATACCCGATACCGATACCGGAAGTCCCATGTGAGTCTATGGGAACAAAATATCGCAACTAAAAAAACCCCATTCTTTCCTTGTAAACACAAAATATACACACATAGAATACATATATATATATATACATGTCATTGTGACATATATATATACATATATGTATAGTTTATACACTTCTACATAGTAAAATATCCTCTGATTCAATTGCCGGGTAAAGCCGGCTTCAGTGAAAAGACAGAAGCACCCGACATGAAATGACACTTGGTGTACATAGGGTTAACCATGTCTTTTCATGTCCTTTGCTATCTGATTTGCACAAACAATTAAATCAGTCTATGTGTGCAAAATTTCACACCTGTAGGGGTTAATTAAAGGTGTAAATTCGTTGTAAAAAAAACGGACTTTTTTGCTACGAATTTACACCTTTAATTAACCCCTACAGGTGTGAAATTTTGCACACATAGTCTGATTTAATTGTTTGTGCAAATTAGATAGCAAAGGACATGAAAAGACATGGTTAACCCTATGTACACCAAGTGTCATTTCATGTCGGGTCACCCGACATGAAATGACACTTGGTGTACATAGGGTTAACCATGTCTTTTCATGTCCTTTGCTATCTAATTTGCACAAACAATTAAATCAGTCTATGTGTGCAAAATTTCACACCTGTAGGGGTTAATTAAAGGTGTAAATTCGTTGTAAAAAAAACGGACTTTTTTGCTACGAATTTACACCTTTAATTAACCCCTACAGGTGTGAAATTTTGCACACATAGACTGATTTAATTGTTTGTGCAAATTAGATAGCAAAGGACATGAAAAGACATGGTTAACCCTATGTACACCAAGTGTCATTTCATGTCGGGTTCTGCATTTTCACAAAAGCCGGCAATTGAATTAGCGGCTATTATACTATGTAGAAGTGTATGAACTACAAATATAAATATATATATATATATGTGTCACAAATTCAATGACATGTATATATATATATGAGGTGTAAAATTGCTGAAAAAAAATGCGTGGGCTCCCGCCCTATTTTCGCAACCAGACAGACAAAGCCAGTGAGTGGGGGCAGATAATAATAGCCCAGAGAGGGACCATTATTTTTGCCCCCCCCGGCTACTAACATCTGCCCCCAGACACCCCAGGAAAGACAAATCTATAATTAGATTCGCCCTTTCTGGCACTTTGCCCGTCTATTCCCATTGCCCTGTAGCGGTGGCGAATGGGTTAATATGGGGTTAAAGCCACCTTGCTATTGAAAGGTGACCTTAAGCCAGGTTAATAATTGAGAGCTGTCAATTAGACAACTATCAATTATTAATCCTATTGCATGAAATAAAAATAAAACACACACACTTTAATTAAAAATCATTTTAATGAAATAAAGACACATGTTTTTGACCATCTTTTATTTTACTGCAAAAACCATTTCCTGTAATAAAAATAAAATAAAAAAGCAAAATTATTCTTACCTATCCCATGCACAGTCAGGTCCCACGATGTAATCCTTCAGAAAGGGTTAATGTTTACTGCAGGGACCGCAGCTAATGCTGCAGCCTCACAGTAAACCCCAAATGAATGAGTTCCTCTCCTGCCTGACAGGAGAGTAAAGGCTGGGTGTCACATAACGATACACCAGCGATCCCGACAACGATATGCACTTGTCAGGATCGCTGGTGTATCGCTACATGATCGCTGCTGAGCTGCCAAACAGGCAGCTCAGGCAGCGATCTGGGACAGCGACACTGCGGGTAACATCGCTTAAGGGCCCGTCTCACATAGCGATATCGCTACCGAGATCGCTGCTGAGTCACTAGTTTTGTGACGCAGCAGCGAGCTCACCAGCGATATCGCTGTGTGTGACATTCAGCGACGATCAGCCCCCCTGCCGGGTATCGCTGATCGTCGCAGAAATGTCAGGACCTTTTTTTGATCGCTGGTTTCCCTCTGACAGGCACGCATCGCTGCGTGTGACAGGCGGGAGACCAGCGATCCGCTGGTAACCAAGGTACACAGCGGGTTTCCAGGCACCGCGCAGCGCTTGGAAACCCGCTGTGTACCTTGGATACCAGCTCCCTGCATCAGGGCGCTGGTATCCAAGGTACACAGCGGGTTTCTAGGCACAGCCCCGCGCCTGGAAACCCGCTGTGTACCTTGGTTACCAGCGGATCGCTGGTCTCCCGCCTGTCACACGCAGCGATGTGTGCCTGTCAGCGGGAAACCAGTGATCAAAAAAAGGTCCTGACATTTCAGCGACGATCAGCGATACCCGGCAGGGGGGCTGATCGTCGCTGAATGTCACACACAGCGATATTGCTGGTGAGCTCGCTGCTGCGTCACAAAACTAGTGACTCAGCAGCGATCTCAGTAGCGATATCGCTATGTGAGACGGGCCCTTAAGTGGAAAGCTTAATTGATTGCTTTCCACTTTCACTTCAGGTCAGCCAGGGACACAATCAGTGACGTCAGAGGGAACTGATTAACAAAAATAGGGGTTCCCTTCGAAAAAAAAATGGCGTGGGGTCCCCCCTATTTTTGTTAACCAGCCAGATGAAGCAGACCGCTGAGGCCTGGATTTTCAGGCTGTTAAGGAACCAAGATCCATGGACCTTGCCAGCCTGATAATACTAGGCCACAGCAGTCTGCATATCTTGGCTGATTAACAAAAATAGGGGATCCCCTCGAAAAAAATTGGCGTGGGGTCCCCCCTATTTTTGTTAACCAGCCAGATGAAGCAGACCGCTGAGGCCTGGTTTTTCAGGCTGTTAAGGAGCCAAGATCCATGGACCTTGCCAGCCTGATAATACCAGGCCACAGCAGTCTGCATATCTTGGCTGATTAACAAAAATAGGGGATCCCCTCGAAAAAAATTGGCGTGGGGTCCCCCCTATTTTTGTTAACCAGCCAGATGAAGCAGACCGCTGAGGCCTGGTTTTTCAGGCTGGTAAGGATCCAATATCCATGGACCTTGCCAGCCTGATAATACCAGGCCACAGCAGTCTGCTTAGCTTGGCTGGTTAACAAAAATAGGGGATCCCCTCGAAAAAAAAACGGCGTGGGGATCCCCCCTATTTTTGTTAACCAGCCAAGTAAAATGCAGACTGCTGCGGCCTGGTATTAAAAGACTGTCAAGGCCCATGGATTTTGGCCCTCAACAGCCTGATAATACCAGGCTACAGCAGCTCCACATTTGGCGCATCAAAAGATGTGCCAATTGTGGCACTTTACCCGGCTCTTCCCACTTGCCCTGTAGCGGTGGCAAGCGGGGTAATAAGGGGTTAATGTCACCGTTGATTGCACGGTGACAATAAGCCCGGTTAATAATGGAGAGGCGTCAATAAGACACCGATCCATTATTAATCCCAAAGTTATTAAATGTATAAAAAAAAGACAAAGCAAGAAAAAAGTATTTTAATGAAATAAAAGAGACAACACAGTTTTCATTAATTTTATTACTCTCTCATTCCTGCGACGCCATCGATCTCCTGTAAAAAAAGAAAAAAAACAAACCAACAGTATACCACCTGTCCGACGCAGTCCATAACGACAGTCCCACGACGATCCAGCTCTGCATACATCGCAATGACAGGCAGAGCCTGTCATCGCGACGCAGCACAGCTGATTACCTGCTTCCCCGGCGGTGACGTCATCGGACTGACTGCTTTACGGCCGGGATTACCCAGCAGTCACTGCAGTTATCGCGAGAAACTGCATGTGACCGCCGGGGAAAGAAGATTGCGGCCATCAAGCAGTCCAGGACGTGACCGCCGGAGATCTTCTGCCAGGTAAGTACCGCTGACTCCTGACAGACCCGACCGACGGACACTGACAGTGACAGTGACAATCCCGATTCCGGTATCCGATAAGACGAAAATATCGGTACTCGGAATCGGAATTCCGATACAGCCAATATCGGCCGATACTCGATATTTGCAGTATCGGAATGCTCAACCCTACTGCTCAGGAATCAGGAGACCTCCATTCTACTAATGTGGGAACCCCAGACTGCATAGTGCATAATTCGCTACATGCTACTTCTCTGTGATATGGAAAATATATAATCAGTCAAAAGACACTGGCAAGCAACTATGACTGACTATATGATTGGAGGCTGCATCAAATAGGATGATGGGCCACATCTAGCCCCTTGGCTGCACCTCCATATTATGGTCTTAAAAGATCATGGTTGTCTGTTGAGCCAAACCTATCACAAATATGTATATACAGTGTATATATATATATATATATACAGTATAAACGGTAAAGAAACAATGGTGCCTAATTTATAGGAAATAGTATCTGCTCTAAACAATACAAACTTTTACCAGATTAATTGTCCATGATAAGACAAAATACATACGAGCAAGATCCCATGGTAATTAGAAAATTGTACAAATTTTATTAAGCATAATAAATCACAACAATTTTTATAAAAAATGCAAGATAAAAGGGACGGAAAGAATTATTCTCCTACTAGTAGATATAGCTGCGAGCAAATGAGAACAAAGTATCCCAATCTATGTAGTGATATTTATATAATCAAGAAACCTCTAACATAGTTTCTAAATGTCAGAAAGGTTAATTTCATAACCGACCGATGACATCTCCTGTGGGGCAATAATGGAGTGAGAATCTTGGCCTTAAATTAGCCAAAAAATTATACTATCCCCATCAGGAGCTCTCAATCAAATAATAAATACAACCTATCTTGAACTAATAAGAGGTACGCATATGTGTGCTGGAGAACGGTGTAGACCACTAATGCCGCTATACAATATCAGCCTGACCTCCAGTCATAGCCCCTATCACAAGGCAATGCGGAGCACCCCGTTCAATAGACACACACACGCTGTTTAAATAATACATTATCTGATGGGACCCTCCGGGTCATTTACCTGGATCCTAGCAGCATGAAAATGGAAAGGAGATGCCGTCCCTCTGCCCCGACGCGCACGTTTCGCCCTGCTTCTTCGGGGGGCGTGTCTGGAGCAGAGGGTGTGCGTGTTTAAATATATGGCTCCAACCAATCCGGAAGGCTAAATGGTGAATCTTAACTATTACTGGACCTATTATTACGGCGCATGCGCCGTTCACTACATACTAATTATAATGAAGCCTAATAAAAATAAACTTAATCCATCGCTAGACAAAAGACATCTGTATGGCGCAGGCACAGATGGGGCACCGCTCATACCAAAATTAACAACGGGGCGTGGTCCCGGTGGCGCCCCATAATCCATCACGGTGATCATGTGATCGGACTGAGGGTGCGTCAGCGGTGTAGTCCGCGCCCATATTGTTAGAGCGTGCCTCCATCTTGCGCATGCGCGCCTGTGTAGAATGTCAGTGAGGGTAAGTATAGAGACTTAACTCTTTAAGGCCAGCTTGGACAACACTAATGTGAATATGACCCTAAAAGATGAATAGTGCTAAATGTAAATATGCCTGAAGGGGCAACATTTACGTGAAAGATAACAACAATATGAAGAAATAATATATAAGGGAAGACAAGTGAAATGAATTATGCTAATATATATATGCCTGAAGGCAACATTACATCACATTAAAAAGTGAAAAAAAATAAGAGACATGTTAGAAATAAATAAATGAAAAGTGAGGAATATATAAATGTAAGAATTATAATACAGTGCATTTGGACATTGTTTACGATTTAAACAAAAAAATAAACATAGCTTAAGTGCCATAAGTGTGTCCATTTATTATGTTGACTTGTCATCTTCAGCGATATAGTGAACCATCCGAAAGCTTCTCAAATCGCATATTAATTACCGCTTCAGTAACCAAAAACCGGACTAAGGAAAACAAACAAACAAACAAATTAATAACACAATTAAAAAACATAAAAAATCACCCTATGCTCATGGATGTCAGGAGGCCCCAAAGGAGAATATAATACTCGAAATCACAAAAATGCCCCAAATCCAGGGCTTTCATTAAGTCCTTGTGGATTCAGGGTGCCTAGTCTAAATATCCATTTACATTCAAGTTTAGCCAACTCCCTTCCCAAATCTCCACCCCTAAATCCCAATGTGAGCATATCAATGCCCTTGATCTTCAATAAATGTGTATTACAGTTGTGAAACTTTTTGAAATGCCTCGGAAGTGTTTTCAAAGAAGTATCATCTTCGGCAGTCCTTGCCTTTTCAATATCCAAGCAATGCTCACGTGTGCGAATCTTTAATTCTCGAGTCGTGAGACCAATGTAAACTTTTTTGCAAGGACATGAAGCGTGATAAATAACTCCCTTAGAAGAAGAGGTGATACGCTTCCGAATTTCGAAAATCCTTGAGCCATCATGATTTTCAAAAGTATCACTTTTGACTAAATTAGCACAGGCCTTGCAGAGACCACAAGGAAAGAAACCAGGACTGCCAAGGTCATTACCCCTTGATGGTTCAAAATGGCTATGTACCAATCTGTCACGTATACCCCTAGATCGCCTGGCTACCAAGGAAGGGTATGGATCAAGAATTTTCTTAAGGATAGGATCCGTATGCAAAACCTTCCAATGCTTCTTAATAACATCTCTAAATTCATCCCACTGATTGTGAAATGTAGTGATGAACCTCACCTGATTGGTACTCGGTTTGCTTCTCTGGGATTTTGTCAATAGGGATTCTCTAGATGTTCTCTTAGCCCTGGTATATCCTCTTCGGATACTTCTGTTACTGTATCCCCGCTCTTCAAAGCGCTGGGCAAGCTTTTTAGATTGTAATTCAAATTCATTATTGTCTGAGCAGATGCGTTTTTATCCGTAAGAATTGCCCGATAGGGATTCCTTGAATAAGACTTTTAGGGTGGAATGAATTGGCGTGAAGAAGAGAATTGGATGCCGTTTTTTTACGAAAAACTGTCGTGGACAAAGAACCATCAATGGAAGCTGAAACAGAAATATCCAGAAACTCAACATTCCGACCATAATTGTATGTCAAGTGAATATTGTATGGGTTATCATTCAAAGCATTCATGATGCTTTCCAATTCACTGGCAGAGCCCTCCCAAATGAAGAGAACATCATCAATGAACCTCATCCAATTGTGGACTCGGTCCATATTGGGTATTTTATCACTTTGAAAAATTTCCCGTTCCCAATATCCCATAAAGAGATTCGCGTAAGAGGGGGCACATGAGGCCCCCATTGCAGTACCCTGCCGCTGAAGAAAAATTTTTTTGTTAAATGTAAAAACATTATGTTTTAGAATGAATTCTAACAATTGGATTAGTAGTTCGGCCATGGGTCTCGGGATACTACTTGAACTCAGAAACCATTGGACAGCTCTTATACCGTCTTGATGTCTTATAGAAGAGTATAAGGCCTCCACATCTGCTGTAACTAATATCATTTCATTACTCAGTTGGACATGATTTAAATGATTTAAGGCTGCTGTTGTATCTTGAATGTATGATGGTAATTCCTGTACCAATGGTTTCAAGAAGTGATCAATGACATCACAAATGATTTCACACAATCCTTCATTGCCCGAAACTATTGGTCTCCCAGGGGGGTCTTCAATATTCTTGTGGATTTTTGGAATCAAATAAAACGTTGGTAGTTTGGGTTTCAAATTCTTAATTACATCCACTACTCTCTTGGGGATGACCCGGTGTTCAAAGGCGACAACAGGATCCCAACCAGATCTTGTTGGAACTTGACTATAGGATTGAATGTTAGCTGCTTATAATTATCTTGATTATTCAACAATTTTTCAGCTTGTGCAGTATACATGCAATTTGGCCAAATCACAATGTTGCCACCCTTGTCGGCCACCTTGAACACCACGTCATCCCATTGTTCCATTTCCGTTAAGGACTCTCTTTCCATTTTGGTGATATTGGAAAGACCAGACCGTTTTAGGGACAAAGTTTTGATGTCTTCTGATACCAATTTAGTGAACACATCAACAGCTGGCACCACTGACATGGGGGGAAATTTTTTTGATTTGCCAATCAAATGGCTTGGAAAATGACTCACCTCCACATCTTGTTCATCCATCAAAGACTGAAGATTAGCTAATGCCTCTTGTTCTTCCCTAGTAGGGAATGACTCAAAGAGTTCAGATTTAAAATGGAGTTTTTGTAATATTATTTTCCTTGAAAACAAGTGCAAATCCTTTGTCAATGTGAATGGATCTAAATAAGATGAGAGGGAGAAGGTTAACCCCTTTTGTAACAATGAAATTTGTGTAGGTGTTAACACATGTTGAGATAAGTTTATTACCTTTAAATGATCCTCACGGTAATTTCTATTATAATTTTTCTTTTTACCAAATTGTCTAGTTCGAGGTCTCACATCAGATTCTGGGGCTTGACTGCCATTTTCACTGACTGATGAGACTGATTGATTTGAGGAACTGCGGGAAAATCCTCTTTTAGTAGCACCTTTCTTCAATTGCCATCTGAAAATTTTTCCACTGGCAAAGTCAGTGCTGTCACGCTCATATTTATTGAATTTATCAGTACTTATAGTCTTTTCCCACTTCTCCATTTCTTTTTCTAGATTATTAATCACGTCTTGAAAATTGGCTGCTGTCATCTCAGATTGAAGCTTTTTTTGTAATTCAGTAATCTCCTCCTCCAATTTAGTTAAAGTCATAATATTTTTTTCATTTATTATCCGTATGAATTCCAAAGAACATGTATTAGCTGCTTGTATCCACCTCTGAGTGAGATCCTCATCTTCCAAATCAAAGGTTGGATAAACCTGAATCCTCAATCCACGTGGTATAATTTGTTGTTCACTATAATTTTGTAACGCAGTCTTTGTCCACCACAGTTTTGTTTTTTTATGCAAAGCATTCTTATATTTCTTTAAAACCTCCTGACTGGTGATTGAGGTATGACCCATACCAGATCCCACATCTTTTTTAAAAACATCAGTAGCCTTTGCTAGCCAAGAATTTTCCTTGGTCTTAAAATCCATAGTAAAGCGGCACACTGTTGAAACAACAGCCAATAAATTTAATAAAGAAACAATGGTGCCTAATTTATAGGAAATAGTATCTGCTCTAAACAATACAAACTTTTACCAGATTAATTGTCCATGATAAGACAAAATACATACGAGCAAGATCCCATGGTAATTAGAAAATTGTACAAATTTTATTAAGCATAATAAATCACAACAATTTTTATAAAAAATGCAAGATAAAAGGGACGGAAAGAATTATTCTCCTACTAGTAGATATAGCTGCGAGCAAATGAGAACAAAGTATCCCAATCTATGTAGTGATATTTATATAATCAAGAAACCTCTAACATAGTTTCTAAATGTCAGAAAGGTTAATTTCATAACCGACCGATGACATCTCCTGTGGGGCAATAATGGAGTGAGAATCTTGGCCTTAAATTAGCCAAAAAATTATACTATCCCCATCAGGAGCTCTCAATCAAATAATAAATACAACCTATCTTGAACTAATAAGAGGTACGCATATGTGTGCTGGAGAACGGTGTAGACCACTAATGCCGCTATACAATATCAGCCTGACCTCCAGTCATAGCCCCTATCACAAGGCAATGCGGAGCACCCCGTTCAATAGACACACACACGCTGTTTAAATAATACATTATCTGATGGGACCCTCCGGGTCATTTACCTGGATCCTAGCAGCATGAAAATGGAAAGGAGATGCCGTCCCTCTGCCCCGACGCGCACGTTTCGCCCTGCTTCTTCGGGGGGCGTGTCTGGAGCAGAGGGTGTGCGTGTTTAAATATATGGCTCCAACCAATCCGGAAGGCTAAATGGTGAATCTTAACTATTACTGGACCTATTATTACGGCGCATGCGCCGTTCACTACATACTAATTATAATGAAGCCTAATAAAAATAAACTTAATCCATCGCTAGACAAAAGACATCTGTATGGCGCAGGCACAGATGGGGCACCGCTCATACCAAAATTAACAACGGGGCGCGGTCCCGGTGGCGCCCCATAATCCATCACAGTGATCATGTGATCGGACTGAGGGTGCGTCAGCGGTGTAGTCCGCGCCCATATTGTTAGAGCGTGCCTCCATCTTGCGCATGCGCGCCTGTGTAGAATGTCAGTGAGGGTAAGTATAGAGACTTAACTCTTTAAGGCCAGCTTGGACAACACTAATGTGAATATGACCCTAAAAGATGAATAGTGCTAAATGTAAATATGCCTGAAGGGGCAACATTTACGTGAAAGATAACAACAATATGAAGAAATAATATATAAGGGAAGACAAGTGAAATGAATTATGCTAATATATATATGCCTGAAGGCAACATTACATCACATTAAAAAGTGAAAAAAAATAAGAGACATGTTAGAAATAAATAAATGAAAAGTGAGGAATATATAAATGTAAGAATTATAATACAGTGCATTTGGACATTGTTTACGATTTAAACAAAAAAATAAACATAGCTTAAGTGCCATAAGTGTGTCCATTTATTATGTTGACTTGTCATCTTCAGCGATATAGTGAACCATCCGAAAGCTTCTCAAATCGCATATTAATTACCGCTTCAGTAACCAAAAACCGGACTAAGGAAAACAAACAAACAAACAAATTAATAACACAATAAAAAACATAAAAAATCACCCTATGCTCATGGATGTCAGGAGGCCCCAAAGGAGAATATAATACTCGAAATCACAAAAATGCCCCAAATCCAGGGCTTTCATTAAGTCCTTGTGGATTCAGGGTGCCTAGTCTAAATATCCATTTACATTCAAGTTTAGCCAACTCCCTTCCCAAATCTCCACCCCTAAATCCCAATGTGAGCATATCAATGCCCTTGATCTTCAATAAATGTGTCTTACAGTTGTGAAACTTTTTGAAATGCCTCGGAAGTGTTTTCAAAGAAGTATCATCTTCGGCAGTCCTTGCCTTTTCAATATCCAAGCAATGCTCACGTGTGCGAATCTTTAATTCTCGAGTCGTGAGACCAATGTAAACTTTTTTGCAAGGACATGAAGCGTGATAAATAACTCCCTTTTCTTTGAAAACACTTCCGAGGCATTTCAAAAAGTTTCACAACTGTAAGACACATTTATTGAAGATCAAGGGCATTGATATGCTCACATTGGGATTTAGGGGTGGAGATTTGGGAAGGGAGTTGGCTAAACTTGAATGTAAATGGATATTTAGACTAGGCACCCTGAATCCACAAGGACTTAATGAAAGCCCTGGATTTGGGGCATTTTTGTGATTTCGAGTATTATATTCTCCTTTGGGGCCTCCTGACATCCATGAGCATAGGGTGATTTTTTATGTTTTTTAATTGTGTTATTAATTTGTTTGTTTGTTTGTTTTCCTTAGTCCGGTTTTTGGTTACTGAAGCGGTAATTAATATGCGATTTGAGAAGCTTTCGGATGGTTCACTATATCGCTGAAGATGACAAGTCAACATAATAAATGGACACACTTATGGCACTTAAGCTATGTTTATTTTTTTGTTTAAATCGTAAACAATGTCCAAATGCACTGTATTATAATTCTTACATTTATATATTCCTCACTTTTCATTTATTTATTTCTAACATGTCTCTTATTTTTTTTCACTTTTTAATGTGATGTAATGTTGCCTTCAGGCATATATATATTAGCATAATTCATTTCACTTGTCTTCCCTTATATATTATTTCTTCATATTGTTGTTATCTTTCACGTAAATGTTGCCCCTTCAGGCATATTTACATTTAGCACTATTCATCTTTTAGGGTCATATTCACATTAGTGTTGTCCAAGCTGGCCTTAAAGAGTTAAGTCTCTATACTTACCCTCACTGACATTCTACACAGGCGCGCATGCGCAAGATGGAGGCACGCTCTAACAATATGGGCGCGGACTACACCGCTGACGCACCCTCAGTCCGATCACATGATCACGTGATGGATTATGGGGCGCCACCGGGACCGCGCCCCGTTGTTAATTTTGGTATGAGCGGTGCCCCATCTGTGCCTGCGCCATACAGATGTCTTTTGTCTAGCGATGGATTAAGTTTATTTTTATTAGGCTTCATTATAATTAGTATGTAGTGAACGGCGCATGCGCCGTAATAATAGGTCCAGTAATAGTTAAGATTCACCATTTAGCCTTCCGGATTGGTTGGAGCCATATATTTAAACACGCACACCCTCTGCTCTCCAGACACGCCCCCCGAAGAAGCAGGGCGAAACGTGCGCGTCGGGGCAGAGGGACGGCATCTCCTTTCCATTTTCATGCTGCTAGGATCCAGGTAAATGACCCGGAGGGTCCCATCAGATAATGTATTATTTAAACAGCGTGTGTGTGTCTATTGAACGGGGTGCTCCGCATTGCCTTGTGATAGGGGCTATGACTGGAGGTCAGGCTGATATTGTATAGCGGCATTAGTGGTCTACACGTTCTCCAGCACACATATGCGTACCTCTTATTAGTTCAAGATAGGTTGTATTTATTATTTGATTGAGAGCTCCTGATGGGGATAGTATAATTTTTTGGCTAATTTAAGGCCAAGATTCTCACTCCATTATTGCCCCACAGGAGATGTCATCGGTCGGTTATGAAATTAACCTTTCTGACATTTAGAAACTATGTTAGAGGTTTCTTGATTATATAAATATCACTACATAGATTGGGATACTTTGTTCTCATTTGCTCGCAGCTATATCTACTAGTAGGAGAATAATTCTTTCCGTCCCTTTTATCTTGCATTTTTTATAAAAATTGTTGTGATTTATTATGCTTAATAAAATTTGTACAATTTTCTAATTACCATGGGATCTTGCTCGTATGTACAGTATAAACGGTGTATATATACAGTGGGTACAGAAAGTATTCAGACCCCTTTAAATTTTTCACTCTTTGTTTCATTGCAGCCGTTTGGTAAATTCAAAAAAGTTCTTTTTTTTTCTCAATAATGTACAGTCTGCACCCATGTTGACCGAAAAAAAAACAGAAATTTAGAAATTTTTGCAGATTTATTAAAAAAGAAAAACTGAAATATCACATGTTAGGTTCGATTTCCCGCTGCTGCACAAGTGGAGTCTCGAACCCGTCCCGCTGCGGTCTCCCATTCATCTCCGGCCACAGTGGAGCCTGCTCAGCAGAGACGTCGGTCCAGGCGTCATGCCCACTCCTCTACTGTGCAGTGACTTGCTGCTGCCTTTCCTGGATCTGATATTATAGCCAGTGCTGGAGCAGTCGTCTTTGAGACAAAGTCCTGCGTTTTCCCATCTGAGCATGCCCAGAGTGAGATCTCTCATTGGAGATCAGGGGTCACATGTTCAGGTGCTGCAGCGGCTCCTATTGGTCCGCCAGGAAGGTCATGTAGCTACGTTTGTTTGTAACAGCTTCTCATTGGTCCTTGTTCCTGGAAGGTCCTGTAGCTGTTGCTATAAAAGGGTAGCATGGCTGGGCCGCCATGCGCTAATATCAATCATTGTATGCTATGCGCCAGTGTGGTCATGTGTATGTGTGGATAGGGACCCGGCTGAAATAAGCCACTAGAATACCGACTTAATCGGTGAGGAGTTTGGTATGGTAGCTGGTCAGGGTCGGTGTCCTAGATGCCCTAGATTACCGGCATAACCGGTGAGGAGTTTTGATTGCCATATTCAGGGTCTGGCGTTCAGACGCCATAGATTGCGGGTGACTCCGGCGAGGACATTAGCACATGATCACGCTTTATGAACGCGTAGCACTTAACTGTGTACCTGAGAGCCTGACAGGACACAGTACTTTTTCTCAGCGGCCCTGTGATGTAACAGGGTTCGCTTTCAACGCTAGACAGCGCCCTAGCGTGTTTTCTTTGCCACTCAGTTGTGTCTAGTGAGTGCGCACACATCGCCATATAGCGCTGCGGCTCTCCTTCTAGCGGCTCTGTGGACTAACAGAGTTCGCACTTATTGCCACAGCGCATTACGGCGTTTATGTTGGCGACTCTGCGGGATAACAGAGTTTGCTTCTCGCGCCATTTCTACTAGCAGCAGGCTCCGCTTGCACGGTGGACCCCGGGCTGCGAACGCACCTCTCTACTTTATATATTTGGTGCGTTCCGCAGACCCTTAACATAATATTAGCGCCAGGGTCTGGCTAGTAAAATGGCGGATGAACAGCGTCTATCGCAGTACATCCAGCAGCTGGAGGGTAGGTTGGTGGCTCTTGAGCGCACAACCTCAGCTGTGGAAGTTACCGCAGTTGCTGTTCAGGCTGCTAGCGTGGCTGCAGCCAGTTTGTCTTCTGCCACCTCTGCCCCTACATTATCCCACCTCCCGCTTCCTGACAAGTTTGCCGGTGATAGCAAGCAATGTCGGGGATTCGTGAGTCAGTGCTCTATACAGCTCGAGCTTCTGGCTGCACGTTTTCCCACGGATCGGGCACAAGTGGGTTTTGTTCTTTCTCTACTCTCGGGCAGAGCGTTGGAGTGGGCAACGCCGCTGTGGGAGCGCGACGTTCGTGTGGTGCGGAGTGCTCCTCGTTTCTTGGAGGCTCTTAAAAAGGTCTTTTTAGGACCTCAGGTCACCCACGATACGGCGCTACAACTGCTGACATTGGCACAGGGTTCGTCTTTGGTCAGTTTGTTTTCCGTCCAGTTTCGGACTCTAGCTTCTGAGCTAGATTGGTCTGATAAAGTTCTTATTCCAATCTACTGGCGAGGACTGGCTGACCATGTTAAAGACGCTTTGGCTACCAGGGAGATTCCCGCCACACTGGAGAAGCTTATCTCCATATCTACCCGCATTGACCTCCGTTTTCACGAGCGGAGGTTGGAGTGGGCCCAGTGTAGGCAGAGGTTTTGGTTGGCTCCCACCTTTGCCAAACCTCTCGAATTTCCCGATCTGGCGTCCGAACCCCAAAAGGCCACAGAAGTTCCTCATGCAGGACCTAAGTCTCGGTCCGTCCGAGTATCCGTGGTCTGTAACCGTTGTCAGCAGACAGGACACTATGCCAACAAATGTCCACAGCGATCGGGGAAGCGATCGCGTCTAGTGGCCCTGGGAGGAGGTTCACTAGAGACAGCGGCATTTTCCTCCAAGATGACACTTAAAGGGACAATCACTGTTGGTACTTCCATTCTCACCGCCGACCTTTGCGTGGACTCAGGAGCAGAGGGGAATTTCATGTCCTCTAGCTTTGCTCGCCGTCATGCAATACCTCTGGTGGCGCTTGACAAATCAGTGACTGTCCGGGTAGTGAATGGGTCGACATTGCCCTCACAAATTACACACCAGACTGTTCCACTTGCATTGTCTGTATCTCCTTCCCATCAGGAACTTATTTCCCTACTCGTCCTTCCCGAGGGAATAGACGAGATCCTACTAGGTATACCTTGGCTCCGTTTCCACTCCCCACATATAGAGTGGACTTCGGGTAGGATACTGGGTTGGAGTGATGCATGTAGAGGCAGATGTGTCAGGAGTTGCGTTCAGGTTACCACTACGGAGTTACCCGCAGACCTTACTCCACTTACCAAGCACTACTACAGATGTGTTCTCCAAGAAGGCTGCGGAGACTCTTCCGCCTCATCGCCCCTATGACTGTCCTATCGACCTCTTGCCTGGCGCAGAACCTCCTCGGGGAAGGGTCTATCCCCTCTCTCTTCCTGAGACAGAGGCCATGTCGCAATATATTCAGGAGAACCTGGCAAGAGGGTTTATTAGGAAGTCGGTGTCACCGGCAGGGGCGGGATTTTTCTTCGTGCAGAAGAAAAACGGAGAATTGCGTCCGTGTATTGATTACAGGTGTCTTAACGCCATCACCATTAAAAACAAGTACCCGTTGCCCCTGATTTCTGAGCTTTTTGATAGGCTTCGGGGAGCAAGAGTATTCACTAAACTAGATCTGCGCGGTGCTTATAACCTGATTCGCATCCGTGAGGGGGACGAATGGAAGACGGCTTTTAATACCAGGGATGGGCATTACGAATATCTGGTGATGCCCTTTGGGCTCTGTAATGCTCCAGCCGTTTTCCAAGACTTTGTCAATGACATCTTCTGGGATATGCTCTCCACCTCGGTCGTAGTCTATCTGGATGATATACTCATCTTCTCTCCAGATATTGACTCCCACCGAGAGATGTCTGCAGAGTCTTCGACCTCTTACGGGCTAATTCCCTCTATGCTAAGTTAGAGAAATGTATGTTTGAGCTGGAGTCTTTACCTTTCCTTGGTTATATCATCTCAACCCAGGGATTGGCTATGGATCCGGCCAAACTACAGGCTGTGATGGACTGGCAGGAACCTCACTCTCTAAAAGCGGTGCAGCGCTTTATGGGGTTCATTAATTACTATCGCCAGTTCATTCCGCATTTCTCTACCTTGGTAGCTCCCTTGGTAGCCCTCACCAAGAAGGGAGCAATCCCAAATTGTGGTCGGAAGAGGTCTCCACGACTTTCTCTTCTATTAAGTCTCATTTTGCTAGCGCTCCCATCCTACATCGCCCTGATGTTGATAAGCCATTTTTATTGGAGGTGGATGCCTCATCCGTTGGTGCTGGAGCAGTCCTCTTCCAAAAGGATGCTCAAGGTCGGAAGTATCCTTGCTTCTTCTTCTCTAAGACCTTCACTTCAGCGAGAGGAATTATTCCATCTGGGATAGGGAGTTGCTAGCCATGAAGTTGGCCTTCTCTGAGTGGAGACATCTGTTGGAGGGGGCCCGTTTTCCCTTCCAAGTCTTCACCGACCACAAAAATTTGGTGTATCTGCAGACAGCTCAGCGGCTTAACTCTCGCCAGGCCAGATGGTCCTTGTTCTTCTCTCGGTTTAATTTCACACTCCATTTCCTCTCTGGAGAGAAGAACATTCGTGCCGACGCTCTCTCTCGCTCTGTGGTGTCCTCTGAAGAGGAGGTAGAGGAGCCTCGGCTTATTGTTCCCACAGAGAGCCTGAGAACAGTGGCTCCGGTTTCACTAGAGTCTGTGCCCCCGGGCAAGACTTTTGTGCCTACCAATTTGCGACCGGAGGTACTCTCTTGGGCACATTCGTCCAGGGTTGGTGGACATTTTGGGGCAAAGAGGACATCTGAATTGCTGGCGAGGACATATTGGTGGCCGCATATGGTCCGTGATGTTGGGGACTATGTTCGGGCGTGTGTCTCCTGCGCCAAAAATAAGTCTCCACGACAACGGCCAGCTGGTTTACTTTATCCTTTGCCGGTGGCAGACAGGCCCTGGGAGATGGTTGGGATGGACTTTGTGGTGGGCTTGCCCAAGTCTCGGGTTGCACCATCATTTGGGTAATCACCGACCATTTCTCTAAAATGGTGCATCTGGTGCCACTACCACGGTTACCTTCTGCACGGGCTCTGGCAGCGTTGTTCGTTAGGCACATCTTCCGTCTACACGGCATGCCGGACAAAATTGTCAGTGACCGAGGTCCCCAGTTTGCGTCTCGGTTCTGGAGAGAGCTTTGTCGTCTACTCAGTATTGAGTTAAATCTCTCTTCAGCGTATCATCCTGAGACGAATGGGTTGGTAGAGAGGGCCAACCAGACCTTGGTCACCTATCTACGACATTTTGTCTCTGCCAGGCAGGATGACTGGGCATCCTTGCTACCATGGGCTGAGTTTGCATTAAACAATGCTGTGGCTGACTGCACCGGACAGACTCCTTTCCTTCTGAACTACGGTCAGCATCCGCGGGTTCCGGTGCCCATGCCCGTGTCTTCCACCGACTCCAGGGTGGCAGACTGGGCTGTGGAGGCACGGGACATTTGGGACCGTACCCAGGATGCCATTCAGTCGTCCAAGGAGAGGATGAGGTCCTCTGCCGACGCACATCGGCGCCCCGCTCCAACATTTGCTCCTGGGGACTTGGTGTGGCTCTCCGCCCGTAACATCAGGCTGCGAGTTGAGTCCACTAAGTTGGCACCCCGCTACCTGGGTCCTTTCAAGGTCCTCGAGCAGGTTAACCCTGTGGTATACCGTTTGGCTCTTCCACCACGCCTGGGTATCTCCGACACCTTTCATGTATCCCTCCTGAAACCCATGCTCATGTCCCGGTTTTCTGAGTCATCTGCCGGGACATCGGGTTCATCTACGGATGACCATGAGGTGAACGCCATCGTAGGGTGTAAGGTGGTACGGGGCAAAAAGTTTTATTTGGTGGACTGGAGGGGCTATGGGCCTGAGGATAGGTCTTGGGAGCCTGCTGAGCATATTCACACTCCGCAGCTCATCGCTGTCTTTGAACGCAGCGAGGCCCAAAGAAGGGGGGCCCTAGGAGGGGGTGTAATGTTAGGGTTTGATTTCCCGCTGCTGCACAAGGGGAGTCTCGAACCCGTCCCACTGCGGTCTCCCATTCAACTCCAGCCGCAGTGGAGCCTGCTCAGCAGAGACGTCAGTCCAGGCATCTTGCCCACTCCTCTACTGTGCAGTGACTTGCTGCTGCCTTTCCTGGATCTGCTATTATAGCCAGTGCTGGAGCAGTCGTCTTTGAGACAAAGTCCTGCGTTTTCCCATCTGAGCATGCCCAGAGTGAGATCTCTCATTGGAGATCAGGGGTCACATGCTCAGGTGCTGCAGCGGCTCCTATTGGTCCGCCAGGAAGGTCATGTAGCTACGTTTGTTTGTAACAGCTTCTCATTGGTCCTTGTTCCTGGAAGGTCCTGTAGCTGTTGCTATAAAAGGGTAGCATGGCTGGGCCGCCATGCGCTAATATCAAGCATTGTATGCTATGCGCCAGTGTGATCTCGGCCTTTTGGCTGCGATCGTGTGTCACGGTCAGAGGGTGCGAGTTTTCCTGGAGTGATCCAGGGGCTTTGCTGGCAGCGTGCTGCTGATTTTCTACTGCGGTATCCGTACCGGCAGTCTGGACTGAGGATGTTCATTAAGAATACGATCCGTGTGGTGGTGGAAGGTGGTGAGAAAAACAACCTGGTGTACGTCGTTCGTGACCTGTTGGAGGGAAAGGCTGGAGCCCATCGTCAGGATATCTACAGCGTCAATGAATTCCGGAGTCAAGGTACATATGATGTAACCTTTGTGAATGAGGGATGCTGTTTGACCGTCTTTGAATGGCTCAGAAGTAATGAAGGTGATCCATGCCTGGAGGGAGTGCGGGTGGAGCCCCTGTTTGGGCTCATGGAAAAAGTGGTGACTGTGACTGTGTACAACCCCTATACAGAAGTAGCACTACTGGAGCAGTTCCTGGAGCGGTACTGTGAATACGTGAAGGGAGGGGAGAAGCAGAAAAATGTCTTGGGCATTTTCAACTGCAAGTATGTGTTTCGGGTGAAATTGAAGGACCCAGGTTGTTTGGGAGGTTTCACCCACCCACCAGCGAACTTTTCAGTGGCGGGTCATAGGGGCTTCCTGTCATACCCAGGGCAGCCACTATACTGCAGGAGGTGCTTTCAGTTCGGGCACCTGCTAAACATGTGTAGCAAGGAGTTGGTTTGCCGTAATTGCAAGCAAGAGGGTCATGTGGCGGCTAGGTGTCCGATGCCTCGTGAATGTGACATGTGTGGCAGTTCAGAGCACCTGTATAGAGACTGCCCGTTTGGTGTGCCGAGGAGGTCAACTAGAGAGGAGGAGGAAAGAAAGAGACGTGAGGAGGAGCGGAGGCGGGAGGAAGAAAGGAAGAGAGAGGAGGAGGTTAAGAGGCGGGAGGAGGAGAAGAAGCGGAGGGAAGGCGAAGTCGCCGCGCTGCAAAGCGTTGTGAGGGCGCCACCCACTCCTGCCGAGAGACGGAGGGAGAAGCGGCAGGAGGACAAGGAGGCTGAGAGAAGGAAGGAGAAGCAACAGGAGGAAAAGGAGGACAAGGAATTTTGGAAGGCCATAAGGCGAGAGGAGCGTTCATGGCCTAAAAAAGAAGTAAAAAAAGAAGTCCCAGTTGCTGAATCATGGTCAGAATGCCTGATGGATTTCGATATATCTGTGGCAGAGGAGGAGGCTGAGGTTTTAGTTCATGAGTCTGATCCGAGAAATATTGGTGCCTTCTCCTCGGAAGAGGACTCAGGAGGGTTAAAGTGTCACAGGGAGGGTGGTGGGGAAAACAGAGACATTGAGGTGGTGGAAGAAGGAATGGCCCAGAGGAAGACTGGGCAGAAAAAGGCACGGGTGGAGGAGTATATGGAGGCCAGCGGCTCGGAAGGCTGCTCGGCACAAATGGTGGAGGAGGACACTGGCGGTACTGGTTAAGTACGTTTTACTTTTCCAGTAGCCAGGTAGGGTTTTTTTGTGTACATAGCTTTGCTCTTTAAGCAATGGCTATCTGTTTTTTTTGTGTGTTTTATGTAATGTGTGTCAAGTTATATCTGTAGGTTGTTTTTGTATTTTTTTTCCTTTTTTGGCTTTTTTGGACAAGTGTTTTTTTTAAGCCTTTTGGTTTGTGTTTAGTATGGGTGTTAGAATTATATCTCAAAATGTGAGGGTTTTTAAAAATAAGTTGCGGCGTGCGGCCATTTTTGAGTTTTTTGCAGCGCAAAATGCAGAAATTTTTTGTTTACAGGAGTGTGGGATTGTGGATGGTGTGAAGGGGAGTGAATGGCCTCATGGTGCGTCTGTGTGGTCAGGGAGTGCATGTAATAGAAATGACGGTGTTGGTTTTTTGGTGAAGGGGCGTAATGTGAGTTTGTGTGACTATATGGTGATTGAGGTTGGGAGATGCGTGTTAGCAAATTTTGAGTTTAGAAATATTCGTTTTAGTGTTATTAATGTGTATGCTCCTGTGAAAAAACAGGAGCGTAAAGTTTTATTTGAAAAAATTAAGTTTTTTATTCCAGGTAGAGTGCCTGTTGTGATTGTGGGTGATATGAATGTTGATGTGGGAAAGGTGAATGTGGATGTGTCAAGGAAAGAGTTAATGGACATGGTGAGTGATTTTGGTTTGAGGGATATGCAGAGGGAGTGTAAAGTAACTCCATTGTTAAATACATTTTTTTCTGAGAGTGGGAGGGTGGCGTCTAGACTGGACTATTGTTTTTGTTTCAAAAAACCTGATTGCTGTTAGTTATGCACAGGAGAGTGTGCCGTTTTCAGATCATGTGTGTATGAAGTGTGAAGTGGATGTGCATACTGAGGAGGTAACTGGGAAAGGTATATGGAAGCTGAATGTGAGTTTACTGGATGGGGTGGAGGTGAGAGAGGAGTATGAGAGACATTATAAGGAGTGGTGTGAGAGCAGAAGTGAATTCAGTAATGTGTGTGAATGGTGGGATTGGGTTAAATGGAAAACCAAGGTTTTTTTTAAAAAACTTGGTTACAAGTGTGCAGCTGCTAAGAGAGAAAGGTTTGCAGGGTTGAATGCAAGATTGAGTGTGTTATATAAGCTAAGAGAGGGCGGGATGAATGTGAGTGAAGATTTGTTGAGAGTGAAAAAAGAAGTGAACGAGTTTTTGAGAGAGAGAGGGAGGAGTATTGTGTATAGGGCTAAAATAGAGAACTTGGAAAAGAATGAGAAGTGTTCGCGGTTTTTTTTCAAGAAAGTTTTTGGAAAAAGACAGAACATGAGTGTCTTGAATGGAGTGGATGGAAATGAAGTGAGTGGTGCGGACTTATGTGAGGAAGTGGCAAAGTTTTATGATGATTTGTATGCAGTGAAATGGAGGGATGAAGGTTTGGAGAGTGATGTGCTGAGTGTTTTGGAAAATAGATTGAATGGGACAGAAAGGGAGAGTTTGATGGGGGAGGTGACGAGTGAAGAAATATGGAAGGTGGTGTGTAGCATGGCGCTGAATAAAACGCCGGGGGATGATGGTCTCCCGGTGGAATTTTATCGTGGGATGTGATTGGGAAGGATTTTGTTGATGTATGTAAGTATATGTGGGCGAATGCAGAGGTGGCGAATGGTATGCGTGCAGGAGTGGTTGTGCTGTTGCCAAAAAAAGGTGATTTGAAAAATCTAAAAAACTGGAGGCCGATCACGTTGCTTAATTGTGATTATAAAATCTATGCGAAGCTTTTGGCAAATAGGATGCGTGATGTGGTTGGGAGTGTGGTGGGTGAGGAGCAGTGTTGTTCGGTGCCTGGAAGGCGGTTACATGAGGGTGTGTGTATGCTGAGAGATTGTTTGTGGACTGTTTGAACCGTAAGAAGGGGTGTATGTGTTGAGTTTGGATTTTGAGAAGGCGTATGATAGGTTGGCGCATGGTTTTCTGTTTAGAGTGTTGGTGAAGATGGGTTTTCCGGCTGAGTTTGTTGAGAGAGTGAGAAGTTTGTATAAAAATATTTATAGTTGTGTTTTGTTGAATGGGAATGTAGGGAGGAGAGTGAATGTGTTTTCCGGTGTACGGCAGGGGTGCCCATTGTCCCCTGTTGTGTTCATTTGCGCGATTGAGCCGTTGTTGTGTATGTTGAGGAAAGATAAGGTGATTCGGGTGTGCAAGTGCCGGGGGCGGGGGGAGGGAGTGGAAGGTGAATGGTTACATGGATGATGTGTGTGTTTTGTGTGATTCAGAGTGTTCGGTGCGTCGTGTGAAGTTGTTGGTATCCGTTTTTTGTGGAGCGTCTGCGTTTAAAGTGAATTGGGAGAAGACTGAATGTAAGATTTTTGGTGGGAGGACTCTGAGCAATGATATTGGGGTGAATGTGGTGAGTGGACCGATAAAGGTGCTGGGTGTGAAATTTTCAGAGAAGTTGGATGGAGAGGAAAGTTGGGTGGATGTGAGAGAGAGAGTGGAGCGCAAGTTAAATTTTTGGAAGATGAGAGATTTGACGTTTTTTGGTAAAATTTTAGTTATTAAGAGTGTGGTGTTACCAATTTTTTTGCATGTTGCGGTGGTTTTTCCACCAGGTTATATGTGTGTTAGAAGATTAAATAGGGTTTTGTTTGTATTTTTTTGGCGTTCAAGTATGGAGCGTGCAAGGAGAGAGGTTGTGATTAGAGTTGAGCGATACTTTCCGATATCCTAAAGTATCGGAATCGGAATGGTATCGCCGATATCACTAAAATATCGGCGATACCCGATACCGATACCGGAAGTCCCATGTAAGTCTATGGAAACAAAATATCGCAACTAAAAAAACCTCTTTCTTTCCTTGTAAACACTAAATATACACACATAGAATACATATATATATATATATATATTATACATGTCATTGTGACATATATATATATACATATATGTATAGTTTATACACTTCTACATAGTAAAATATCCTCTGATTCAATTGCCGGGTAAAGCCGGCTTCAGTGAAAAGACAGAAGCACCCGACATGAAATGACACTTGGTGTACATAGGGTTAACCATGTCTTTTCATGTCGTTTGCTATCTGATTTGCACAAACAATTAAATCAGTCTATGTGTGCAAAATTTCACACCTGTAGGGGTTAATTAAAGGTGTAAATTCGTTGTAAAAAAAACGGACTTTTTTGCTACGAATTTACACCTTTAATTAACCCCTACAGGTGTGAAATTTTGCACACATAGACTGATTTAATTGTTTGTGCAAATTAGATAGCAAAGGACATGAAAAGACATGGTTAACCCTATGTACACCAAGTGTCATGTCATGTCGGGTCACCCGACATGAAATGACACTTGTGTACATAGGGTTAACCATGTCTTTTCATGTCCTTTGCTATCTAATTTGCACAAACAATTAAATCAGTCTATGTGTGCAAAATTTCACACCTGTAGGGGTTAATTAAAGGTGTAAATTCGTTGTAAAAAAAACGGACTTTTTTGCTACGAATTTACACCTTTAATTAACCCCTACAGGTGTGAAATTTTGCACACATAGACTGGATTTAATTGTTTGTGCAAATTAGAATAGCAAAGGACATGAAAAGACATGGTTAACCCTATGTACACCAAGTGTCATTTCATGTCGGGTTCTGCATTTTCACAAAAGCCGGCAATTGAATTAGCGGCTATTATACTATGTAGAAGTGTATGAACTACAAATATAAATATATATATATATATGTGTCACAAATTCAATGACATGTATATATATATATGAGGTGTAAAATTGCTGAAAAAAAATGCGTGGGCTCCCGCCCTATTTTCGCAACCAGACAGACAAAGCCAGTGAGTGGGGGCAGATAATAATAGCCCAGAGAGGGACCATTATTTTTGCCCCCCCCGGCTACTAACATCTGCCCCCAGACACCCCAGGAAAGACAAATCTATAATTAGATTCGCCCTTTCTGGCACTTTGCCCGTCTATTCCCATTGCCCTGTAGCGGTGGCGAATGGGTTAATATGGGGTTAAAGCCACCTTGCTATTGAAAGGTGACCTTAAGCCAGGTTAATAATTGAGAGCTGTCAATTAGACAACTATCAATTATTAATCCTATTGCATTAAATAAAAATAAAACACACACACTTTAATTAAAAATCATTTTAATGAAATAGAGACACATGTTTTTGACCATCTTTTATTTTACTGCAAAAACCATTTCCTGTAATAAAAATAAAATAAAAAACCAAATTATTCTTACCTATCCCATGCACAGTCAGGTCCCACGGTGTAATCCTTCAGAAAGGGTTAATGTTTACTGCAGGGACCGCAGCTAATGCTGCAGCCTCACAGTAAACCCCAAATGAATGAGTTCCTCTCCTGCCTGACAGGAGAGTAAAGGCTGGGTGTCACATAACGATACACCAGCGATCCCGACAACGATATGCACTTGTCAGGATCGCTGGTGTATCGCTACATGATCGCTGCTGAGCTGCCAAACAGGCAGCTCAGGCAGCGATCTGGGACAGCAACACTGCGGGTAACATCGCTTAAGGGCCCGTCTCACATAGCGATATCGCTACCGAGATCGCTGCTGAGTCACTAGTTTTGTGACGCAGCAGCGAGCTCACCAGCGATATCGCTGTGTGTGACATTCAGCGACGATCAGCCCCCCTGCCGGGTATCGCTGATCGTCGCAGAAATGTCAGGACCTTTTTTTGATCGCTGGTTTCCCGCTGACAGGCACGCATCGCTGCGTGTGACAGGCGGGAGACCAGCGATCCGCTGGTAACCAAGGTACACAGCGGGTTTCCAGGCACCGCGCAGCGCTTGGAAACCCGCTGTGTACCTTGGATACCAGCTCCCTGCATCAGGGCGCTGGTATCCAAGGTACACAGCGGGTTTCTAGGCACAGCCCCGCGCCTGGAGACCCGCTGTGTACCTTGGTTACCAGCGGATCGCTGGTCTCCCGCCTGTCACACGCAGCGATGTGTGCCTGTCAGCGGGAAACCAGCGATCAAAAAAAGGTCCTGACATTTCAGCGACGATCAGCGATACCTGGCAGGGGGGCTGATCGTCGCTGAATGTCACACACAGCGATATCGCTGGTGAGCTCGCTGCTGCGTCACAAAACTAGTGACTCAGCAGCGATCTCGGTAGCGATATCGCTATGTGAGACGGGCCCTTAAGTGGAAAGCTTAATTGATTGCTTTCCACTTTCACTTCAGGTCAGCCAGGGACACAATCAGTGACGTCAGAGGGAACTGATTAACAAAAATAGGGGTTCCCTTCGAAAAAAAAATGGCGTGGGGTCCCCCCTATTTTTGTTAACCAGCCAGATGAAGCAGACCGCTGAGGCCTGGATTTTCAGGCTGTTAAGGAGCCAAGATCCATGGACCTTGCCAGCCTGATAATACTAGGCCACAGCAGTCGGCATATCTTGGCTGATTAACAAAAATAGGGAATCCCCTCGAAAAAAATTGGCGTGGGGTCCCCCCTATTTTTGTTAACCAGCCAGATGCAGCAGACCGCTGAGGCCTGGATTTTCAGGCTGTTAAGGAGCCAAGATCCATGGACCTTGCCAGCCTGATAATACCAGACCACAGCAGTCTGCATATCTTGGCTGATTAACAAAAATAGGGGATCCCCTCGAAAAAAAATTGGCGTGGGGTCCCCCCTATTTTTGTTAACCAGCCAGATGAAGCAGACCGCTGAGGCCTGGATTTTTAGGCTGTTAAGGAGCCAAGATCCATGGACCTTGCCAGCCTGATAATACCAGGCCACAGCAGTCTGCTTATCTTGGCTGGTTAACAAAAATAGAGGATCCCCTCGAAAAAAAAAATGCCGTGGGGGTCCCCCTATTTTTGTTAACCAGCCAGATGAAGCAGACCACTGAGGCCTGGATTTTCAGGCTGTTAAGGAGCCAAGTTTCCATGGACCTTGCCAGCCTGATAATACCAGGCCACAGCAGTCTGCATATCTTGGCTGATTAAAAAAAATAGGGGATCCCCTCAAAAAAATTGGCGTGGGGTCCCCCCTATTTTTGTTAACCAGCCAGATGAAGCAGACCGCTGAGGCCTGGTTTTTCAGGCTGGTAAGGATCCAATATCCATGGACCTTGCCAGCCTGATAATACCAGGCCACAGCAGTCTGCTTAGCTTGGCTGGTTAACAAAAATAGGGGATCCCCTCGAAAAAAAAACGGCGTGGGGATCCCCCCTATTTTTGTTAACCAGCCAAGTAAAATGCAGACTGCTGCGGCCTGGTATTAAAAGACTGTCAAGGCCCATGGATTTTGGCCCTCAACAGCCTGATAATACCAGGCTACAGCAGCTCCACATTTGGCGCATCAAAAGATGTGCCAATTGTGGCACTTTACCCGGCTCTTCCCACTTGCCCTGTAGCGGTGGCAAGCGGGGTAATAAGGGGTTAATGTCACCGTTGATTGCACGGTGACAATAAGCCTGGTTAATAATGGAGAGGTGTCAATAAGACACCGATCCATTATTAATCCCAAAGTTTTTAAATGTTTAAAAAAAAGACAAAGCAAGAAAAAAGTCTTTTAATGAAATAAAAGAGACAACACAGTTTTCATTAATTTTATTGTACTCTCATTCCTGCGACGCCATCGATCTCCTGTAAAAAAAGAAAAAAAACAAACCAACAGTATACCACCTGTCCGACGCAGTCCATAGTAACGACAGTCCCACGACGATCCAGCTCTGCTACATCGCAATGACAGGCAGAGCCTGTCATCGCGACGCAGCACAGCTGATTACCTGCTTCCCCGGCGGTGACGTCATCGGACTGACTGCTTTACGGCCGGGATTACCCAGCAGTCACTGCAGTTATCGCGAGAAACTGCATGTGACCGCCGGGGAAAGAAGATTGCGGCCATGAAGCAGTCCAGCCCGTGACCGCCGGAGATCTTCTGCCAGGTAAGTGCCGCTGACTCCTGACAGACCCGACCGACGGACACTGACAGTGACAGTGACAATCCCGATTCCGGTATCCGATATGACGAAAATATCGGAACTCGGAATCGGAATTCCGATACAGCCAATATCGGCCGATACCCGATATTTGCAGTATCGGAATGCTCAACCCTAGTTGTGATGAAGAGAATGGATAAGGGGGGCTGGGATTCCCAAATTTGAATGTATTTTTTGGCGTGAATATTATGGTGTTTGTATTGGGTGTGATTAGGATGGATGGGAAGTGTGCATGTATGTGCAGGTATTTGTTTGGAAGTTTTCTGTTCCGTTTGAAGTGGCGGGAAAGGGATCTAAGGTGCCCAGTGGCTTTTGAGGTGCCTGTGTGGTATGTGTGGGTTTACAAATTTTTGGTGAAGTATGAACTGTGTGATGTGGATGTGAGGTTGTTAGAGAAGAAGAAAGCGGTATATAGGATGATTGAGTGTAGAGAGATGGAATGTGGTATCTATATGGTGAGAGGAAGTGATGTGCAGAAGGTATGGAAGAAGGTACGTATGGATGGTATGACAAATAGACAGAGCGAGATTGTGTGGCAGTCATTGCATGAGTTGTTACCGGTGAGAGACTTCCAGAGAAACCGGGGTTTAGTGAGGAGTGAGATGTGTCCGAGGAGGGATGTGGTGGGAGAGAGAGTGTGGTGCATTTGTTTTGGAACTGTCAGTATGCTAGAAATGTGATTTCAGGTTTGGGCCCGTTGTGTAAGGAGTTGTGTGATGTGAATTTTTTGACGTTTGAGTTATTTATGTTTGGGTTGGGTATGTGTGGAGAAAAGGAGAGAGTGTTGTGGTTGATGCTTGCATGTATAAAAGAGGTGTTGTGGGATGTGAGGAACGTGTATGTGTTTAAGAGGAAGGAGATTGAGGTTAAAAATTGTTTAAAAATTGTTTTGGGAAAATTGTATTTTTGTTTTGTGTGTGATAAGAGAAAGAGGGGGGAGGAGGACGCAGAGGGAATTTGGAAAGTTAAAAAGTGGAAACATCTTGTTAATGTGTCTTAGTTTTGTGTTTTTTTGTGCTTGTAAATAAAGTTGGTTTTCCGATGATGATGGGAACAGCTGCTGCATTATGTAAGTGTACACGCTGTTTGGGAGTCGAGTTCCTTATAGTTTGGTTATCTGACTGTGGAACTTCCCATCTGAGGGGAAAAAAAAAAAAAAAATGTGTATGTGTGGATAGGGACCCGGCTGAAATAAGCCACTAGAATACCGACTTAATCGGTGAGGAGTTTGGTATGGTAGCTGGTCAGGGTCGGTGTCCTAGATGCCCTAGATTACCGGCATAACCGGTGAGGAGTTTTGATTGCCGTATTCAGGGTCTGGCGTTCAGACGCCATAGATTGCGGGTGACTCCCGCGAGGACATTAGCACATGATCACGCTTTATGAACGCGTAGCACTTAACTGTGTACCTGAGAGCCAGACAGGACACAGTACTTTTTCTCAGCGGCCCTGTGACGTAACAGGGTTCGCTTTCAACGCTAGACAGCGCCCTAGCGTGTTTTCTTTGCCACTCAGTTGTGTCTAGTGAGTGCGCACACATCGCCATATAGCGCTGCGGCTCTCCTTCTAGCGGCTCTGTGGAGTAACAGAGTTCGCACTTATTGCCACAGCGCATTACGGCGTTTATGTTGGCGACTCTGCGGGATAACAGAGTTTGCTTCTCGCGCCATTTCTACTAGCAGCAGGCTCCACTTGCACGGTGGACCCCGGGCTGCGAACGCTCCTCTCTACTTTATATATTTGGTGCATTCCGCAGACCCTTAACAGGGTCTGAATACGTTCCGAACCCACTGTATATATTGCGTATATTGGAGATCGCATGTAAGACGGCTTCTGTAGTCTGGTAGGCTCAGTTTTATGTCTCATATAGTTCTAACACAGTCACCAAACGATGGTTACACTTCATCCTGCTGCTTACCCCATTTCTTTTTGAGTTCCTTACACTCAGTTCCTTGGCATCCTATCAAGTAATTTTCCCCCAACAAACAGTAAGGATTTCTATATTGTCTCTACCATTAGGTAGTTATTACCTTTGTGCTCGATAACAACAATACTAATTCTTTTTGCTCCCTCGCAGTAATATGCCCTATGTGCCCTCCACTAAGTACAAAGTTCCCCCTTTCTATCATGCTTCCACATAGTGATAATTTCCATTTGTACCCCTCACGTGATAATATTGCACCCTTTGAATCTTGTAAAGCCATAGTAAGGGCTAGTGACTTTTCCATGGTTTTCTCGAACAAGTGCTTTCCTTTGTATTCACGGATAGCTCTCATACCTATGATATCCTACTGGACTGTGCACATGTCCAATTTTTCCACAGACTGAGTGTCCGTGGAAAAAATTGGAGATATGTCCAATTATGATCCGAATGTTGGATCAAAATCATCAATGCAAGTCTATGGGTCTGTGAAAAAAATTGGATTTTCATGGACTGACAGAATGGAGAAGATGAAGAACCTATTTTTTGGCTTTCCATGTCCAAGAAAAACTGGTGCCGCTCTGATCAAAGCCTAAACAGAACAGTAGGACTGTTCTTCTTGGTTGTGGAGAAATTGGTCGTGAGACCCTACCCATACAGTGCCCTTTTTTGCATTCTGAAACATTATTTATGAACATTTTATGCCTTTCACAAATGAATCCTCCACTGTGTTGCACCCACAAAGTCCTAATGTACCCTTTGTATACCCATAGTAATAATACTCCTATGCACCCACACAAAATTATAGGGCCCCCTCCAAGACCAATATTTCCTTTCCTTTGCTCACCCCTTGTATCTACCAC
The DNA here is from genome assembly GCA_033576555.1 of Oophaga sylvatica. Taxonomy (NCBI): domain Eukaryota; kingdom Metazoa; phylum Chordata; class Amphibia; order Anura; family Dendrobatidae; genus Oophaga; species Oophaga sylvatica. Next base: position 83,289,975 of record JARQOD010000010.1, on the reverse strand, counting down.
ACAATAGCAGAAAGTGACTATAATCTCATGCAACCAGCCTTTGATCTGCAGGCTCGGTGCAGGCTGCATGATGCAGTTACGTTATGTCTCCGTCTACTTTGGACCTGTGGAGCTTGTGTCCTAGATTCCTGGTTCTGGAAATGCCCTTATACTGATTAGCAGATGTAGTGAGCTCCCCTTGAAGTAAAGGACACATAGCATTTGAAGCTCTGTCATAGGAACCTATGCACTCAAAAACGCCTTTTAAATTATGGAGAAGTGCCTCATAAGTGGAGAAAGACGCACAATTTGTTATAAGACATATTGCAAATTTTCTTGTATTTACTTTTAAAATTGCTTTAGGCAAAGTTTGTTGAACAGACAGTGAACTTTTAAGAAAGCCTAGTCATTTTTTCCAGGAAAAAAAAAATCAAATTTAATTGTATATCTGATATTCTACATTTTAGTTGGAGCTGGATCCAAAATTTGCCAACCAGACATGTGGTCTTTGTGGAGATTTCAATGGAATTCCAATTTATAATGAGTTCATCACCAATAGTAAGTTATCAGTAATAAAACACATGCATAATTCATACAACATCTTGGAAGGGGCTACTGAGTTGAGACAAATTTAACACCTTCACTACTTTTGACATACTTGTACGTAGTATCCATTCCTTTGACGCAGGCTCAAATGCCAAGCCGGCATCTTTCCCTGACACTTGCCTCTAGTGCCACTAACAACTGCGGCTGGATCAGTGCTCCGCCACAGCTGTTAACCAGTTAAGTGCCGCCACCAATCACTGACAGCGGATATAACACGTGTCGGCCGGAAGCACTTCATCCATCCCTCCCAACGGCACTCCCATCATGTGATCACGGGGTGCCGATGGGTTGTCATAACAGACAGGGGTCTGCCGATGACCCTACTACCTGTCATTACGATCCTTCTGTGAACGCCGGCCCGTGACCGGCTTTCATACTAGATCATGATTTCTGCTATACAGAGCAAGGATTGAAGCCCAGCTATATCTAGCACAGGCCATAAGACAATTGCAACTTCAGGTCTCCTAGGTGGACTATTAAATACAGAAAAAAGTAAAAAAATAGTTTTTAAAAATATGAAAAAAAATTACAGAAAACTTCAAATCGCCCCCTTTCACCACATTAAATTAAAACAATTAAAAAATATTAAAATAGACACATTTGGTATCGCTGAGTTGGGAAATGACTGATCTATCAAAATCTAAAATAAATTAATCTGATCGGTAAATGGCGTAACGAGAAAAAAAATCAAAATGTCAGAATTATGCTATTTTGTCCACCGTAACATTGCAATAAAATGCAATAAGAGGCAATTAAAATATCGTATCTACCCCAAAATTGCATGATTAAAAATATCAGCTCATGGCGCAAAAGATAAGCCCTCGCACAGGTCCATATTCCAAAAAATTCAAATGTTAAGGGTCTTAGAAAATGGCGACAGAACCAAAATTATTTTTCTTACCAATTTCCTAATGTTTTTTCACCACCCAAATATATGTAAAAAAATTATAGATGTTTAGTATCTGCATATTCATACTGTGTTAGGGTCTGCGGAACGCACCAAATATAAGATGTAGAGAGGTGCGTTCGCAGCCCGGGGTCCACCGTGCAGGCGGAGCCTGCTGCTAGTAAAATGGCGCAAGAAGCGAACTCTGTTATCCCGCAGAGTCGCCAAACTAAACGCCGTAACGCGCTGTGGCAATATGTGCGAACTCTGTTATTCCACAGAGCCGCTAGAAGGAGTGCCGCAGCGCTATATGGCGATGTGTGCGAACTCACTTAACACAACTGAGTCGCAAAATAAACACGCTAGGGCGCTGTCTAGCGTTGAAAGCGAACCCTGTTACGTCACAGAGCCGCTGAGACAAACTTCTGTGTCCTGTCAGGCATCCAGGTACACAGTTAACTGCTAAGCGAACATAGAACGTGATCATGCGCTAATGTCCTCGCGGGAGTCACCCGCAATCTATGGCGTCTGAACGCCAGGCCCTGAATACGGCAATCAAACTCCTCACCGGTTATGCCGGTAATCTAGGGCATCTAGGACACCGACCCTAACCTGCTAGCATACCAAACTCCTCACCGATTAAGTCAGTATTCTAGGGGCTTATTTCAGCCGGGCCCTAACCACACACACGCATGACCACACTGGCGCAAAGCATATAAAGATTGATACTAGCGCATGGCGGCCCAGCCATGCTACCCTTTTATAGTAACAGCTACAGGACCTGCCAGAAACAAGGACCAATGAAACTTGTTCCAGAACACCAGTAGTCACAGGACCTTCCTGGCGGACCAATAGAAGCTGCTGCAGTACCTGAGCATGTGACCCCTGATCTCCAATGAGAGATCTCACTCTGGGCATGCTCAGAAGGGGAAAACAAGGACTTTGTCCCAAAGATGTCTGCTCGCCGCTAACCAGTACTGGCCACAATAGCAGAGCCTGGAGGAGCAGCAGTAATCCTCTGCACACTGTTAGACTGGGCGAGACGCTGGGACCGACGTCTAAGCTGAGCAGGCTCCTCTGTGGATGTAGCTGAATGGGAGACTGCAGCGGGACTGGTTCAAGACTCCCCTGTGCAGCAGCAGGAATTTGAACCCCAACATACTGGTAAATAAAAAAACTCAAAAAACAATTGTGGACTTGCACTTTTTTTGCAATTTCAACGCACTTGGAATTTTTTTTTTACATTTCCTGTACAGTATGTGTTAAAATGAAGGGTGTCATTCAAAAGTACAACTCGTCCCGCAAAAAACAAGCCCTGATACGGATACCTGGTCAACAATATATAAGTTATCTCTCTTGGAAGAAGGGGAGGAAAAACTTAAATGAAAAAAAAAACGGAAGTAGTCGGGATATTAAAGGGGTTAAAGCGTCAAGTTGTCAAAATGCCATTTTTCCAATGTATATAATCAGGTATCTTATGCTATTAATGAAAAATCTCCTCCGTTGTCTCATAATTATAATATTTTTAACAGATGTGCAAGTGTCCTCAAATCAGTTTGGAAATATGCAGAAGCTAAATGGACCACAGGAAGCTTGCTAGGATGTGACAGAAGTGGCCCAGAGTAACTGCAAAGACTCCGTAAGTAAAAAGACAGATTGTGGCTAGATTATAAAAAGGTGCGGACAAGAGGGTGGTTACCGAGCGAAAATCTCCCTCTTGTGATTTTTTTCTCCTGGTTCCTGCCTGCCATCTGCAGGTGAAAGGTTAACATTAGATGTGAGATATATAACTTTTATATGTAACTTTCACTAGGAAACGGCAGACAATATTACATAAATGTGTGTTTGAGCGTGTGAGTATATAAACTATATATATTAGTATTTATCTATCTATCTATCTATCGTGGGTGAAATAAGTATTGAACACATCATCAATTTTCAAAGTAAATATATTTCTAAAACTGCTATGGACATGATATTTTCACCAGATTTTGGTAACAACCCATCCAATCCATACGGGCAAAGGAATGAAACCACAGATGTCCATAAATTAAGTTACAGAATATGTATGAAGCTTCAAGGGGCATTACATTTCTTCTACCGAAATAAATGATCAACTATTTTTATATGTAGACTTTGAGTCCTTGGCATTTCCACTTTTAGACAGGCGTCCTGCCATGCATATACAATGGTAGTATAAATGGATAGTGTTAGCCTAAATGGGGAAACCCCCTTAATTTATAGTGGTGTGATCATCTTTTGTTTTCATGAGCACAACGCTCCTCCTGCCTCTTGGCTTCTTGGTTGGGCTCCTAAAGATTGACAGTTTGGACCAGGGCAAGTAGCTTGAAAGCATGCATCCCTTGCCTGGGAGACTAGCCACTCTGAGGTAGTCAGGAAGACTAGCAACAGACTGTACACAATATAGGTAAATAATATTGAGCATGGAGAAGTTATTTTAATAAGAAGCACAATGCAGTGTTGCTTGTTTTTATGAGCACTTTGTTATATTTATAACCATTAGTGAACTTGAGGAACCTCTTTCATCTTGGCTTCTTGATAAGCTTTTATACTCCGTCACAGCCCAAAAAACAAGATAAAGTGATAAAACAAAATGAATCTCAGTAGCTTCAATGGTTCAGTATGACAGTATCTCACATTTAATATTTAAGGGGTTTTCAAGGACTACACTAATCATAACCTTTCCTTAGGCCATCAACATCTGATTGGTCTTTCACCTAACCCTTCCACTGATCAAGTGAATGGAACTGTGTTGCATTAACAATTGTAAAATAACACTTGTAAAATAATGGATTTAAAATACTGAAAAAGAAATGTGGCTAGCTCAAGTGATAGGGTCATATAGTTAGTGGAGGTCCTGGAGTCTGACACTCATGGATAGGGAGTTTTGTACCACATTGGCAATAAATTACAGCTTGCTTTAACTTTTTTGAGCTAGTTTGTCTCTAACAGATATTTTTCATTCCTTAGAGACATATTTCAAATTATAATTTATCTGTTAAAAAACTGTTGTTAAAAAATATTTATCCCTAGTTAAAAGGGTATTCTTATGGTATTAAATGGCTTTAGTTAGTTAGACAACAAGAAAATATGCAAGTTTGAAATTGAGTTACTTTTTCTATCTACTTTTATTCTCCTACTGTGACAACTTATATCTTACATAGTGCGTGGCTTGTTTCCAAGAAGCTCCAAGAGACTGGCTGAGTATGGTTAGGGGGTACATTCCAAGAGAGGAGTTAACTCCTGATATCCCAGCCACCACTCTCTAGCCTATAGATTTATATACAGTAGTTAACTTCTCCCCTCCTTCCTCTTCCTAAATCCTGCAGCCCACTACATTGTCATCTTCCAGAGTAGTTATCCTTTTCACTGCTCTCACTTTCCTGAGACATGTGTTTGTTCAAATGCCCTGTTATCTCTATATGCAAATATACTGATAATAATGTAGACTCAGAACAAACACTGACTGACTGTTAAGGCCCTGTTAAACGCTATGATATCGTGAACGATATCGTTACAACGTCATCGGTTTGGTGACGTTGCAGCGATGTCGAAACGACATTGTTGCATGTGACACGTAGTAACGATCAACGATCAGTCGGCTGATTGTTAATCGTTGCAGAATGTACTGGACCATAAATCTATCATTGGTCTCCCACTGGGCAGCACACATCGCTGCGTGTGATAGCGGGAGACCAACGATCAGCGAGCTCCCAGCGCCGTACAGCAGATGCTGGGAGCTGGTATCCAGGGTAAACTGCGGGTAACTAAGCGCCGCGCGGCGCTTAGTTACCCACTGTTTACCCTGGATACCAGCGTGCTCGCTGGTCCTGATCGCTGGTGAGTCTGTCTGTGACAGCTTACCAGCGATCAGCTAACGATATCACAGCGACCCCATCCACGTCGGATCGTTGGTGGGATCGCTGGGACATTAAAGCGTGTAACGGGGCCCTTAGACTGTTAATGTGTAAAAGTAGGTTGAAGGTCCTGACGAGAACTGTTATTCAAAAAGCAGTTCCTCCCTTTCCATAAACAGAAAATAATGAGATTGCAGAGTTGCTCATGAGACAATTTGAAAATACCTCACTATTTAGCGATCTCGTTAGCGACCTCGTTGTGTGTGGCATGTAGCAACGATGTGGCCCCTGCTGTGATGTCGCTGATCGTTCACTAGCGTTCTGGACCGTTTTTTGATCGTTGGCGTCCCGCTGGTGAGCCTATATCGCTGTGTTTGGCACCTTTTGCGAACGACGAGCGACCTCGTTTGTGACGCATATGACAGCGGCGCAGGCGGGACTAGGGTTTTTAGCGTCACGGAGTGGATCGCAATATCTGTTAGTTCTCTTTTGCGTCACAGAGAGGATCGCAGAAGTTGCAAAGCAGGCTAGCAGGATGCAGAGAGCAGGAGCGATGCTGGAAATTCCTATGAATCAGAAGCGCTCAGTACATGCTAATGACAGATCCTAACGACCGCCAAAGTCGTTAAAGGGATCACTGACCGCTGATGTGTTGTTTATGAGATCTCCTGTTTGGCAGCTACTAGCGACCTAAAAGGGATCACACCAACGATCTCGTTAGCTTGCGTCGTTATCGTGATCGCTAACGAGATCGCTAAGTGTGGCAGTACCTTTAGTATACAAATAGGACCAAATTGACCCTAATCCAAGCCCTTAAGAACATAAACTGTGACTACACCACTGGACATTTCAGCACATACAGCAGATTCTGATTGCGTTATGATTTTGTACCTTATCATGCCATACTCCTATTGTGGCTTCATTTTTCTCAACAGGGTAGAATATGCGAGATGGTCTTGAGAGGCTCAGCCTTTACACAATGCAACTCTTTGGTGGATCCAGCTCAGTATATTGATGCCTGTGTCCAGGATCTATGTAGATGTGCAGAAGATGATTTAGGCTTTTGCTTATGTAACACCTTTTCTGAATATTCCCGTCAATGTACCCACGCTGGTGGAGTTCCAGAAAATTGGAGGACTGCTCAACTCTGTCGTAAGTGCTATTACATTCACTTTCTAGATCAGTTTAGAAAAAAAGACACAGAGACTAATTCAACATGCAGAAATAATAAAGCATGGCTAATAAGGATGATATGCTGATTTTTGTTTTTATATTTTTATTTTTTTGTTGGGAGTGTATAGAGTTTTAGTAAATTAACTACCATTCAGACTGATATTTTTTTTTCTTTTCACAGCATTGTCATGTAACTATAACATGGAGTACAGGGAATGTGGTAGCTCCTGTCCCAATACTTGCACCAATCCTGAGCGGTCATTAGTTTGTGACAGTTATTGTACAGATGGATGTTTCTGCCCAGCAGGTAGGTTCCTGCGTATTGATTAGTCATTTACTACCCCGTTTCCCCGAAAATAAGACACCGTTTTATATTAATTTTTTCTACGAAAGTTGCACCATGTCTTATTTTTTTGGGGGGGGGGGGTTGTCTTATTTTCTCAAGAAAAAGAATTGACAACTTTTACAGTACGGTACTTTACGGTAGACCATTCAGCAGAAAAGCAGACAACAAATCAAAGTAACACACTACGGTACGGTACTGTAATTGCCTGACTCCCACACAGGGCCACAAAACATAAGGGCTCTAAAATGGCTTCCACACACTTTCTGGACAATGTACCGCAATCGTAACAATCACCCACAGCAGTTCCTTTACCGTAGCAGCCCCATCATCATTTTGCAGCCCCAAATATTCCCATCCATGGCCGGCTCCAGGTTTTTATGGGCCCCGGGCGAAAGAGTCTCAGTGGGCTCCTTTAACACAGACCACGATTCATGATGCACAGATACGGCAGAGAAATATAGGTATAGTAGAATGCCAAACACTTCACTTGTTCCAGTACATGAGTGATATCTATTGTAAATTCTACAATAGCTCAGAAAGTCCCAAATCCTCACAGCGTACAGTACAGACTGGACAGTACAGTCCTACATACAATATTATGGGCACAACATAGTCCTCCATACGGTATTATGGGCCAAATATAATGCTCCATAAAGAATATTGGACCCCAAATAATGCTCCATGCAGGATACTGGTCCCCATATGATTCTCCATACAAAATATGGAGCTCTCCTCTGCACTGTGCTGTATTCTGCACTGTTACGGCTCAGGAAGGGGCGCTGTGGAAAGACTCCCCATTATTATCATCATCATTGCTTCCCCATCATCATCATCATTGCCTCCCCATCATCATCATTTCCTCCCCATATCATCATCATTGCCTCCCCATTATCATCATCATGCCTCACATTATCATCATCATTGCTCCCCATATCATCATCATTTCCTCCCCATTATCATCATCATTGCCTCCATTATCATCATCATTGCCTCCCCATCATCATCATCATTTCATCTCCCATTGCCATCATTATCATCCCTCCCCATCATCATCACATTGCCTCCCCATCATCATCGCCTCCCCATATCATCATTACTCCATCATCCCTCCTCACCACCATCACTGCCTCCCCCACCACCATCACACATACAGCACCACACACAGACAGCACTGCAGCACTCTCTCACATACACACACATAAAGCATCGCACTACATACACACACACACTGACACTCACCACATCTCACCTGTCCGGCGTCCGCACCGCAGGCAGTCCCGCAGCATCACTGGCGCCCGTGCTTACTCTCTGCCACAGCCGGTCGCTGAATGATGATGTCATCCAGCAGCGTTGCTGTGAGATGAAGCGTGGGCGCCCTGCAGGCGCCCCCTGGAGCCCAGAGCTGCAGAGGCATGGGGAGAGGTAAGTATTGTGCCGGCTGCCAGGGCCCTGAGCAAGTGGGGGGAGGGGTGGACACCGGCAACACTCTCATCCACTAACGGGCGGCGGGGTGCCCGATGGCAAGTGGGCCCCCCGCCTGCTCAGGGCCCCCGGCACTTGCTCGGGTACGCCGGGTGCTGATGCCGGCCCTGTGTATGCCTTATTTTCGGGGGTGACTTATATTAGCAGGCACAGTGCTCCCCCAAGCATGCCTTACTTTCGGGGGGCGACCTTTTTTTCCGGGAAACACGTTATTAAGGCTATGTGCACACGTTCAGGATTTTTCGTGTTTTTTTCACGTTTTTTCAGCGATTTTCCACAGCAAAACACTTAAAAAACACATGCAGTAAGTATCCTATTATACAGAATGCATTCTGCAATTTTTGTGCACATGGTGCATTTTTTTCCACGCAAAAAACTCATCCCGGTAAAAAACCCAGCATGTTAATTATTTTTGCGGTAAATTTGCGTATTTCCCGCTATATTATTGACCTTGAATGTTTAGGAAAAAATCACGGTAAAAACGCGCAAAACGCATAAAAATGCATGCGGATTTCCTGGGAAAAAGTCCGGTTTTTCTCAGGAAATTTCTGCAAAGATTCCTGAACGTGTGCACATAGCCTAAAAGGTATAAAAATTATATGCCAACAAGCAAAAGTATTAAATCAACCAACAAGTGACCTTTCTTTTACATTGTGGTTTTAGTATCTGTATCTATTCTAAGGATACAACTACACTACATAATCTTTAGTAGCACACTGCCATCATTAATTTAAAATTTTGAAATCATTATCTAATTTGTAAAACTTTAAATTCTAGAATGCAAAAACTAATTTAATCTTGATACTGATATTGCTTTTCTCTTTCAGGAACGGTTTTCGATGATATAAACAACTCTGGATGTGTTCCTGTAGAGCAGTGTTCTTGTACTTACAATGGACAGGTTTACATCCGGCACCGGATACTCAGCCCAGTGTCATTCCTGGTAAATCATAATTGGTTTCTTCCAGAAATTAATCTATTAATGTATCGTTATCTGTAGAAGAAAAATTCATGGAAATATTTAAATCACAGGATGGATAGACATGTCACTGATATGCAAATAGTGTAAAAATGGAAGCAAAGTTTTCAAAACATCTTATTCAGTATAGAGTATGAGCGATACGTGCATAAATCATAGCACTTACATGACTTGGCTACTATCAATGAGGTTATTAATGGTTGTCTGAGGAATGCTCTGCCACACTGAATTCACTTGGGAACATCATCAAGTCACTGCACCCCTAGATGAATTCGTTGAGAGGTGTAGTTTGTAAAATTGGGTCATTTATTGGGGTTCTGCTGTTCTAGAACCCCAGGGCTCTGCCATTGTGACATGGCCCCCTGAAACCAGTGCAGCAAAATTTGCACTTTAATATGGATCTCCTTCCTTTTTGAGCTTTGCACCTGTGCCTCAAAGTAGTTTTTGACCACTTTTGGGGTATTGATGTACTCAGGAAAAATTGCATAACAAATTGTACAGTTTAATTTCTCCAATTAACCTTTTTGAAAATTGCAAACTTGGGGTCAAAGCAACATTTAAGTGGAAAAAATAGTAAAATTTCATTTACTCAGCTCAACGTTATACAAGTTTGTGAACCACCTGAGGGTTAAAAATACTCACTATTCACCTAGATGAATTAATTGAGAGATGTAGTTTACAAAATGAGATCACCTGTGGGGATTTCTGCTGTTTTGGCATGTCAGGGGCTCTTCAAATGTGGCATGATATCCGCAACCTGTTCTTGCCAAAATAGCACTCATTCCCTTTCCAGCCGTGCCATGCGCCCAAGCAGTTATTTTTCAACAAAAATGCGGTATCTGTGTACTTTGGAAAAATTGCACAACAAATTTGCTATCTAATTTCTCCTGTTACCCTTGTGAAAATAAAAACATAGGGGCTAAAACAACATTTTTGTGGGAAAAATTAGATTTTTTTGTTTTCATGCCTCAATGTTATACATTTCTGTGAAGCACCTGAGGGTTCAAGATGCTCACCACAGATCTAGATAAATTCCTTGAGGGGTGTAGTTTAAAAATGGAGCAATTTGTGGGGGTTTCTACTGTTTAGGCACCTTAGGGATTCTCCAAATCTAACATGGTGCCTGCTATCGATTCCAGCCAATTTTGCATTCCAAAAGTCAAATGGCTCTCCTTCCCTTCTGAGCCATGCCATGCGCCCAAACAGTAGTTTTCCTCAATATATGTGGTATCAGCATACTCAGAAAAAATTGCACAACAAATATAAGGGTCCATTTTTTCTTGCTACCCTTGTGAAAAAAAATTGGGGCTAAAATAACATTTTTTGGGGGAAAATGTGTTAACCCTTTGCTGTCTTCTAGATGCCGTGATCATGGCATTTAGAAGATAGCAGAGGGAGACCACAGTTGTACTCACCTCTCCAACGCCCCCTGGGATGAGATATGATGACATAATGGGGGATCCAGAGTTGTCATGGCAGCCGGAGGTCATGTGATGACTAGAGTTGAGCGATACTTTCCGTTATCCAAAAGTATCGGAATCGGAATGGTATCGCCGATACCCAAAAAATATCGGCAATACCTGATACCGATACCGGAAATCCAATGTAAGTCTATGGGAACAAAATATCGGAATTAAAAAAATCCCATTCTTGCCTTGTTGGTTAATTGTACATGAAGGAAAACAACAAAGAGTAATGTAGAATATATTGGGGAAGGTTGAGGAGACATTAAAGGCATAGATGTTTAACCCAATCAAATGGAATAGCATAAATATTTTTTTTTTAAAAGATGTTCGGATTGACGAAGAAATTGACAATGTTGTTAACGTTTTTTCTATTTTGGCAAATATGTATATTTCACAACTTCCATGCTCTTCACCTTTTTAACTTTTGACACACTTTCTCCTTCATAATCTTCAGCAGCATCATCTTTTTCATCAAATTATTCTTCATCTTCACCTTCTTTATCTTCTTCTTAAACTTCTTGCTATTCATCTTTTTGTTAACATTATTCATATTCTTCTTATTAAACTATTATTCTTATTCATATTGTACTTCATCTTCTTCATCATATTCTTATTTGTGACAGATTCCTGTACTTGTAATCTGTCAAAGTATGAATTTTTCATCCTTCCGTTCTTGCTGTCACAAAAGATTTAAATTACAACAGTATTTGTCCGTGTTCAGTTTAGCCTGCAGCAGCAGGCATTTTCCAGGGGCACCAAGAGGAGGAACGGACTCACCCCCATATACTGCTTAGTCTTCTTCTGCTTATAATTTAGAGCATATATTTTGCTCTTCATTTTTTGGTCTTATACTTCATGTTCTTCTGCTTTTTGATCTTCTGCTTATAGTTCTTAAGTCTCTTGTTCTGTATCTTGTAGTTTGTCTTAACCTTCTTAGTCCTGTTTGGTAATCTTTTATTTCTTCTTTGTGATGGTGTTTAGGCTGGTTGGCTTGATGCTCGTTGTCCTTGTGGTCGTCATCTTCTTCGGGGTGGTCATCAGGGTCGTCATCTTCATTGTTGGAGATCCAGAGTGATTACCCAAAAAAGCATTGAAAAAATCTTCAATTTGTAAATGTAGCAGAAGGTACAAGAGCCAATGCAAGTAACGAGGACCAGCTGACTGCGCTGGAACCCGGAGGGGCAGCAGAAGGAAAAGAGCCAATGGCACAACCGAGGACCAGCTGACGTTACTGGGACACGGTTACTAAGCAGGAGGTACCTGTGCTCCAAAGCACTACCAAGGACCAGCAGACGTTGCTGGAACTCGGATACCGAGATGGAGGCACCTAGGCCAAAGGCACTGCGGAGAACCAGCTGACGGTACTGGAACCCGGACGGGTAGCAGAAGGTACAAGAGCCAATGCAAGTAATGAGGACCAGCTGACTGCGCTGGAACCCGGAGGGGCAGCAGAAGGAAAAGAGCCAATGGCACAACCGAGGACCAGCTGACGTTACTGGGACACGGTTACTAAGCAGGAGGTACCTGTGCTCCAAAGCACTACCAAGGAACAGCAGACATTGCTGGAACTCGGATACCGAGATGGAGGCACCTAGGCCAAAGGCACTGCGGAGAACCAGCTGACGGTACTGGAACCCGGACGGGTAGCAGAAGGTACCCATGGAAATTTAAGTTGACAGGCCGCGAGCCGGCCGCAGTTACCGAATCACACAGTACTACAGTGGGTGATTGTCCTATTGTCACAACGGAAACAGCCTTTATTTGCATATCCCGCAGCACACATAGGAAGCACCTAAACTCCAGGCACCATAGAGTCGGCTAACCCGACCGCAACACGACAGGACAACTTATTGGAGGCTAAGTGACGTTTACACTGACAGGAAACAGATGGCGTGCTGTAACCAGTCTGGGCAGGAGTGAGTACCCGTGCCAATGACACTTCCGAGCAACAACTGTCGGTGTTGAAGCCCAGGGATGAGAAGACAACAGGGTGAAGGCAGCAGGACTTTTTGCCGTTCACACAGCAGGGGAACAGCTGACATTACTGAATTCCAGTAACACAGGAGCAAGTGTTGACTGTGCTAACAGCACTTCCGAGCAACAACTGGCGGTGTTGGAGCCCAGGGATGAGAAGAGAACATGGTGGAGGCAGCAGGACTTTTTGCCGTTCACACAGCAGGGGAACAGCTGACATTACTGAACCCCAGTAACACAGGAGCAAGTGTTGACTGTGCTAACAGCACTTCCGAGCAACAACTGGCGGTGTTGTAGCCCAGGGATGAGAAGAGAACATGGTGGAGGCAGCAAGACTTTTTGCCATTCACACAGCAGGGGAACAGCTGACATTACTGAACCCCAGTAACACAGGAGCAAGTGTTGACTGTGCTAACAGCACTTCCGAGCAACAACTGGCGCTGTTGGAGCCCAGGGATAAGAAGAGAACATGGTGGAGGCAGCAGGACTTTTTGCCTTTCACACAGCAGGGGAACAGCTGACATTACTGAACCCCAGTAACACAGGAGCAAGTGTTGACTGTGCTAACAGCACTTCCGAGCAACAACTGGCGGTGTTGTAGCCCAGGGATGAGAAGAGAACATGGTGGAGGCAGCAGGACTTTTTGCCGTTCACACAGCAGGGGAACAGCTGACATTACTGAACCCCAGTAACACAGGAGCAAGTGTTGACTGTGCTAACAGCACTTCCGAGCAACAACTGGCGGTGTTGTAGCCCAGGGATGAGAAGACAACAGGGTGGAGGCAGCAGGACTTTTTGCTGTTCACACAGCAGGGGAACAGCTGACATTACTGAACCCCAGTAACACAGGAGCAAGTGTTGACTGTGCTAACAGCACTTCCGAGCAACAACTGGCGGTGTTGTAGCCCAGGGATGAGAAGAGAACATGGTGGAGGCAGCAGGACTTTTTGCCGTTCACACAGCAGGGGAACAGCTGACATTACTGAACCCCAGTAACACAGGAGCAAGTGTTAACTGTGCTAACAGCACTTCCGAGCAACAACTGGCGGTGTTGTAGCCCAGGGATGAGAAGAGAACATGGTGGAGGCAGCAAGACTTTCTGCCATTCACACAGCAGGGTAACAGCTGACATTACTGAACCCCAGTAACACAGGAGCAAGTGTTGAATGTGCTAACAGCACTTCCGAGCAACAACTGGCGGTGTTGTAGCCCAGAGATGAGAAGAGAACATGGTGAAGGCAGCAGGACTTTTTGCCGTTCACACAGCAGGGGAACAGCTGACATTACTGAACCCCAGTAACACAGGAGCAAGTGTTGACTGTGCTAACAGCACTTCCGAGCAACAACTGGCGGTGTTGTAGCCCAGGGATGAGAAGAGAACATGGTGGAGGCAGCAGGACTTTTTGCCGTTCACACAGCAGGGGAACAGCTGACATTACTGAACCCCAGTAACACAGGAGCAAGTGTTGACTGTGCTAACAGCACTTCCGAGCAACAACTGGCGGTGTTGTAGCCCAGGGATGAGAAGAGAACATGGTGGAGGCAGCAGGACTTTTTGCCATTCACACAGCAGGGGAACAGCTGACATTACTGAACCCCAGTAACACAGGAGCAAGTGTTGACTGTGCTAACAGCACTTCCGAGCAACAACTGGCGGTGTTGTAGCCCAGGGATGAGAAGAGAACATGGTGGAGGCAGCAGGACTTTTTGCCGTTCACACAGCAGGGGAACAGCTGACATTACTGAACCCCAGTAACACAGGAGCAAGTGTTGACTGTGCTAACAGCACTTCCGAGCAACAACTGGCGGTGTTGTAGCCCAGGGATGAGAAGAGAACATGGTGGAGGCAGCAGGACTTTTTGCCGTTCACACAGCAGGGGAACAGCTGACATTACTGAACCCCAGTAACACAGGAGCAAGTGTTGACTGTGCTAACAGCACTTCCGAGCAACAACTGGCGGTGTTGTAGCCCAGGGATGAGAAGAGAACATGGTGGAGGCAGCAGGACTTTTTGCCGATCAGACAGCAGGGGAACAGCTGACATTACTGAACCCCAGTAACACAGGAGCAAGTGTTGACTGTGCTAACAGCACTTCCAAGCAACAACTGGCGGTGTTGTAGCCCAGGGATGAGAAGAGAACATGGTGGAGGCGGCAGGACTTTTTGCCGTTCACACAGCAGGGGAACAGCTGACATTACTGAACCCCAGTAACACAGGAGCAAGTGTTGACTGTGCTAACAGCACTTCCGAGCAACAATTGGCGGTGTTGTAGCCCAGGGATGAGAAGACAACAGGGTGGAGGCAGCAGGACTTTTTGCTGTTCACACAGCAGGGGAACAGCTGACATTACTGAACCCCAGTAACACAGGAGCAAGTGTTGATTGTGCTAACAGCACTTCCGAGCAACAACTGGCGGTGTTGGAGCCCAGGGTCAAGGAGGATGTTTAAATACTATATCAAGTATTTTCCTTGTTACGTGTCAATTAAAAATGTCTATACTCCAAACAAGAGAAATATAACCTTTAGTACCATAAGATGATGATTTTACTTAAAAAAATATATGTAAATTAATAATTTACAAACATAAACGCATACATTAACATGTTGAAAAGCAATGCAAACCACAATTAAAATAGGTTAAATAATCTGCTATACGGTTTAAAATAAAAGCATACAAGTACATATCAGAATCCATTAATGATGGCTAAGTAACAGTATGTACACCATTTTTATTGTGTAGACAATGAATGGCTGACTTAAAAACATAATCAGCATTACAAGTTATCTTTGACATTCATAAAACTTTACATTTGGTGAATAATATCACTAAAAAATTTTTAAAAATATCTAACATTTCCATCATGTAATACTGATAATATGTGCCAATCATTTATATTAAGAAACAAAAAAATTAAAAAGTGCATAGTGCATAGTGAAAACAGATATTTATGCCTGACAGTGGACTTGCAAGCATGACAACGGATAGATAAGGTATATATAGATGAGACTGCATAGCCACAGATGGTGAATGGCGATGTAATACTGTACCTCAATAAAGTGTGCGTTACTACTACATCCTTTTTTTTATATAGCTTTATAAAAGGTTACGTGCATGTATGGTTGCGCCTTTGTTTGGACGCACAGACTGGCTTCCTGCTGTGACGCGTTGGATATTGGAGCGTCTGTACGTCTTATGACGCAGACTAACATTCACGGTGCGCATCGTTCATCATCGCAAGCGTACCGACAACACAAAGGCGTTGTCATGACTGCTTTACTCAGTAAACATGCACCTATGATGAAACATACACGCATGTGCCCTATTACATAACAAGCTACAAGAAAAACGAGTGTGAGGTGTGACACAGCTGTTTTGTTAAGGTACAGTATTATATCGACATTGTACAGGTGTCGCTATTCAGTCTGATAAATAGATATCATTCACCTATTCTATCAGTTGTCGTTCTTTCAGCACCACTTACAGGTATATATTTTGCTATTGTGACTATGCACTATTAACTTTAACAAGGTAATGCATGATTTTTGTTAGCGATTATCATGTTTACATGAAGGACCTTTATGATATGGGCTGTTAACTTTCTAATTAAATATGTATTTTTTAAAATGACAGAAATATAAGTAATGTTGAAGAGGACTATTCCTACATGCATTGTTTGCACAATATTACAGGTGTACATCACGTCCCTTAATCAACATTGGATTATTATATTTACTTGTATGCTTTTATTTAAAAGGCAAGAACACTGAAGTATAACCTTCGCACTGCAGCAGTTGTCAAAGTTCAACCCACATTATGCACTTCCAACATTGCAGCATTTGAGTCATGATGTGAGTTGGATTTGTCTAAGCTATGGAGTGACAAGGTTGACCATCAGTATCCTATAGCATAAGTAGGCTTTTGTGTTTGCATTTGTTTTCGACATGTGCATATCTGTAATAATATGTCACAATTATTTTGTTACAGATTTGTGACAAAGACTAATCATTTTATGGTTTTAAAGCTGACGTTTCAAATGTTTACAGCTTAGAAATCATGGTGTAGCCTCATATCTATGTGTAGCACTAGACACTTTGACATGTCATGTTTTTTTCACCATGATTAGGTAGCTAGCAGTAATTTTTGCTGGACACACAGCAGGGGAACAGCAGGCGTTACTGAACCCCACAAACACATCAGCGATTGTTTTCATCTGTGCATCTAACACTTCTGAGCAGCAACTTTCGGTGTTGAAGCCCAGGGTCAAGGAGGGTGTAGGCAGAGGCCTAGTATGAGATGTTTGAAGTTGAAGTTGTAGTTAGCAGCAGTAATTTTTGCCAGACACACAGCAGGGGAACAGCAGGCGTTACTGAACCCCACAAACAACATCAGCGATTGTTTTCATCTGTGCATCTAACACTTCTGAGCAGCAACTGGCGGTGTTGAAGCCCAGGGTCAAGGAGGGTGTAGGCAGAGGCCTAGTATGAGATGTTTGAAGTTGAAGTTGTAGTTAGCAGCAGTAATTTTTGCCAGACACACAGCAGGGGAACAGCAGGTGTTACTGAACCCCACAAACACATCAGCGATTGTTTTCATCTGTGCATCTAACACTTCTGAGCAGCAACTGGCGGTGTTGAAGCCCAGGGTCAAGGAGGGTGTAGGCATAAAATATTGAGTTATTGCCTTGTTACGTGGCCATTGCAAATGTATGTACTTCAAACAAGAATAAATGAAGTTTTACTAGGACAATAAAATGATGAATTTCAATTCCAAGAATAGAAAAATATTTATACTTGAGAGTCCTCTGTAGTTGATACCGTTTAATGGCTAACTGAAAATATGGTAACAAATTCCAAGCTTTCGAGACTACTCAGGTCTCTTCATCAGGCTAAGACTAAAACAAAAAATGAAGAATCACATATTTCTACACACAACAGGACACAGGAATAGGTAAGACAAGTGAGGGAGGGACAAGTGAGGGGAGACCGGCCAAAAAATGAGAACAAGGATGAATTATCAGCGCCACACAATAAGAGAAAAAATAATGGATTTACCTATGGCAAAACACTTTTGTATGCCCGGTCATAGAATGATGGATATGGAATTACTGGTATTAAAATATAACTTCAAATATGAGAAAGATACAAAGGTTTCAGAATATAAGCTCATCATGACCTTTGACACTGTTAGTGATGGAATGAATAGATCACACGGATTTATGTCATTCTATATCAATTAAGGAATCTGCGTCTCTGCCCTTCCGGGGGCATGAAAACACAAAACCAGACCCCAATCAGAGGGCAATAAAACTTTCTATCCTTATCTAGGAACTGTTCCAATATTTATGTTCATCCCTCTGTGATAATGACAGTTCTGCTACACGTCACTTACTTGTCTTACCTATTGCACTATTCCTGTGTCCTGTTGTGTATAGAAATATGTGATGCTTCATTTTTTGTTTTAGTCTTTGCCTGATGAAGAGACGTGAGTAGCCTCGAAAGCTTGCAATTTGTTACCATCTTTTCAGTTATCCATTAAAAGGTATCAACCACTGCGGACTCTCAAGTCTAAATATTTTTCTATCTACTGGCTAACACGGTACGAAGATACACATGTTTCCTAACTTCAAGAATAAAAATAAAGACCCTGGAAATATAAACGCATATATGCACATGCCAACAAGAAATGGAACAACACACCACCCAAAAAATTGGTTACAAAATATAGTGTTGTAAATTTAAGAATAAAAGTCCATTTTTGTATTTATGAATAATGCTTAAGGAACGCTATGTTAAACCATAACATAGTGAAGACAATGGATTTTGGAATAGTCACTCATCATCATCATTGCAATTTATATGTGACAGTCACAGACATTTCAATTATTTAAGTTAATAAAATCGTTACTTTGTACAGCATGTATGACATGTCCAGCATGGACTCATCAATGTGATGACGCAATAATGTGCGATAAAAAATAACCATTTAAAAAAACATTATGCATTGTCACAATTTAAGTGTGTGCCTGCAAGTGTAGGTGAAACAAAGGCTACGGATAGCAAAGGTATATTCTATGTCTGTATCAGACAGTGGACAGCCTCTGATGGGTAATGGCGATGTTATACTGTACGTCAATAAAGTCTGCGGCTGAAATCATGCATTTTGCATGTCTGGTTGCGCAAGGCTTTATCCGTCAACGACACTACCTTCCTACTGTCACTCGTAGGGTAGGGTAGCGTGTGTCTATTAGATGACTCTCTATAAAATGTGACTTACGCAGCGTTATTGTGCCCTAGGGACGCCAAAAATACGACAGCAGTAATCATTTACTGTCTAATACTCCACCTATGACCAACAAAAAAAGCATGTTCCCTCTTTAACAATCTACAAGACTAACAAGCATAATGGTTGACGCTGACTTTATTGAGGTACAGTATTACATCGACATTGTCCATGACTAACTATGCACTGTGATACCTATATACCATTATTAATTTATATCTGTTGTGGTTGTTTCAACAGCACTTGCAGGTATAACTACCTATTGTCAGTATGCATGATGCACTTTCTAGATGTAATAATTTATTATTGCACATTATTACCAGGTTTAGATGCTGGCCATTTCATATATGGTGTGTGAAGTAACAGTTGGCATCAGTATGTGTATTTTATAATGTCTGTCATAAATATAACTCGTGATGATGAGGATGTTTATGATTCGTACATCCATTGACTGCATTATCTTACAGGTACAGAAAAAGTTCCTTAAAAAGCATTAATTGATAAGTATGAAATGTACTTTTATGCATTAATTTCAAAAAGTGAACACTATGTTTTAGTTTTTGTTACCATTTCTAATAGACATGTGCAGATATGCGCTGTGATGACAAATTATTATTTGTCCATATTTGTTTAAAAATTTATCATTCTAGGCCTGGAAAACTTCACAATTTCCTGTTTTAAGCATAACAATCAGGGTGACGGCTCTTCCCTATTTGGAGCATGTTCGACATGGGTTTTTCTGTGCATGTGTAGGGAACAGGAGACTTCTTGCCGGACACACAGCAGGGGAACAGCTGGCGTTACTGAACCCCACTAACACTATAGCTTGTGTATTGGTCTGTGGACACGACACTTCTGAGCAGCAACTGGCAGTGTTGTAGCCCAGGGAGTAGAGTTCAGGTGGTAGAAAGATGAACATAACAGGAGACATGGATAACGTTGCGAACCAGTTATTTAATCTGAAAACGGACAGACAAATTCAGGCGAGATCCATGCCTTGTTCATTTTCAGAAAAGTAAGCCGGTCTACATTATCGGAGGATAGTCGCATGCGACGGTCTGTTAGTACACCACCTGCGGCACTAAAGACGTGCTCCGATAATACACTGGCAGCAGGGCAAGCCAGCACCTCCAATGCATACTGGCTAAGCTCTGGCCATGTATCCAGCTTAGAGACCCAAAACTTGAATGGGGAAGAGCCAACTGGGAGTACACTGAGAGGGAAAGACAAGTAGTCTGTCACCATCTTATGGAAACGTTGCCTCCTGCTGACTGGAGCCGTCTCGATGGTGTAGACATTTGTGGCGCTGCCACAAAACTTCGCCACATTTGGAACATACTGGTCTTGCCATGTGCAGAGGCGCTGCTTGTGCTCCCTTTTGTTGCAGAGCTGTCTCCACTGCCTCGATGCACAGAGCTGCTTTGTAAAGCAGTAGCAGCAGCAGTGCTCTCGGCTGGAATGGAGAACATTATGGATTGCACCAGTGTCTCTTTGTACTCCGGCATTTTACGCTCCCGGTTCAACGGTGTGATGAGGCTTTGTAAGTTGTCCCGGTAGCGAGGGTCTAGGAGGGTGTACACCCAATAAACAGACGTGGTGAGAATGTGGGCGATGCGGTGGTCGTTTCTCAGGCACTGCAGTATGAAATCAACCATGTGCTGCAGACTCCCAACTGGCCAACAAACGCTGTCCCCTGCAAGAGGCGTCATCTCTGCCTGCTCTGCATCACCCCACCCTCGCTATACATACTGACTAGAGCGTTGTGTACCTCCCTTGGAGCGATGTCTTCCTCCTCCATTGACTCCTCCTCATCCTCCTCACTAAGTGAGCCCTGCCCAGCCCTTTGTGAGGAACCACGTTGCGCTGAATGTCCAGAAGGTGATGGAATTTGTGACTCCTCATCCTCCACCTCTTCCAAAACCTCATCCCTTAGTGCTTGCAGTGTTTTTTGAAGCAGGCAGATAAGGGGGACAGTCAGGCTGACTAGTGCATCATCTGCACTCGCCATCCGCGTTGACTCATCAAACGCACGCAAAACGTGGCAGATGTCCTTCATAGAGGCCCACTCAGTAGTGGTGAAGTGTGAACGGCGCAAATTGCGAGTTGATTGCGCCTGATGCAGCTGATACTCCATTACTGCTGGCTGCTGCTCACACAACCGATCCAACATATGTAACGTGGAATTCCACCTGGTGGGTACGTCACATATGATGCGATGTTCAGGAAGGCGAAATCTGCGTTGCAGAGCTGCAATGCGCGATCTGGCCATGCTGGAACGTCGCAAGTGAGCACACTCTAGGCGGACCTTGTGCAGCAGTGCATCAAGATCCGGATAGTCCCTCAAAAAACTCTGCACGACCAAGTTGAGCACATGTGCCAGACATGGTATGTGAGTGAGGTTGCCAAGGCCCAGAGCTGCCACTGTCGGCCATTGTCACACACTACCAAGCCTGGCTGGAGATTCGCTGGCAAAAACCACACGTCGCTCTCCTGCTTGATGGCATTCCAGAGCTCCTGCGCTGTGTGGCTTCGATTCCCCATGGAAATTAATTTCAGGACGGCCTGTTGACGTTTGGCCACGGCTGTGCTCATATCGGTCGCAACAGGTAAGCGTTCACGGGTCCATGTGGAGGTAGACCGTGACGGCTCCTGCAGCGATGATTCTGAGGAACTGGAGTAGGAGGAGGAGTCAATGTGGACAGACTTGATTCCTGCAATCCTTGGAGTTGGCAAAACACGTACAGCGCCACTCTCAAGATCTGTACTCGACTCCACAACATTGACCCAATGGGCAGTGAGGGAAAGGTATCGTCCCTGGCCATGGGTACTGGTCCACGCATCGGTGGTCAGGTGGACCTTGCTACTGACGGCGTTTAGTAGCGCATGTTTAATTTTTCCCTCAACATGCTTTTGCAGACCAGGGACGGCTTGCCTGCTGAAATAAAATCGGCTGGGCACATTGTATTGTGGGACTGCCAATGCCATTAAGTTACGGAAACTGTCAGTCTCCACCAGCCTGAATGACAGCATTTCAAGGGACAGGAGTTTTGCAATGCCAGCATTCAGAGCCTGTGCTCGTGGATGGTTTGCCGAGTATGGCCGTCTTTTATCCCATGCCTGTGCTACCGATGGCTGTTTTGTGGCCTGGGAGTGTGAGGATGACAGGGAACTTGCAGCTGTGGGTGGAATAACACTGGGTCTCTGGACAACAGTGACAGAGGTTCTTCCATGGCGATCCTGTGAGGAAGCCGAACCAGCTGTGTGTGAGCTGGAGGAAGAGGCTCCAACACGAGCTGAAGATGTAGGTGCTGCTGTAGGTTGGCCTACATCTCCAGTGTGTCTTTGTAACTCAACCACGTGCTTTGACCGCACATGTTTCCACATATTTGTGGTATTAAGGTCACTGACACTTTTACCTCTTTTTACTTTTTGATTACACAGCTTGCATTTGACATAGCAAATATCATCTGCAAGTGTGTCAAAAAAAGGACCACGCAGTGCAAGTCCTGGGAGCGCCCGTTTTGGCTGTTGGAAGAGAACTGCTATGAACGGTGCCAAACTGGAGGGTACAGGCAACCGAGTCTGCAGCCTACCTCTCCCTACTGTTTGGACCGTTGGGGCAATCTCTTCCTCAGAGCTGCTACCACCACCTTCCTGTTCCTCACGCCATGTTGGGTCTTGGACCTCATCATCTCCACTACCCTCTTCCAACACCTGCTGCTGTTGGGTGGTCTGGCCAGCACCATGCTCAACAGAAACTGGCACCTGAGTCTCATCATCATCAGATGCGTTCTGCGGTGTGCTGACCATCGGCACTGGCTCACCCGCCTCTTCAGATTCAGAGAGACACAGCTGTTGCGCATCACTGCATACTGCCTCTTCTTCAAATTCCAGAATGCTGCTTGGCTGGGCCCCTGTTTGCAAGCCAACAGATTCTGAGAACAGAAGCAGAGACTCAGCTGGCTCCAGTTCAGAACTCTCTGACTGCCTGGGCAATTTGGCAGGCGGTGAAGAGACAGATGGTTGTTCAACAGTGCTGTGGTCCTGAGAGGAGGTGGAAGCAATTGAAGTCGATGCATTGGCTGCCATCCAACCAACAACGGCTTCAATTTGTTCTTCCCGCAGCAGGGGGTACGCTGAGCTCCTACAAAAGTGCGCATAAAGGAACGCTCACGGGGAAAACTGGTGGATGCTGTGTCACTGGGTGCGGCAGCAGCCACAGAATCCCCACGTCCTCTCCCTGCTGAAACTCCACGGCCACGACCACGTGCCTTACTCCCTGCCTTCTTCATCTTGGTAGATTGATAAAGAAAGTCAGAAAAGTTATAAGGCCTAAGTGTGGTTATTCCTCAGAGACTGCAGTGAGCACTGCAGACAACTGTTCAGTAGCTGTGAAAGGCCCCTTTGTGTACTTCTATAGTGTTTGCAACCAATGTATTGTATACGGATGGAAGCGCGTCACACTAATAGATTAGATTTTTTTCAAATATAATGGAGCAGCACCAATTAGAGAAAAATGTGAAGGATGAGGCAGTGACACACGCTCAGCAGACTACAACCAGCAGTGGTTGAAGAACTAACTGGAGCGTAATCTGCACTCAAAAAATGAAAAGCTCACAGACTACAGTGAACACTGCAGACAACTGTTCAGTAGCTGTGAAAGGCCCCTTTGTGTACTTCTATAGTGTTTGCAACCAATGTATTGCATACGGATGGAAGCGCGTCACACTAATAGATTAGATTTTTTTCAAATATAATGGAGCAGCACCAATTAGAGAAAAATGTGAAGGATGAGGCAGTGACACACGCTCAGCAGACTACAACCAGCAGTGGTTGAAGAACTAACTGGAGCGTGATCTGCACTCAAAAAATCAAAACCTCACAGACTGCAGTGAACACTGAAACACAACTGTTCACTATCTGTGAAAGGCTCCTTTCTGTACTTCTATAGTGTTTGTAACCAATGTATTGTATACGGATGGAAGCGCGTCACACTAATAGATTAGATTTTTTTCAAATATAATGAAGCTGCACCAATTCCACAAAATAAAATAAAAAAAAGAGTCAGTGAGTGACACGTGCAGATGCCTACAAACAGCGGTGGATGCAGAGCAAACTGCAGCGTCACCTGCACTCTCACACACACCTTGCACAGAGCTGTTAAAACAACACTGGCAAAAGGAAGCTTTACACAGCGGTTGGTAAACTAGCCTGCCTAAAGCACAGTACACAAAATCGCAATGTCTAACTGTCCCTCAAAGTCAGCAGAACAGCGTTCTGTCCCTAACTGAGTTCACAGCACAGTGACGCTAAAATGGCGGCGGAGCCTTTTATAGTGCATTCTGACATCATTTCAGCAGCCAATCACAGCCATGCCATTAGTTAAGATGACCTCAGCAGTACAGGATGTGCCCACACTTCATAAGATTCCTCATTGGCTGACTAAAATCACATTGCCTCTCAAAGAATTATGGGAACTTCCGATTCCGGTATACGATATATGAAAAATATCGGAACTAAGTATCGGAATTCCGATACAGCGAATATCGGCCGATACCCTATACTTGCGGTATCGGAATGCTCAACAATAGTGATGACCTCTGGGTCTGCCAGCTATGGTGGCTTGTTATACTCAGCCGAAAGCTGAGTCTAACAAGCGATCAGCCTGTGTAAGACTGTCAGGTCTCATACATGTGTATTGCAGAGCATGAGACCAGTGATCTGAGAAATAAAAATTTAAGTCCCATACAGGGACTGAGAAAGAAAGTAAAAAAAAAGTAAAAAAAATGTTTTAAAACTATTAACAAAAAAAATCACAAAATAAATAAAAAAGAAGAAAAAATATTAAACCAATAAATACTTATATTTATGTAAAAATAAAAAAATACACATATTTTGTATAATCACGTCTGGAATGACCCAACCTTTAAGACTATCACACTAGTTATCTATTTCAATGAACACCGTAAAAAAACGGCGCAAAACCTTTGCTTTTTCATCATGACCCCAAACAATGAGTAGAATAAAAGCTGATCAAAAAGTCAAATTGAAATAAAAATGACAGCGCTGAAAACATCATCTTCTTCCGCAAAAAAAAGCCACCATACAGTTCCAAAAGTGGAAAAATCAAAAAGTTATAGCTCTCAGAATAAAGCGATGCAAAAACAATCTTTTTTCTATAAAATAGTTTTTATAGTGTAAAAGCAGCAAAACTGAAAAACTACATAAATGTGGCATCGTTGTAATTGCACTGACCCGAAAATAAAGCTGCCTTATCAATTTTACCACAAAAAAACGCTAAAACAATTTCTGAATTGCTGATTTTTGTTCATTCTGCCTCCCAAAAATCAGAATAGAAAGCAATCAAAAAAGTCATGTGCCCAAAAATGATACCAATAAAAATGTCAACTTGTCCCGCAAAAAGAAAGCCATCATATGACTCTGTCAACAGAAATATGGAAAAATTATATCTTTCAAAATATGGTGATGCAAAAACTTGTTTTTGTTAAAAAACGCATCTTTTAGTGTGTGACAGCAGCCAAACATAAAAACCCAATTGAAATTTGGTATTGCTGTAATTGCACCGACCCGAAGGATAAAGTCGCCTAATCACTTATACCGCACAAGGAACGAGGTAAAAAGTAAATAAAAATAATTCTTCACCTGCTGTTGATTTTTCATTCTGCTTCTCAAAGATCACAGTAAGGCTCAACTCACATTTCTTCTGATCTCTATGCTGAGTGCTTACATCTATTTCCATGTAAATCTCAGAAATACGTGATTCAGATGAAACTCCCTGCAGAAGACTTCCTATAATGAGGCAGATAGAGGCACTGTGGACGCCATCTGACCTGTGATCCGGTGGTGTCCATCTTTTAGATGTGCTTAAAAGAACGATTGGCCAGTATTCTGCACCTCTGAAAAGAAAGAGACCACCGAACAGAGACCAGACGGAATCCAGAGTAACTCTGCTACCTCATTATAGTAAATGGATCCATCAGGGGTTTCATCTGAATCACGTCACTCAGAGATTTAGATGGAAACCCCAAAGTAAGTGCTCAGTGTACAGAGCAGGAGAAATGTGATCCCAAATGTTATGTAAAATGTTCCCAATAAAAGTGACAACTAAACACACAAAAAAAACAAGTCTCCACTGAGGTCCATCATCTGTTAATGGAAATATAGTGGGCTTCCATGTTGCTGGTAGTACAAAGGCTCAGGAAACGTGCTATGGCTCCATGCCCCCTAAAAGAAATCCAACAAATTTTCATGGCTCAAAATTATAAAATTCTGTGAAGCCCCTGAGGGTTTAAGGTGCTCTCTACACATCTAGATAAATTCCTTGAGGTGTCTATTTTCCAAAAGGGGGAAATTTGTGGGGGTTTTGCCGTGCGTCCAAACAGTAGTTTTCCATATTGATGTACTCAGATGAAATCGAACAACAAATTGTATGTGCATTTTCTCCTTTTACCCTTGTGAAAATGAAACATTTGGCACTAAAGTAAAATTTTTGTGGGAAAAAGTTAAATGTTCATTTTTTTCCTTCCACATTCCATTAATTTATGTGAAGCACCTGAAGGGTTAATAAACTTTTTAAATGGTTTTGAGCGCATTGGGGGGTGCAGCTTTTAGAATGCTGTCCCTTTTGGGTATTTTCTAACATATTGGCCCCTCAAAGTCACTTCAAATGTGATGTGGTCTTGTCTGTAAAAAAAAATGGTTTGTTAATTTTATGGAAAAATGGTAAATTGCTGATCAACTTCTAACTTCGTAACAAAAAACATTATGTTTCAAAAATTGTGCTCATGTAAGCTGGACAGGTGGGAAATGTTATTTATGAACTATTTTATTTAACGTAAACTCTCTGGTTTAAGGGCAAAAAGTTTGAAAATTGTGATAAGATCGTGATTTACATAATCAACTAGATTCTCTCTGATGAGAGAATATACAGTTGTGTGACTCTAGCAATAACAGAAGTATGGCAACAGGGAGAAAATGAAGTTTTACTCTCCCTGCAGTCACCCGCTTGCAGTCATAGGGGTGGAGCAGGGAGAAGTTAATCATTGCGCACATGCCGCAGAGCAATCTGTCATTCAATGGGCTAGGAAATGGTTTCAGCCACCACTCACTGTGTAATGAGCAATCACTGTAAACCACTCTCTGCATTACCTCAATGTCTGGAAGCAAGTGGCTGCAGGGAGAATAAAACTTAATTTTCTCCTTCTAGGAAGCTGATTTACCAGTGTTTAAATGCTATTTACCTGCAGATTAACCCAATATCTGCAGATAAATAGTGTTTCTCTAAGTGACAGGTCCTGATGGTCAAACAGCCTGCAGTTTCCACTAGAGGGAGAGTTCTGATCTCCATCATAGTATATATGGCATGTGGTAATCATCTACCCTCTGTTGGTGGTTGCAGGTAGCCAGCATGTAATATCTTAGCAGGATATTTGGAGCTTTGTTTCAGAAAAACAAATGCTCAAACAATTATAAAGGGTATTAGGAAATCCTTTCCATAAACACTGTACTGGACATTGTACTGGTCAAAGTTGGACATTCATGTTAAAGGGGTTGTCCCCTGAGCAAAGTACACTTTAATCAATCGATCCTGGAATAATAGTAATTTCCACAATTGGATGTGTTTTAAAAAAAATGTTCCTGTTCAAAGATAATCTTATAAATGTGCCCCTGTTGTGTACTGTGTAATGGCTGTGTCCAAGTGTTTTGGATTGTAGGAAACGTTATAAACTGCTGTTGTTTTTCCATCAGCACTTGCTCAGCTGGCAAATTGAGCTGCTTAGAAAAGGCTTGCCCAGGATCCTGCTCAGTGGAGGGAGGATCTCATATCACCTCCTTTGATTTTACACATTACACATTCCACGGAGACTGCAGCTATGTTCTGTCAAAGGTAAGAAAGAAATTATCAAAATTCAAGATTAAGTAATTATGCATGAAAGGATCACCATAAAATAAAGGTTAATGTGCTTTCTGGTCAAATACAATGATGACTTAAAGAAGTCCTCCTTCTCCCATCAATTTTTCTATCATCTTAATAAATTGCAGTCATTAAATTATATAGCACTGTGTACTTACAATTGCTCTTTTTGCCATTCCACCCACTTAATTCTTCTCTTTTCTATTAGGTCTGTGACATCAAGTGATTAAAAACTGATGAGCTGAATCCTTCTAAGTTCTATGTAGAACCAGGAGGTCAATTTTGTCTGCAGAAGTCACTGCAAAAGTCTATGACATGGGAGGGAGAAACTGGGTCAGATGTTGAAGAGGGGGAATGACAAACACAGGGACAAGATACTTCCTGTTTCTTGAAAAAAACAAAAGACAGATTACCTGCATAGAAAGGCAAAATGAGCAATTGTAAGTACACGGTGCTATATAATATGATTACTACATTAAGAGGATAAAATCTTTGATGGGAGGAGTGCTCCTTTATCATTAAGATAGATGGGGGATGTCGAGAAACACATTGGTGGATCAGTAGCGCAGAGTGTCTTTTCACTTGAATGGAGTTGAGCTGCAGTACAAAATAAAATGTACAAATAATTTCTTTTGTGTCTGAACACACAAGGGGCCACAGAAATCCTAGTTGTACCATGGTCCCTTAATTCTGCTGATCAGTTGGAGTCCTTAGGTCAATTGGCCAGGACAGTAGTCTCTGGCCACTGGACAGCAGATTCATGGATCTCTTAACTTCCAGAATTCTTGGCACGGCTTTTGATTAGGCAGGCTGTCGTGATTTCATTAATGTGGTGTGACACACAGATGACATTGAGCCACTTCGGATAATCAAAATTCATAAGCCTCTCGTCCAGTGGCCAGAGGACCTTGCCAATGGACAGGTGTGCCTCAAATCGATCCGCCTATCTCTTCTTGGATATTACATAACTATAATCACTATGGTTAAGGGCAAACCTGAACAAACTGCAATCTCTGGGCCACATCTGGAGATTTGGCTGTTCATGACTGACCAATGGACCAGGCCAAAGGGTGGAAGATCAAAGATAAAATGTAGCTGTAAGCGGCAGTGCAGTTCCTCAGCATAGCAGTGCATACCTGACCTCCATAGGCGCATACACCTAACCCTTAGACACAGGTCAGGTGGGTATGTCACATTGGACAACAATGAGAAAGGCCGAAGGAATGTGAGCAAGAGAAGAGGGTGGGATTAGAATCTAAAGAAAAGGCAGGAAAAGGAGAAAGATTGTGGGATTGTGACAGAAAAATACAGACATAGATCAGGACTGTGATAGAGAACACGGGAAAGATCATTGTAAGGATCACATCTGACCAAGGTACATCTATGTATATGATACCTAAAGGAGTTGCTTATTTAAAATATAATTCATCCATCACTGCCATGTGAAAAAAAAAAAAACCACGATGTATTAAACGTCCAAGGATCCACTGTGATACAGTAAAGATGTATATCTTTGTTCCGTGTTAGCCAGTAGATAGAAAAATATTTGGAGTTGAGAGTCCTCAGTGGTTGATACCTTTTAATGGCTAACTGAAAAGATGGTAACAAATTGCAAGCTTTCGAGACTACTCAGGTCTCTTCATCAGGCAAAGACTAATACAAAATCTGAAGAATCACATATTTATACACCACACAGCACAGAAAAAATGCAATAGATAAGACAAGTGACGTGAAGCAGAATAGTATCTACCTGTGGCAAAACATTTTAGTTCCCCTTGTCATAGCATGTTAGATATGAAATTACTTGTACTGAAAGGTAGTTTCACATCTCAGAGACACAGAAGAGTTTGCGAATACAAATTGATGGTGACCTTTGACACTCTTAATGCTGGAATGAACCTGTCACACGGATTTATGGCGTTTTACATCAATTAAGGAATTTACTCCAAAGACCCTGTGAGAACATCACAAAACATTACCAGACCCCAATCAGAGGGCAATAAAACTTTCACACTCCTTATCTATGAACTGTTCCAATATTTATGCTCATCCCTCTGCCATAATAACTATTCTGCTTCACGTCACTCGTCTTATCTATTGCATTTTTTCTGTGCTGTGTGGTGTATTGAGTATTTCTCTCTCGTTAGACATGTTACAACAGTTCATTCAGTGTGTGTTGGGAGAGCTTCGCAAGTGTGGTCTGACAGACACCGAGACCTGCCTGAAGAGTGTGACACTCATCTTAAATGACGGGAAAGATGTAAGTTGAGCTAGTCTACATGATAGTGTAAAATTAAAGATTAAAGGAAGTTCTTATTAAGTGTATTTTTTGTACAATAACATTTATATTCTGTTCTTGCAGTTGATCTATGTGAAGCCTTGTGGCAGTGTATATGTGAATTCGCTCTACACCCAGTTGCCAATCTCATCAGGTATGTTGGCCCTCTTTTCCAGTGCCCAGGCAGACACTTACTGAATAGAGACCATACTCTCAAATAAGAATATGTTTAAAAGGCTTAGCTCAGAACAAGCATTTGTGGCATGTAGCTTAGATATTTCATTTATTTTACTTATAATATAGTTCCATCATATTTCACAGCACTTTACAGACAGGGTGACTGTCCCTATTAGGCCTCGCAATCTAAATTCCCTATGAACAGGCTCGGACTGGCCTGCCG
This sequence comes from Oophaga sylvatica, assembly GCA_033576555.1. NCBI lineage: Eukaryota > Metazoa > Chordata > Amphibia > Anura > Dendrobatidae > Oophaga > Oophaga sylvatica. The sequence continues at coordinate 83,259,312 of JARQOD010000010.1, read as the reverse complement.
GGAAGATGTGAATCCTCTGGTGGACCCCCTATACAGGAATGGGTGTTTTACTTCTTGTATATAAGCCGTTGTTGGCACAGTAATTTTTATTCACTATGTACAACCATTAGTGGTATTTCATCATCATCATCATTATTATTATTATTTATTTTTAGAACACCATTGGTTCCATGAGAACCAATGGTGCTGTACATGAGAAGAGGTTACATTCAGCATACAAATATAAATTACAATGAATGACAAACAATGACAAACTGGTACAGAGAGGGAGAGAACCCTGCCCTTGAGGGCTTGCAGTCTACAGAGTAATGGGGAAGGAGACAGTAGGTAGGGGCTGCGCAGCTCCATTGGTGGTGAGGTGACAGAGAGGTCATTGCAGGCTGCAAGCTTTCTGGAAGAGATGGGATTTCATGTTCCATCTGAAGGTTCCAAACATGGTGGATAATAATCTGACAGAATTCCAGAAGATGAAGAATATTCAGGAGAAGTCTTGCAAGTGATTGAGTGAGGAACGTATGAGCGTGGAAAAGAGACGGATGTCCGGAGAATGTGTGTGAAGATATCGGGAGATTAGTTCAGAGATATATGGAGAGGATAGATTATGGATGGCCTTGTAGGTCACTGTGAGTAGTGTGAACTGAATTCTTTGCAAATGAACAGATTTTTACAGGAGCGAAGTGGAGGAGTAGTGAGGAGAGAGTTGAATTAATCGGGTGTTAATCAGGCATTAACCTCATCATTTACTTAACAAGACAGTGTATTAATGTATATATAGTGTATATATAGTGTATTTTTTATGCAAAAGACATCAAGCTGTCATTGATGTTAGAAGGGCAATACACGGTATTAAGAAATGGGGTATGTGAACTTTTTATTAGGGTCCTTTGGATGTTTTAGGTTGTCGTTATGATTTAAAAAGAGAAAACACAGGAGTTTGGCAATAAATGACTTCACCCAACCACTAACCATGAGTGGAGAAAAAGTTTTGGTGTATCACTCATATTCTCTGAAAAAAAGAACAAGAAAGCAAAATTTCTGCTGGCGTATGTAAACTTTTGAGCACAACTGTACCTACCTTTCTATCATCTTGCAGGTTTCACTGCTGCCATAGTAGAGAACTATTGTAATTTATTCTAGTAATTCAGATGTTCGGTACTTGCAGAAACAAAATTTTTCCAGCAGGAGGCAATGTTGCCAAGCTTTTTCTTCTTTTCTTGGTTCACAGCCAGTGTTACAATCTTCAAACCTTCAACATTCTTCATCATCATGCAAACCACCTTTGGCTTACAGCTACAGATCCAGCTTGTGCCCACTATGCAGCTCTACATCAATCTGGATCCATCTTATAAAAATGAAGTTTGTGGTAATTATGAATTAATTATCTTATACAATCCTAATAAGGTGCAACGTACAAACCGTTACAATTTGACTCCGTTTGGCAGTTAAATGGGCCATCGTGTTATGGCAAGCAGGCGAGTCTCGGCCGCATTTTGCAATGCTCTGTTGAAAGACGTGGCTGTGACGGCAGGTTTGCATACCTCATACTTGTGGGTATTTGATGACTGATAGAAAAGGTAAGTGTAGCTGAATACTTATGGTGTGTGTAGTACACGCAGTTAAAATTTGACAAACTGCAGTGCTTGATGAAGATTTCATTGATTTCCCTCCTAAAATCGTTTTTCTACTACTAGGACAACCCCTTCTTAAACTAAATGTTCGTCCCCGATAAAATAATAAAGTCTATACTCACCTCCTGTGCCGACTCCTTCCATCGATGTCGGCACTCGTTCTCCCTGGGGCTGTGATGCGGTGGACTGTCACTTGATGCCCGGCGCCCAATCATCTCTGGCACCGCTGTCTCACCCATCAGACAAACTGAACATGAAGAGGAAGTCTGGGATGAGCTGCGGCCCTGGCTTCACCTTCAGGTTCAGTTCATATGTGAGGGAACAGCAAGCACGTAGGATGCAGTAACGGACCGGAGGCAGAGCAAGGGTAACAGGAGTTTATTATACAGTGGATACTCCATGCAGGGAAGGAACAAAGGGATATTTTTTCCTATGCAACAGGTTACAGCAGAAAATAGCCAAGGGAACAGGAAAAATTAGACAGAAAGTTCAATAATATTAAACTTATTACTCTGGCATCAGCGACAGTTGAACTCCTGAATGCAGAGGGTGATGCCTAAACAGTGACGCAGTAGGGGTCTGACTCAGTCCTGAGAAAGATGGTGTCCTATATCATGACGATGGCAATGTTTCTTTGTGGTCCTGATGTTGGTGATGATTCCTCATGGTCTTGTTGCGGGTCTTGGGTACAGAAGTCGTGGAAGCGTAGGGAAAATCGTCCTCATCACAAGCAGTGATTGTCCCAGCACGGCGGAGACGTGCAACCCAGTCAGAGCACAGTTCAAAAAAGGCAGCCTGGTTTGTTGTACGGTATGAGTGCGCGCCTACGTCTCGTTCACAGTCCTTATCACTCATAGTCAGTAATGTCGGCAGAATCAGCAGTGGTAGCGATGTCAGCGGTGGCAGCGGTGTGAGACCTGAACTCGGTCTGCGGTCTCCTATGGTATCGCTGTGTCGTCTCAGACCTAATCTCTCACGTCGCCTCACACCAGCAGCCCTCATACAGATGTCTCACGCGCTCGACGTTCCCGCCCAAACTGTTTGAATCCTTGCGCGTGGACATCCTCTCAACTTAACCACGCCCCCTTCTCCCACTTGACGTTCCCGCCCAAACTGTTTGAATACTCGCATGCTGTCATCTTCTCAGCTTATCCACGCCCCCTTCTCTCAAGTACAGGGAGCGATATGGGGCTTTAAGCTTTCCCCCCTGCTACAGAGATGACAGCCCCGACGATCCCAGCCCCATCACGGAGGAAGCACGCCTAGATAGGTTCTTCCCCTTACACATACGAAGGCGGAGACAGTGACGCCAGTGCTGATTGGGTGCCAGGTATCATGTGCCATTTCACAGCATCACAGCCCCGGGACTGCGAGTGCTGGCACCGCAGAAACGACCCTGGCACAGGAGTTGAGTACAAGCTTTATTATTTTATCGGGGCCAAACAGTTTAAGAAGGGTTGTGCAAGTAGTGGGCAACACCTTAAATTCAAATAGTGCCTCCTTTAGAAAGTATTAAAGCTCCCTTAATGCAACCCCCATTAAAAAGTGATTATGCTCCTAGAGTGAATCCTCCAATGTAATGAAGCCTCTTTTGTGTCAACCCCAGCAAAAGAATACAGTTTATACTCACCTGATCAGGCAGGCCGAGTCCTCTTCCCCACTTCATAAACAGCAAGCAGGTACTGACAGCACAATGCAGTGACATCATTGTGGCATCTGTGCCAGGACACTGCCATCTTCTAGGGCCTATCATCTAGGTCTAGAATCTAGGCCAAGGCCAGGACCTAAATGACGAGGAATGGTGGAGCAGGGAGCCCACGGCTCCATTCTACCACATGACCCAACTGTACTGGCTTTGTGTTGATGCTCATACAGCTTAAAGTGACACCCAGAGATCCGCAACACTCTGCCAGAAGTCTGGGACATGTGCTTTATCTTATTTTAGCTTCAAGATGAAGATGTTAGTTTCTTACTAATTCTTTGATTTACAGGTCTTTGTGGGAACTTTAACAACATACAGGCTGATGACTTCAGAGTTCTTAGCGGTGTGATTGAAGGAACAGGATCTTCTTTTGCCAACACTTGGATAACCCATGCAGACTGCCCGATTGTTTCAAACAGCTTTGAGAATCCATGTTCCCTCAGCATTGAAAATGGTAAGTTACTCATGGAAAAAAGGAAAAAAGATGGGAGAGTTTAAATATAAAATTATTATCATACACATCAAATAGATCAAACTAATAGCCATAAGTACATCCTTAAATAATTATTGATATTTATGTGCTACAAAACTGGTTATACATCAAAAGTTTTGGAGTTAGAGTTTTTAACAGGTTCAGGAAAGAAGGATTCACATGTCTCCACATATATCCCTTTAAGGGAGCCTGTCTCATCGTGCATACAGTTCTATCTGTGGGCAACACATCACAGACCAGAAAAAGTTGAACAGATTCATATAAAGTTTTATGGAAAAAAATTTCGTATAATTGTATTTTATGTACATTTTTATATGCTAAGGAGTATTGTGGGGGTCAAACATGGTTGCTGACAGCTAATGATTTTTGTGCAGTCATGCAAGAAAGATTTAATCACTGAATAGGACTTCCCACTGGACTCATACATAGTAGGGATTTAAGGGGTAATCACTGAATATGACCGCCCACTGGACCCGTACGCATAGTATGGATTTAAGGGGTAATCACTGAATAGGACCACCTACTGAACCCTTATATATAGTAGAGATTTAAGGGGTAATCATTGAATAGAACCGCACACTGGACTCTTATGCATAGAGGGATTAAAGGGGTAATCATTGAATAGGACCACCCACTGAACCCTTACGTATAGTAGGGATTAAAGAGGTAATCACTGAAAAGGACAACCCACTGGCCTCTTACTTATTGTTGGGATTTTAGGGGCAATCACTGAATAGGACCATCACTGGACCCTTACGCATAGTAGGGATTAAAAAGGTAATCACTGAATAGGACCGCCCACTGGACTCTTACGCATAGAAGGGATTTAAGGGGTAAAACTGAATAGGACCGCCCACTGAACCCTTGGGCATAGTAGGGGTTTAAGGGGTAATCACGGAATAGGACCGTCCACTGGACTCTAACACATGGTAGGGATTTAAGGGGTAAACACTGAATAGGACCACCCACTGAACCCTTACGCATAGTAGGAATGTAAGGAGTAATCACTGAATAGGACCGCCCACTGGACCCTTACGCATAGTAGGAATTTAAGGGGTAATCACTGAATAGGACCACCCACTGAACCCTTACGTATAGTAGGGATTTAAGGGGTAATCACTGAAAAGGACCACCCACTGGACTCTTATGCATAGTTGGGATTTAAGAGATAATCACTGAATAGGACCATCCACTGAACCCTTGCACATAGTAGGGATTTAAGGGATAATCTCTGAAAAGGACCACCCACTGAACCCTTGATATAGTAGGAATTTAAGGGGTAATCACGGAATAGGACCATCCACTGGACTTTTAACACATAGTAGGGATTTAAGGGGTAATCACTGAATAGGACCGCCCACTGAACTCTTATACATAGTAGAGATTTAAGGGGTAATCATTGAATAGGATTGCCCACTGGACTCTTACGCATAGTATCGATTTAAGGGGTAATCACTGAATAGGACCGTCCACTGGACCCTTATACATAGTAGAGATTTAAGGAGTAATCACTGAATAGGACTGCCCACTGGACCCTTATGTATAGTAGGAATTTAAGGGGTAATCACTGAATAGGACCACCCACTGAACCCTTACGTATAGTAGGGATTTAAGGGGCAATCACTGAAAAGGACCACCCACTGGACTCTTACACATAGTTGGGATTTAAGAGGTAATCACTGAATAGGATCATTCACTGAACCCTTACGCATAGTAAGGATTTAAGGGGTAATCACTGAATAGGACCACCCACTGGACTCTTACGCATAGTAGAGATTTAAGGGGTAATCAAGGAATAGGACCGTCCACTGGACTGTAACACATAGTAGAGATTTAAGGGGTAATCACTGTATAGGACGGCCCATTGGACTCTTACGCATAGTAGGGATTTAAGGGGTAAAAACTGAATAGGACCACTCACTGAAATCTTACGCATAGTAGGGATTTAAGGGGTAATCACTGAATAGGACTATCCACTGGACCCTAACGCATAGTAGGGATTTAAGGGTTAATCACTGAATAGGACCGCCCACTGGACCCTTACGCATAGTAGGGAATTAAGGTGTTTTCTGCTTTTAAAATGTAATATCTCAAAGTAATGATGTTATTTTCATCTAGATCAAGACTTTAGCCGAAGCTCTTTAAATGCATGAAATGAAAATACAAGTTATCCTAAATCTTTTCCCAAAACTATATTAATATTTATCATTTAATTTTCAGTAATCCATCTATAAAGATGCATATGTTCGATTAGATGCAACATACTGTATCTTTCTTCCTAGAACTGTACGCTAAACATTGGTGCTCAATGCTAAGTGATGACTCGAGACCTTTGCAGAATGCCATGCTAAAGTTAATCCAGATATTTACACTCAGGTAAATATAATATATAATTCATCATAAAATGGAGAAGGGAAATAGAAAAATACCTTAATACAGGGATGGAAGAGTAAGTGCATTGTACAGTTTCTCCATCTTACTTAGGGGTAACACAGTGTGTCAAAAGGATGGAGTTTTTCTTTACACACAGAGCCCTCTATTGGCCATATATTATTACCATATACTGAGCCCGCATAGAGTCAGATCATGCCAGTAGTGCCCACTGAGCACCAGATTTGCCCAGATGATGCATACAGTACACATTTAGAGTAAAATAATGCCTCACTGTGTGTCTCTATCACAAAGTTAGCCTTAAAGGGGTATTTTCATCTCCAAGATCCTGTCCCAATATGTAGCAAGTGTAATGATAATAATATTAGCAAATACCTCCAATTAGAAATCTAGTATAGTTCTTCTGATTACCCCATGTGCAGGGAATTACAGTAGCTTAGGTATCCATGGTTACGATCACTCATGTAATGACAGTTATTAAGTTAGCTGTTAGTGGTCGTACCATGGATACCTAAGCTACTGCAATGCCCTGCACATGGAGTAAGTGACATAGTGCATCAGAAGAACTATACTACATTTCTAATTGGAAATATTTACTAATATTATACTAGTATTTGCTAATGTTATTATAAATACACCGACTGCATATTCAGATCTTGGAGATGGGGATACCCCTTTAGCTTACTTCTTTTATGTTCCTATGTTGAGGAAATGTGTGGCATCGGCCAACACTTGCCATGGCTGTGTCCCGTCAGAGCTACCTTGTCACGGTGGGATGGCTTTTATGCTATTTTTGATCAAAAGCAGTATTACTAAAAACTCTGTGTTATTTAAATGCACTTTTTGCTTTTTGTTTACTTAGTTACAGCAGGGTTTTGCTCACTTTTTCTTCTGTAGGTTTATACGGGTGTGATTGAGCCTGAAATGCCCACACAGTAAAGCTTGTTGATTGGCTGCCTTCCAACAAGCTTTGTTCGGACTGCTGAACCTGAACACTAACACAGACTTCCTGGAGAAATCGGGGTCCGTGCACGGACATTAGCGGTTCGGTACGGACCCTGAACTTTAAGGTTCAGATTCGCCCAACCCTAATCCTGACATCTCAATATATTAGCAGCACGGGAGGCAAAAGTGTCTTATAAGTAGTGCAGATTTCTTTGATGAGATATATTATATTATATTTACATGTACTATTTATTGATGCAAAATTTGATGACAGCGATAATTTGATAACTCAGCTTGATAAGGAAATGAATACCACCAAAGATCCAATATTAATTGAGGACAACGCTTGGGACACGTCATGCTTACATTGTTAATACAAAGGTTCGGAATTATGCTCAGTCTTTTGCTATTTATTTTTTTTCTAGAACTGTATGTTTGATTCATACAACTTTGCCAAAAGCGAGGAGTGCATCTGTGCCGCTCTGTCCTCCTATGTGTACGCCTGCGCTTTGAAGGGAATTATATTAAAAGGATGGCGTCAAAATGTCTGCAGTAAGTAAAATGCCATTCTCATGAAGGGAAGTATTAAATATTAAAATTATTGCTTGAATCAATTAGTCAGTAAACTACCTTCACAAAATAATTGTTATGCAAAATTATATTTATGCTTTTATTTATACCTATTTTTCAGCTATAAACTAACCGTATTAAGCGCGACCCATAGAGAGGCCAAACATCGCAATATCCCACACCATATACTTAATCATAATATATGTGACTGGGATTGCATTGTAAACAACAAGCTGCAAGCAATACATTATTTGTTTTTTTTTCCAACTTGCTTATGCTCGCGACAACTTACTGCACATAAAGAGCCACATTCACTTAGGTCAGGGATCATCAACCTTTTTCTATGCGTTACGGCTATTTAAAAAAAAAAAGAAAAATTGAAGATAAAGCACTCAATGTACCAAACAACTGAAAAGTCCTTTAAAACTAACTATTATGGGAATTACAGGCATGGATGTAATTATAGGCAAAGCAGGCATATCAACTGTTATGTGGCCTAGAGGTTGACGAGGCCCACTCAGGAGCATGAACATTGTACCTTTTTGAAGGTATTAACATTATGGAGCCCAGATGATCAAATTGATTTGCAGGATCCTGGTCAAGCAACCACAAAGACCAGATTCCTGAAAATGTCCTTCTACCTGCCGGGATCCCATCAAGCTTGTAGACCTGGCAAGATGTTATTTAGCAGCACTTGCTGTTTCCTCCATTTTTTGGACACCTGAAGGATGTTGGGTCCTTAGAGTGATAGAATGTAAAGTCTTAAATGGATTTCGTAGCTAGGGCAAATCCTTATCAGTAAGGCCCTATATATAGTTACTTAGTAAAGAAGAAACATAACGCTCAGTGCCGGTCATGTGTGATGCACAGTGTCCCTTCTTGAATGAGCTCTGCTCACCTTAGCAGCACAGACTCAGACACAAGTGTTTAATACGTTACCTTGGCACTTTCCTATTAAAGGCAACCTGCCAGCTGATACTTGGTGCCCAAACAGTGGACAGCATTTATTGCCACTGGCTGTAGTATACCAGTCATATATGTTTGTCACTGAAACGTTGGGGCACTTCAGGGGAAAACAATTTTCAGAGCTGCCCGGGACCGAGCTGCACTGTGCACTAGTCGTACAGGCGGATCCCCGGTGACTCCTCCCCTCCCACCAACAGTAACTGAAAAACTTCTGCCTATACACGTCACAGGGTTCATTACTGTTACAGGGTTCTTATTTATTTTATGCTGTTATACTTATTTATTATATAAGCTTATATAACACGATTAATTGCACAGCGATATAGACATCATCATCATCACTGTTCCCATTTGGGCTCACTAAATTCTTTATCAATATGTATTTCCAGGGTAGGAGGACATCCCTGCAAACACGGGGAGAACATGCAAACTCTTTGCAGATGTTATCCTTGGTAGGATATGAACCCAGGACCCCAGCGCTGCAAAGCAACAATGCTAATCACTTAGCCACTGTGCTTCCATGTGTGCCCTTTGTCTATGCTCACCAATTTGCTTTTCTGTCCATGAAGTGTAGCATGCACAATAGTTAGGAGTCTACCAGTATTTCAATGTGATTACTTCCAACATGCATTGCACCTCTCTCGTAAGGGGAGCAAGGACTGGGTTATGTCGCTCCGAACTATGAAAAGTAGAAGAATAATAGCTATTATTCTTTACAAGCATAAAACGCTGACCTAGTAATAAAGCATCCAAACCTCATAATTCATCACACAGGCTGACAGAAAAAGAATATTACAGAAAAGGAGATTATTAACGCAGGAAAGATGCTGGACATGGTAGCTGTGATATACTCACAACAAAATCTGTCTCTGCAGCTTTGTGATTAAAGATGGATTTAAGGGTATGCCACACTAAACAAGATCGTTAACGTGATCGCTAAAATACGTCACTATTTAGCGATCTCGTTAGCGACGTCGTTGTGTGTGGCATGTAGCAACGACGTGGCCCCTGCTGTGATCTCGTTGATTGTTCACTAGAGTTCTGGACCGTATTTTGATCGTTGGCGTCCCGCTGGTGAGCCTGAATCGCTGTGTATGGCACCTTTTGTGAACGATGTGCGACATCGTTGATGACGCATTAGTCAGCGGCGCAGGCGGGACTTTGTTTTGTTTCGTTAACGCCCTTCAGCTCCGATTGGTGACCACACAACATCACCTCAGCTATAATAACTGCGCCCCCATCCATTGTTTCCAGAGCACTTTATGGGTCTCTTTGTGCGTTGTTGCGAGGATAGTATCGTGTGGCGGAGTTTTGCGATCCTGTTTGTGGCGCAGTGGTGGTTTTTTGCGATCCTGTCTGAGTCGCTAGAGCACCATCCATCCCCATTTGGATTAGGATCTTCGGGATATTTGGATTAAAGGTAAATATTGTTTGTGATGTTGTTTGATAATGGTTTTTAACCTTTTTTTGTTTTTTTCGTCTGCTTCATTTATTTTACACCCCTGACCTTTTTTTTTTTTTTTGTCTGCTTTATTTATTTTACACCCCCCCACCATTTTAGACATTTGTAAACTGTATATTAAATGTTAACTGAAAAGTTTAATTTATTTTTTTTTATATATTTTTTATTTTATTCTTTATTTTATTTTGTTTAAACACTTTATTAATAGTAATTAATTAGTAATTAACTTTTCTCTTCTTTACCGTACAGGTTGCACATAATGAACCTGTCCACCGCGGAGCGTTTGATTGTGGCAGTTGCACTGTCAATGGAGGCAGATCGTCAGGAAGAGGCGCGGGTGGAAGAGAGGCGCTCCAAGCGAAAGCGTCGCATGTGGACCAGAGAATGGCTGGAGCAGAGGTCCAAATTCTCCCACATGCATCTAGTGAGGGAGTTGCAGGAGAAGAATCCGCAGGATTTCCGGAATTATCTACGGATGTCGGAGGATTCATTCAAGCTCCTACTGGAAGCTGTGAGGCCATTCATTGAACGGCAGGATACCAAGGATGCGTGCAGCTGTTTCAGCAGAGGAACGTTTGGCAGTAACGCTGCGATTTCTGGCAACCGGACGTTCAATGAAGGATTTGCAATATTCTGCTGCAATTTCTCGGTCGCTGCTTGGAGAACTAATTCCGGAGACATGCAACGCCATCGTCCGCAGTTTACGGAGCTACATGCCTTTTCCCAAATCAGTGGCGGAATGGCAAATTATTGCCTCTGATTTTGAAAGGATTTGGCAGTTCCCAAACTGTGGTGGTGCCTTGGATGGCAAACATGTGCGGATCACGCAACCAGCCAACAGCGGATCCTTTTTTCATAATTACAAGGGCTACTTCAGCGTGATCCTCATGGCCCTTGTTAATGCCAATTATGAATTTATTGACGTTGATGTTGGCATGAACGGAAGGGTTTCTGACGGTGGCGTTTTGAAGCACACAAGTTTTGGTGAACGGTTGTTTAGTAATAAACTTAACTTGCCAACCAACATGGACACCACTGCCAACCTAAACTTTGTGTTTGTGGGCGATGAAGCCTTCCCCCTTCATGCGCATCTTGTGAAACCATATCCACAAAAGACTTTAACAGGGGAAAGGTGGATTTTTAATTACAGACTGTCTAGGGCACGGCACGTTGTGGAGAATGCCTTCGGCATAATGGCCAACCGCTTCAGGGTTTTCCACACTCCAATCAATATGAAGCTGGAATCCATAGACTCTGTGGTGTTGGCCTGTTGTGTGCTGCACAATTTTCTACGCAAACGCGATGCTGGTACTTACAGTCCGCCAGGCTTCATGGACTCGGACAGCAATGGTGACGTGGTGCTCGGAGAATGGCGTGATAATGATCCCGCTATTGCAGGCCTTCAACCTGTCAATCAAGGCAGGAGCAAGGACGATGCGAAGGCCGGCAGAGACAAGTACTGCCATTACTTTAACGGGCCTGGTGCAGTGAGTTGGCAGCATCAGGTCTAGTTTGATTTTGATAATTTTTGACTTTTGCCTTTTTTTAACAATGTTTTTATAATAAAAAAATTTTATTTTAAAAATGCATTTGTGTTTTTTTCAATTATTTTACCTATATGGGAGAAGGGCTAATGATGGGTGAGATGTGGGGAGGGAGTAATGGGCATGGCAAAGAGACATGTTACCAGCAGCTGCAGTTTTTAAAATCTTTTCAAAGGCTTTTTTGTTGTCTATTTTTTGTTTTACATTGTATCTACTTGTCACACACGGGGTCATGGGGTACCATCAGTCATAGGAGTTAATTGTTTAAAAAATAAAGAAAAAAGTTTCAAATATTTACAATTATTTTAAGGGCCTATGGTCTCACTAGCGTTCAAACATTATAATTAAATATAACAGATAATACACCATTGCTGCATATATAAAGTTAAAATATATAATATATATATTATAGTTATATATGAAAGGTTAAAAAATTGTTATAAATATATTTGAAAATTCTTGGGAGGTAAAGGTCAACATTCACCAGGGAATCACAGCTATTCACAGATAAGCGACGCCATTGTGATCGCAATGTGAGTATTGTCACGAGCTCCAGCTATACAGATATGCATACAGATATGCAAACAGCCATTGTGATTGCAAAGGTGAAGATTATCGAGCCCCAACCATACAGATATGCGACGTCATTGTGATCGCTATGTGAGTATTGTCACGCACTTCAGCTATACAGATATGCATACAGATATGCAAAAAGCCATTGTGATTGCAAAGGTGAAGATTATCGAGCCCCAACCATACAGATATGCGACGTCATTGTGATCGCTATGTGAGTATTGTCACGCACTTCAGCTATACAGATATGCATACAGATATGCAAAAAGCCATTGTGATTGCAAAGGTGAAGATTATCGAGCCCCAACCATACAGATATGCGACGTCATTGTGATCGCTATGTGAGTATTGTCACGCACTTCAGCTATACAGATATGCATACACATATTTGCAAAAAGCCATTGTGATTGCAATGGTACTGTGAAAGATTACGAGCTCGATAGGCGTGACTGAGCGCGACCTTTTGCACGCCCCTCATCACAGATTGGTGGTCACTATTTATCTCATAGATATTCATCACAGCTCTCCCGCTTTGTGATTGGATGACCGCGTCATAAAAGAGGACGCATCAGCACTCCTCTCCATTGCTCTCGAGCAGAAGCGGTTCTTTTCAAATCTCCAGCATCGTTCCAGTGTGTCCTGCTATTTGTAGCTACTACTGCGATCCAGTTTGCGCCACTATTGCGGTTGCTGCGTTCCAGTCTACAGCTTTGGGGTTTTTGCGATCCAGTCTGTGGCGTTATATCCTCTGCGATCGTTTGTGACGCTAATTTGTTTCCCTATTTCCTTTTTTGTTTCAAAAATCACAAACAAGTTTTGTAAGGTTGGTATATTTTTTGTCACATTTAATTTTTATTTTTTCTTTAATTTTACAGATCCATTTTAGATCTCTGCTGTTGTTAACCATTGTCGTCCATCAATTTTTTTTTTGCCTTTGTTTTGTTCAGGCACGCCCACCATTTTATGATCCCAGAGCTCTGTCAATGTTTGCTCCTGCTGCGCCCACAACCACCATTTTGTGATCATTTTTTTTTTTTTTGCTGTTTTTTTCTGTAATTGTTCATCTATGATTTTTTTATTTTTTTTTCAATTGTTTTGTTCTGGCACGACCACCACCACCACCATTTTATGATCCCAGCTCTGTCAATGTTTACTCAAGCTGCGCCCACAACCACCATTTTGTGATCCCTTTTTTTTTTTTTGCTGTTTTTTTCTGTAATTGTTCATCTATGATTTTTTTATTTTTTTTTCAATGGTTTTGTTCTGGCACGACCACCACCACCACCATTTTATGATCCCAGCTCTGTCAATGTTTACTCAAGCTGCGCCCACAACCACCATTTTATGTTCCCTGCTGTGTTCTATGTTGTAGACTATGTAAGCGTTTTATTTAACCATTATGCCGTTCTCACATAATCATTTTTTTATAACAGATGGCTGATAAGCAGGATTTTTTGCGGGAGTTTATCGAGCTGTACCGCACAATGCCGTGCCTCTGGAAAATAAAGTCGGCTGATTACAGTAACAGGCTTAAAAAGAAGGACGCATACCAAAAACTGGTGGAGCTCTGCAAGAATCGTTACCCTGATGAACCGGCGGATGAGTCATCGGTGAAAAAACGCATTCAGGCCCTCCGCACAGTGTACAAAAAAGAGCTCAGTAAAGATTAATTCTACCAAATCTGGAGCGGGGGCCGAAGATGTTTATGTCCCCCAACTGTGGTACTTTCATCTGTTCGCTTTTACAAGGGACCAAGAAATACCCAGACAAGGGGCATCCATGTCGAATCTAGACCCAGTGATCCAGCCGGACTCCCCTGTCATACATGTAAGTACCTTTGTATTACAACACATTTCAATGTACATGCCAAAGTGTACTTAAATTTAAAAAATATAATTGTGAAATGTAGATAAAATGGCAGAATTATCCCTTCATGTACTGATAATTTATCTAGCTCAACGGTTGAGGCCTATCCATTTACAAGTGTCGTTTTCACATTTTTGCTGTATAACGGGTGTTATAGTGTGAAGATAAATTTCTTTGTCTTTACAAGTGTCGTTTTCACATTTTTGCTGTATATGGGTGTTATAGTGTGAAGATTAATTTCTTTGTCTTTGTGATTTACCATTTGTTTTTTGTTCATGCAGGACACAGAAGAGGCCGTCTCCACACCTGCAACTGAACAAGACAGCATGGCGTTGATCCAAGATGAAGAAGAGCCACCATCCTCATCTGTGCGGCGCCGGCTTTCACTTTCAGGAAAGAAAAGGAAGGCTCCCACCTCGGCTACTCCTGAATTGGTGGAAATTGCGAAAAAAGTGCTGACGGCAGAAAAAGACCAACCTAAAATAACAGGGTTTGCATACTTCGCTAATGAGAGGCTCGCTACACTGGATCCTGTTCAGCGGCTTCATGCAGAGATACTCATGTTTGAGGTACTGACTGAAGCGTCTTTTGGAAACCTGGATAACAGATATGTCGTCATGCCAAGACCGCAGTACCCGGACTACTCATGGCCGCACAATCCTGTGCCGAACCCAATTGGGCAAAATCCAGCAAACCCAAACGCTGGTGCTCCCCCTTATTTTTATACACCGCAGAGGCAGCGTGGTAATGGCAATTACGATCCATCTTACCAGCAGTTGTAGTTTTAAAAATGTTTTACAAAAGTATTTTTTTGTTGTTTATATATTTTTTACATTGATTCATTTTTTAATAAAAATCTTATTTATTAATGAATTGTGGTCTTTTCTTATGTAATGTCAACTATTAAAATGTTGTATTTTTATTACATCTACTTGTCACACACGGGGTCATGGGAGTACCAGCTATCATAGGTGTTCCATCATAGGGAAAAAATGAAATGAAAAAAATTTCAAAAATTAACATTTCTTTTCAAGGCCCCTGGTCACACTAGCGCTAAAACCTTATACTAAAAAATAATACACCACACCTGCGTAGATAAACGTTCAATATAGCATATATATTTTTGTCATATATATGTAGATTTTTTTTTTAAATTAAATGTAAATAACCAGAAAAAAAAGAAAGATAATAATAACATAAAAAATTATAAACAAAATATTTACAAAATAAAAAATAATAAACAAAAAAAAAAAAATTAGTGAGGGCGGCCACCTTGTCCTGCCACTGCCCTCTCCAGCATCACCCCGTGCTCCAGCAGTGCAGCCATGGCGCTGTTCATTGCTGCCACTGCTGTGTGCATTCTCGCCATCAGCCGGCGGTGGGACACCAACAGGTCCTGGGTAGTTGGGATTTCTGTGGAGGTAAAGGTAACAGTTAATAGTGAATTCTGTTGCAACAACAACATGTACATGTTATGTTAATTAACATTAACGGTTATCGTCAGAGGACCCGCTGACCGCCCACCCAGAACCGGTTGCTCCGCCGGCTAGGGAAACACAGAAAAAAAATAATTATATCACAACAGCCATTACACATAAGACCTTACAAAGTTCTCAAACTTGTCTGAAGCTTATATAATGTGCGTTAATTACCTGATGGGGAGCCTGCATCCATGTCATGGGATGATGCTGGAGAGAAGGCAACGTCTGGGCTGGAACCCACCGAGTCATGAGGGGGGGTTGCTGCCAGTGAAGGGGTTGAAGGGTTGGAGAGGTGTGGTGAGGATGGTGGTGGAGGGGTAGCCGGGGAAGGAGATGGAGGTGGAGGGGTAGCTGGGGACGGTGGAGCCGCAGCAGCTGGTGAAGGTGGTGCTGTAAATAAAATATACAATTCAGTCAAATAATCCTTCTACTAACCCCGTTACTGCCAGTACTTCCATGCGCAATGTTCCCCTATGTTTAACATGGCGGGCGCAGGGTCTAGCGCTTGCACGCGTTCATGTTCGTTTGTCGTGCGCTGCGCATTTTCCCGGTGTGCGCCCATACGTGCTAGACGCTACATGTTGCATTTTTTTTTCGGTAAAAAAAAACAGAGATGATAGAGCCAGAGATGATGGAGACAGATGATAGAGCCAGAGATGATGGAGACAGAGATGATAGAGCCAGAGATGATGGAGACAGAGATGATAGAGCCAGAGATGATGGAGACAGATGATAGAGCCAGAGATGATGGAGACAGAGATGATAGAGCCAGAGATGATGGAGACAGATGATAGAGCCAGAGATGATGGAGACAGAGATGATAGAGCCAGAGATGATGGAGACAGATGATAGAGCCAGAGATGATGGAGACAGAGATGATAGAGCCAGAGATGATGGAGACAGAGATGATAGAGCCAGAGATGATGGAGACAGATGATAGAGCCAGAGATGATGGAGACAGATGATAGAGCCAGAGATGGTGAAGGTGGTGCTGTAAATGAAATATACAATTCAGACTCCCCATTATCATCATCATTGCCTCCCCATTAATATAATCATCATTGCCTTCCCATCTTTAACATGGCGGGCGCAGGGTCTAGCGCTTGCACGCGTTCATGTGCGTTTGTCGTGCGCTGCGCATTTTCCCGGTGTGCGCCCATACGCGCTAGACGCTACATGTTGCATTTTTTTTTCCGGTCAAAAAAGACAGAGATGATAGAGCCAGAGATGATGGAGATGATGGAGACAGAAATGATAGAGCCAGAGATGATGGAGACAGAGATGATAGAAATGTGACACATAGACAACGCATGCGCCAAAAAATAAATACTCACTCAGAGGCCTGCGGAGCTGGGCCCGGATGCTGGCGACCCTATCGCGTGAGCGTATCGCAGGTCCGCCAGCTTCTTTCTGATCTGTGCTCTTGTGCGCCGCACATTAAATGTCTCTGCAGGCCCCGCCGGATTCTCTGCAGGCATACCCTTTTGTGGCGCATTGGATGCGCCACAGGTTGCCTGCAGTGGTAATCCAGGAGGTCCGTTTTCTTTATCAGATAACGGACCTCCTCATCAGACCATTTAGGCCCGCGCTGTCTCGCCGCCGCCATTGCCGCCACTACAAACAACAGCGCATTGGGCAACACCAGCGTCATGACGTCACAGCGTGCGCACGTTACGTGCGAGCGCACTCGCGACGCAAAACGGTATTACGATTGCAAAGAACCGCTTCTGCTCGAGAGCAATGGAAAGGAGTGCTGGTACGTCGTCTTTTATGACGCGGTCATCCAATCACAAAGCGAGAGAGCTGTGACAAATATTTATTAGATAAATAGTGACCACCAATCTATGATGAGGGGCGTGCAAAAGGTTGCGCTCAGTCACGCCTATCGAGGTCGTGATCTTTCACAGTACATGCAGTGTGGCACGTCCCAACGACCGCCAAAGTCGTTAAGGAGATCGCTAACCGCTTATGCGTCGTTAACGAGATCGTCCACTTTGGCAGCTACTAGCGACATTAAAACGATCACAAAAACGATCGCATTAGTATGCGTCGTTATCGTGATCGTTAGCGGGAACGTTTAGTGTGGCAGTACCTTTACTTTAACACCGGGCAGAAAACAGCAGAATTGTTAGGAAGGGAAACACCTTGTGGTACAACCACTTTAGAGAGGTTTTTCAGAGTTAAAAATGCAAAGTGTTAAATTAAAGTGATTTTTTATGCTCGTCATCAATTCTATTAAATGAGAAAATATTGTTTGAAATGACTATTTAAATGACAGGAAAACCCCTTTACGCTGATTTTTAAAAAAAATCTTCAGATAAAATGCAGGATTACATTTGCTAGGTTAATTGTTCGGAATATACTTAAATGTTCCTTGTAGAAGAAAGTTTGTTGGATTGTGGCCAAATGTTTATGTATATTTGGCAAGGTTCATACAATGGTCATTTGTGTGGATCATGTGTGACCCATTTCTCTCATTTATGAGAAGACATTAATTTGAGTTTGGAAGCAAAAATACATTTGTTCTGCTAAGGAATTATTTTTAAAAACATTTGATGAAATTTTCTATTTCTATATCCCAGGTTCATTTTCAGCTACGTGTCCGGCATCCTTGTCCTACAGTTATTCAATAAGCACCTGCCAGCCAACTTGTCGCTGTCTCAGTAGTCATGATATTACTTGTGACATCTTCTTTGTCCAGGTTGATGGGTGCATTTGTCAGAATGGAACCTACCTGGATGATAGCGGTAGATGCGTGCTCCCATCAGCTTGTTCCTGCTACTACAAAGGTACAGCAGCGCCCCCTGGAGAAGTTGTTCATGACAATGGAGCTATATGGTGAGTGCCCTCTAACAGTTTTATTATAATTCAGATGACATTCTCTGAATACTGTTTAGTCTATAGTATTGATGGATGGATCTCTGGATTTTTGGGTCCTTTGGGTTCGCTTGAACATTTAAAAAAATGGACCTGGACCCTATTCAAATGAATGGGGTGGCCAAAACAACTGGCGTTTCCCATGCTGTCATCTGTGTGACAGGGCTGGAAACACTGGCTATGATCGGCAGTAAGTTTGTTACCGCCAGTCAGAGCGCTGTGGTTCCCACGCTGTCACACAGATGATAGCATTTAGCCAGCAGTTCTGATCACTAGTCATAGGCGTCAGCTGATGAGAGTACTACTCTCATCATAAGCTTGGTCTCGCTGATAGCAGCAAAAGTAGGTGTACAATGACAAGAGTATTCATCAGCTGGCACCTGTGCAATAAATAATTAAATAAAATAAAAAAAATGGCATGTGGTCCCCTCTGTTTTTGATAACCAGCGCAGGTAAAGCTGACAGCTTCAGGCTGCATCCCCGGTTGTTAGCTTTATATTGGTTGTTTACCAAGAATAGAAGGGTTCTATGCGGTTTATTTTTTATTATTTCTGGCATCTTGCCTGGCTATTCTCACTTGCCGTGATGCGGTGGCAAGTGGGGTAACATTTGTGTGGTTGATGTCAGCTGACATGAAGCCCACGGGTTAGTAATGCAAAGGCGTCTATAAGACACCCTATTATTAAAATGTAGTGAAAATTAAGTAAAGACACAGACAGAAAAAGTCTTTTAATTGAAATAAACACACAGAAAAACTCCTTTATTTGACATAAACACTCCCACCCTCTTTTACCCATTTAGTAATGTAAAACTAAAAATGATAGAACACCATTATCCTCACCTTTTTCAATGACAGACCATTTATTCCACAAAGAGGAAAACTCTGCTTCATTTGGATTGCATGGCTGAGAGGTGGCATGATGCAACCGTTCAGCCTTGACTCCAGGAGAAATTGAGCTGACCCTCAGAACTGCTGCCTGTGACCGGCGGTAACCTCAATGGTGTCATCGCAGGACACTGAAGCTGCACTCTCAGGCTCAGCTCAGTGTCTCCCGGATTCATATCTGAGCGGTTGCATCATACCAATGCTCAGTTGTTCAATCCTGATGAAGCAAAGTTGGCCTCTTCATGGGACAAATGGATTGTCATCTGACAGGTGAGGAATATGGTGTTTTATTATTTTTAATTTTACAGTAATAAATAGGTAAAAAGGGTGAGGGTGAGTGTGTATTTCAAATAAATGAGTTTTTATGTGTGCTTTGTTCAATTAAAGGACTTTTTCATGTGTGTGTTTATTTAATTTTCACAAAGCAGTTAGTAATCAGAGTGTCTTATAGACGCCTCTCTATTACTAACCTATGGGCGTGCTGTCAGAGGGCATAAAACAGTTGACATCAACCTCAAAACTCTTACACCACTTGCCACAGCACTAGGGCAAGTGTGAAAACTGAGGCTAAGCTCCAGATTTGGGCATCTAATGGATGAGCCTTTTCCGGGGCGCCTGGTGACTGGTGGTTTTAGTCTAAGGGGGCCAATATCCATGCCCCCTTCCCAGACTATTTATATCAGCCTATAGCTCCTAATATTAGGGGGGACCCAACGTAATTTTTGTGGGTGGTCCTCACTTTACTAACAAGTAAAGGGTACGCTGACAACTGTGAGCTGATATTAATAGCCTTAGAAGCTTCATGGATATTGATTTCTTCACTGAATAATAACACTAGCCACAGCTGTCAGCTTTCCCACAACTGGTTAGGAAACGTAAAGGTGACCGCACAGCACTTTTTTCAATTATTTATTTTTTTATTGAAAAAATACATGTGTAGTAAGCTGCGGCGCAGTATGTAAAAAAAAATTATAAAAAAAAGACATGGGGTCTCCTCTATTTTTGACAACCAGTGCAGGTAAAGCTAACAGCTGTGGGCTGCAGCCTCCAGCTGTCAGTGTTATCTTGGTTGTTTATCAAAAATAAAGAGGTTGCCCTAACATTTGACAACCAGTCAAGCTAAAGCAGACAGCTGGGGCTGATATTCTTAGGCTGGGAATTGGCCTTGGATATTGGCCCTACTCAGCCTAAAAATAGCACCCCACAGCCACCAAAGAAAAGCTGCATCTATTAGATGTGCTAATTCTGGCGCTTTGCCCAGCTCTTCCTACTTGACCTGTTGCAATGACAAGCGAGACAAGGCATACAATGATGAGAGTGTAACTCTCATTAGCTGTCGCCTGTGACCAGTATTAAAGTCTTAACTTATCCTGAGATTTAGTGATTTAAAATCTTGTTACAAACTTAGGGTGCCAACCCCCGCTGTCAGGCAGGGCACAAATAAGGGAAATTTGTCCTCATTCCCCATTCATCAGCTTTTATCTTATTGTCTATGAATCAGTATTAATGCTCTTTATCAAATTGAAGGCAGAAACACTATATGTCCAAAAATTTCTACAACAGATTTAGATTTGCAATATAAATAAAGCCAATTTTTTGGCCATATTTGCATTCTCTTAGGTTGACTGCAAACCTTTTCTTTCACCCCATCTCACATAGGGTCATATAAGGGTAAAAGGGACAGCCAACGGTAAGTGGGGGCGCCAATGCACAGGTCATAGAGTGCCAACCTCTGCTGTAAGGTAGGATCAGTTTAGTAATCGGATAGGTTCAGGTACCTCCTGGGTTCTATCGTTCCTTTTTTAATGGTGATAGTGGTCTACTTTTTTTTTCTAAATCTCATGTTAAGACTAATAAAGGTTATATATATTTAAGTACAGAATTTTACACAGTGAATTAATTTTTCTTTTTTATCTGTACAGAGAATAACTCTCTATCTGTGAAATGTTTCGCCTGTGACCAGTGATAACCTTTTTACCACCGGTCACAGCTGCTGAATCACACACTGTCATCTGTATGAACCACAGCGCTCTGATAGTCAGTAATGAACTTACCACCAATTCTCATGCTGTCACACAGATGACAGCTTGGGAAATGCCACAAGATCAGGGAGAAGATCGGTGCCTGTGTATGGACACTAGGTGTTCGGTACGGACCATGAACTTTACCATTCGGGTTCGCCCATCCCTTGTCTATAGCATTCATACTGTTGCTTTGATGAATCTGTTATGTACATATGTAACCAAACAAAACTGCCTTCACTCCTGCTTCTATGTTTCCTGAAATTACCACTTGGGAGCTACATTTGAACTATCAAAATGTCTTAAATATTTGGCTTCAAACATAATTTGTTAATTGCATCTTTAAAAAAAACAACTTACATGGGTTACCCAGAATATTTTTTTTAATATGAGCCTAGGAACTAACATGCACGTAGTTACTATTTACCTGCCTGTTGTGCCTGGCACCAATCTCTGATGGCACAGAGCGGTCACCGACCGCTCCCCCCTCTGATTCAGTGGCTTCTGCTGATGTCACATCAACAGGGCAGTGGCTACTCTTCTGCTCTGCTCTTGCGATTGGGCGTAACTGCCAACATCATGCTGATTGACGGCAAGTTCCCTGTTGCCTAACTCTAGGGAACTTAGTGTCAATCAGCATGACATCGGCATTCATTCCCTGTCGACAAAGCAGCCTGGGAGAAGAAGAGCTGCTCTATTAATGTGCAGCAGACGAATTGGCAGGTAACACTTGTTAAAACATGCAGGTAGTTTACTCTGTTAGCAACTACCTGCCTGTTAGTTTTTAGGAACATATTAAAAAAATAAAATGTTCTGGTCAACCCCGTTAAAGTGAGACTGACAACATGAAATGACTGTCGAAAACAAGCACAGTTGCTAGATGCACTCTTGATAGGGCCAAAAGTTTAGTGCATTTACTCATTTACTTGTTTCTCATCTCTCTTAACCTCTTCTTTAACTGACAGCTCTGGCTTTAAAGGAACCAGAGAAATGATGCGATGGAAAATAAGTTGGTGGGAAGGTGTTCTGAAATGTTTGGCGAATCCATGGTGCACCCATTGCCTGTGTTTGGTGTAAAAAGTTATCTGGCTTTGACATACTCTCTTTAAGAACCTCTGAATAGTGCTAATCTAGAATAAGAAAAAAGGTCAGCTTGTTGTATAGAAATAATAGCACCAAACCTGTTCATTGGCAGTATCTTAGATTGTTCCTAATGATTAGGGTTGAGCTGTGGTACCATGTACAACCCATGGACAAGTGCGGAGTTGTTTATGAAAAACAAAAGCAGTTCCCCCATTTGTTATAACCCTACAATGCCCCTTAGATGACTCCTTGCATGCTCATACATATATTTTTTTTCAGCACCTCCTCTTCTGGAAGACTAGACTGTATTGGAAGAACAGAACAAACAGGTGTGTATTCACCATTTCCTAGAAGGTGAAAAACAAACAAAGGATTGAGTGCATGTCAAAGAAAGTACAATAGAAAGTACTATGTGTTCTTCCTTTAATAAATGTAAAGGCTGTTAAAGGAATCTTACACCAGAAAAAAGGTATAACAGAGGTATTCTACTGATTCAAAGAAAATGGTGCACCACAGGTCTGCTACTGATTCAAAGAAAATGGTGCATTACAGGTATACTACTGATTCAAAGAAAATGGTGCATTAGAGGTCTTCTACTGATTCAAAGAAAATGGTGCATTAGAGGTCTTCTACTGATTCAAAGAAGATGATGCATTAGAGGTCTTCTACTGATTCAAAGAAAATGGTGCATTAGAGGTCTTCTATTGATTTAAAGAAAATGGTGCATAGAGGTCTTCTACTGATTCAAAGAAGATGATGCATTAGAGGTCTTCTACTGATTCAAAGAAGATGATGCATTAGAGGTCTACTGATTCAAAGAAAATGGTGCATTAGAGGTCTTCTACTGATGTCAAGAAGATGGTGCATTAGAGGTCTTCTATTGATTCAAAGAAAAATTGGTGCAATTAGAGGTCTTCTACTGATTCAAAGAAAATGGTGCACCAGAGGTATTCTACTGATTTAAAGTAACCCCAGCTTTGTGACAACATCCCCAGAATCTGACATATAGCAGCACAGATTCTCAGGTCTTAGATACATAGGAATAAAGTCTGAAGATTGAGCCATTAGGGTCGCCCACATACAGCAGGGTAGCCTACTTTTTTGCTAGTCTGAGAGACATCATTTCTTTTCCTAAGAATTTACTTGACATTTCACTTACATACTTGTTGGCCAAGATTGGGAGAGTCAATAACCTGTAATTCAAAATTATTTTTTTATTATATTTATTGTTCTATTCTTACATTTATTTTGCCTGTTTTTCATCAACTAATTTATATTTTTTTCTGTGTTTCATAGTGTGTGAGGCTCCTAAAGTTTACTTTGACTGCACAAACAAGACAGCAGACACTAAGGGGGCAGAATGCCAGAAGAGTTGTCAGACTTTAGATATGCAGTGTGTAAGTTTTTTTTTTTATTTTATTAGAAAATGTTGCAAGTCCATACAAGGTGTTGTGGAAAATTAAGGTACTGATGTCATATCCTTAAGGCAAGTCAAAAAAATTTAATTGGTGAGCACCAAAACCGATCTGCTGTTAACAGGTCCCATGGCCACTAAAATTATACAATATTATACAATGCATGAAGCAAAAGTATCACAGCTCCTTACACTGAGTAGAGGCTGACTTGGGGTACTGCAGCTTAGTTCCCATTGAACTGAATGGCAGATTGGTTTCAGTACCCCCAAACTGCCACAACAATGTGTAAGGAGCTATGATTCGGTGCCTCTTGTTAGACTCCCAGCAAGCTGATATTTTTGACCTGTCCTAAGGAAACTGCTTGATGAATCAGGGCCAAAATGTTGTGGCATATCAGAAATTTGAGAGGAAAGTGGCCAACCCCTTTAGATTTATACCTGTATGATTCAAATACAGGACTAATTTTAGTCAATAGTAGATGATTTGGATTTGATCCAAATGCAGCAAATCGAGTTTGAGTCCAATTTTCTGAAATTCTGCTTTCATTCTACTCTCTTCTCCTTCCCACCTATCCTAGGCAATAACAGTAAATTACTCAACATTTTAACAATGAAACAGATTAAATAGATTATTGAGTGTGGCCAAAGAGTTCTATACACCATTCAATTGGACTACTTGAGATTTCCTGAGAAAACATTTGCATACAATTTGTAGAAAAAATTTGCAGAATCCGCCGAATTCAAATTTTGAGAAGTTCAATCAATCAGCTCTAGTCAATGGAGCTACTCACACTGGTGTCGTTTGATACCGCTGTTTGTTTCTGCCCAATACAAATTCCTAAATATTAAGAATGCTATGCTGGAAGTCATATAGTGTTCATTATTGGTATAAGTGGTTCCTGAAAAAAAAACACACATTCACATCATATTCATATTATATCCATGTTGTCCTACTTGTTTGCAGTGATGTGAAGCTGTGAAGTGGTGGTCATTTATGAACATTTGCTTTCCATCGTTTTACCTCTAGCAGTATTTGCAGTAGTTTTAGTCGTGCTTGGTTTTCATTCTTATAGGCAATGTAGTGAAACTGTACAAGTCATTGTTAAAGTTGTAAGTGGAGGCCATATATAAAATGACAGTACTTTGTACGATAGTTGAAATTATTAATCTAGCCACTTATTTTGGCACTACTAAGGCTAATACAGTGATGTTTCTTTTCACTGCTGGACAGTGGCGTAACTAGAGTCCGATGGGCCTCAGTGAAAAATTTGGACCTTGGCTTCCACCTCCATGTTGGTCAGATGTAAGGACCTTTGTAGCATTCTAGATCCTATAAAGACAAGCAGTACATGTTCAGCTTCCAAGTAATAATGTCCCCATCCTGGCACCTTTCTCTAATAATGTCCCCCGTCCTGTAATAATGCCCCCCATCCTGGGCCCCTTTGTGTAATAATGTCTGCCATCCTAGCCCCCATCCTGAAATAATGTCCCTCGTGTTGGGTGCCTTCCTGGAATAATGTCCCTGTCCTAGGACTCTTCTTGTTATAATGTTCCCTATCCTAACCCCTTCCTGGTATAATGCCCTGCGTACTGGGCCCCTTCCTTGTGTAATGTCACCCACCCTTGTATAATGACCCCCGAAGTCAGCTGCAAGCCTGTGATTGGCCAGCAGCATGTATTGCAGTGCAGGGAGCTGGTGGATCTCTATGACGCAATACATTGCAGCTGAATGTGATGGTGATAGTGGACCCCTCTCTCCTACGGGCATAGTCTCACCCTCTGTGGTCATGATCGTTATGCCCTTCTGCTGTGCTGCGGAAGTGTGAGTGCAACTACTGGTCTGACCTTCTTTTAAGCATTCCGGGTGTCACTACAGTTTCCAATAAGCTATGCACTCTGGAAGTGATAGAGTTGGAAACTACTATATCTTCAGACAGGCGGATCTGAAATTGGCTTGTTGACCTTGTTAGTTTGTTGCTTTAGCTTTTTCCTTTCCAGATTGCTCAGCTTAGGCCTCTTTCACACATCCGTTTTTAGAATTCAGGCATGATCCGGCGTGTTGCTAAAAAAATGGATCCGGTACCGGATGCGTTTTTTACCATTGACTTTCATTAGCGCCGGATCGTGCCTGATGTCATTGCGTTGTATCTGTTTTTGTCCGGATCCGGCGGAAATGTACATTCCGGCGGCCGGACAAAACGGTGCATGTAACGTTTTTTTTGTTTACCGGAGCCGCCTGATAGTGCCTGAAGCGGCGCATCAGGTTGCCGGAAACAATAGAAGTCAATGGAACCGGATCAGACTTTTGTGCAATCCGTGAAAAGTCTGATCCGGATTCTGGAAATCAGGGACTACTACTACTACTACTACTACTACTTACATTTTCCAGTGTCTCCGGACATCCAAAACCCACTTTTTCTGGGTTCAAAAGTTCAGGTCGGATCCAGCAAAAAAACGGATCCGTTGCATCAGTTTTTTTATTTCAGTGCCGGATCCGTCCCTTCAGGTGTTCGACGGATCATGCCTGACACAAAAAAACGGATGTGTGAAAGAGGCCTAAGAGAGAACACTGGTTGTCACCAGAGTAGAAGTATACAGCATTGAAGGAGGGAAACATGTCCAGTATAATTTTCCATGGAAATTTTCCATTCTTGTTTGCACGCTTACCTTAGAGCAAACACAAGATGAAGCATAACATTTCCATTTTCAAGACTTCAAGACTCTTATGTCTACTGTATGTTCATGGCTTAATGATCAATCATAGCTACTCCCAAAACTGTTTGTTTTGTACAGTGGTCGCTAGTCACCCATGACAGTTCGGCTTGAATGATGTCCTTACCATCAGTGATTTGTAATATTAGGACACATTTGTGCTCTTTCACTGTGACTTTTGCATTGATATCTCCATGGCTTTTACAGTACAGTACTCAGTGCTTATCTGGCTGTGTTTGTCCTGATGGCCTCATATCTGATGGGAGCGGAGTGTGCGTGTCAGCGGAACAGTGTCCATGTATACACAATAATGAAGTCTACCCACCAGGCTCAAAAATCAAAATGCTCTGCAACAGCTGGTGAGTGCTTCAGCCTCAAATGTATCATGCAAATAAATCTTTGCAATGAAATGTTAATATCACCCAAATTTGTTCCCTAACCATAAGTCAAGTTTAATCATATGGATAAAATACAGTATAACTCTCCATTAGTCAAAGTGGTGAACCCCAGTAGCCCTGGCATGTTTTTGCAAATTTACTTTTCCATTGAAGGAGAAATAATTACTTAAAGTGGTTGTCAATGATTACAGTATAGAAAGAAGTTATTCTTCTACATAAACCTTACCAGTTACTCTATGTGACTGCAGACTTGAGAATCCTCGCAGTGCACACTCTCAGGATTCACCCGTGCAGGCGCTGGAAGCAGGCGCTCATGTGTGTATAATTCTAGTTCCAGCCACATTCCGACTAGTCTGTATCCGGCCTCACTCAGTTCACTTGTATTGAGTGAAGCCACACATGTCTAGTCTGTAAGTGACTACATGCTCCCTGAGGAAGCGACATTAATGTGAAACGGCGTTGGGGATGTGTCACTTACAGCTGCTTGCTGTCATTTTGATCATTTCACTCTTATATCATCTGCAGATCTATCAATTAACTGAATTTTTAGCTTTGTATAACTCCACGCACACCACTGATTAGAAGTTTACTGCCTATGCAAAGTGTACACACAAAGCTGCTGATCACTGGTGGGGGTGGGGTTATAGAGATTTCACAAATATGGAGGACTACCTGGCAACAGATTTACTAGTCCTCTAGGGATAACCTCATGCTGACAAAACAGCGATTTTATCAAAACTACAGAAAGCAGCCCAGAAAATGATACATTGCTGTAATCAGATTAGGTGGCAAAAACCAGATGACAGATACCCTTTAAGAACATGTGTATATACCCGCATATAATGCCAAGTTTTCAGTTTGTTATCTACAGGGCTTCCCAATTTGATTGATAGACATTGTGGATTTGTAAAATTTTAAGACTACTTGTTATTGCTTCTGCAGTACTTGTGTGAACAGAAACTGGGAATGCACTACCGATGAATGTATGGGAACCTGCACTGTATACGGGGACGGTAATTACATCACGTTTGACACTAAGAGATAGATCTTCAGCGGTGACTGTGAATACACCCTGGTTCAAGTGAGTGCTGGTTTTCAATAATTTGCTTACCGAAATACAAAACCTAACAGCCTCTATTCATAACATGATACTTACAAATTACTTCTTTGATATCCAGGACTATTGTAGTGACGATTCCTCCAAAGGAACATTCCGGGTTTTCACAGAAAACATTCCATGTGGATCCACAGGTACCACCTGCTCCAAAGCAATCAAGGTCTTTCTTGGCATAAGTGAAGTTTTATACACTTAAACCTGTAGCATGTCAGAAAATGTTTTACGAAATGTAATGGAGGTAAATTGTCTCTTGTAATGATTGACATTTTTTTATTTCTTTAGAATTATCAGCTGATTCTAAGCAATGAGAAATTTGAGGTTGTAAAGCTTGATGTTGGAATGTATGTACCTTACAAGGTGCGACAGATGGGCATCTACATGGTTATTGAAGCCCTCAATGGATTGGTTTTTGTATGGGACACAAAGACTACCATTTTTATCAAGCTGGAGCCAAGTTTTCAGGTACCTTAGAAGAATATTTGTAAAAAGTAGTTCTTTGTAGAAATATTGTCTCAACTGTATTCGGTATACCTGTTTTTTTAGTCTATTTAGTGGTTTGATATTAATTTATTCGGTATTTGTAACTTTAGGGTCAAGTGTGTGGATTGTGTGGTAACTACAATGGAAATGCAGTAAATTATTTCACTACTAGAAGTCTTTCAGTAGTAGGAGATGTGGTTGAGTTTGGAAACAGCTGGAAGCTATCATCAAGTTGCCCAAATGAAATGACCCTCAAGGATCCTTGTTCCCTCAACCCTTACAGGAAATCATGGGCCCAAAGACAATATAGTGTCATCACTAGTGTTGAGCATTCCGATACTGCAAATATCGGGTATCGGCCGATATTAGCTGTATCGGAATTCCGATTCCGAGTTCCGATATTTTCGTCTTATCGGATACCGGAATCGGGATGTCACTGTCACTGTCAGTGTCCGTCGGTCGGGTCTGTCAGGAGTCAGCGGCACTTACCTGGCAGAAGATCTCCGGCGGTCACATCCCGGACTGCTTCATGGCCGCCATCTTCTTTCCCCGGCGGTCACATGCAGTTTCTCG
Organism: Oophaga sylvatica; assembly: GCA_033576555.1. Classification (NCBI taxonomy): domain Eukaryota; kingdom Metazoa; phylum Chordata; class Amphibia; order Anura; family Dendrobatidae; genus Oophaga; species Oophaga sylvatica. Next base: position 83,230,130 of record JARQOD010000010.1, on the reverse strand, counting down.
CGATAACTGCAGTGACTGCTGGGTAATCCCGGCCGTAAAGCAGTCAGTTCCGATGACGTCACCGCCGGGGAAGCAGGTAATCAGCTGTGCTGCGCCGGGATGTCAGGCTCTGCCTGTCATTGCGATGTAGCAGAGCTGGATCGTCGTGGGACTGTCGTTATGGACTGCGTCGGACAGGTGGTATACTGTTGGTTTGTTTTTTTTCTTTTTTTACAGGAGATCGATGGCGTCGCAGGAATGAGAGTGTAATAAAAGAAATGAAAACTGTGTTGTCTCTTTTATTTCATTAAAAGACTTTTTTCTTGCTGTGTCTTTTTTTATACATTTAATAACTTTGGGATTAATAATGGATCGGTGTCTTATTGACACCTCTCCATTATTAACCGGGCTTATTGTCACCGTGCAATCAACGGTGACATTAACCCCTTATTACCCCGCTTGCCACCGCTACAGGGCAAGTGGGAAGAGCCGGGTAAAGTGCCACAATTGGCACATCTTTTGATGCGCCAAATGTGGGGCTGCTGTAGCCTGGTATTATCAGGCTGTTGAGGGCCAAAATCCATGGGCCTTGACAGTCTTTTAATACCAGGCCGCAGCAGTCTGCATTTTACTTGGCTGGTTAACAAAAATAGGGGGGATCCCCACGCCGTTTTTTTTTTCGAGGGGATCCCCTATTTTTGTTAACCAGCCAAGCTAAGCAGACTGCTGTGGCCTGGTATTATCAGGCTTGCAAGGTCCATGGATATTGGATCCTTACCAGCCTGAAAAACCAGGCCTCAGCGGTCTGCTTCATCTGGCTGGTTAACAAAAATAGGGGGGACCCCACGCCAATTTTTTTCGAGGGGATCCCCTATTTTTGTTAATCAGCCAAGATATGCAGACTGCTGTGGCCTGGTATTATCAGGCTGGCAAGGTCCATGGATCTTGGCTCCTTAACAGCCTGAAAATCCAGGCCTCAGCGGTCTGCTTCATCTGGCTGGTTAACAAAAATAGGGGGACCCCACGCCAATTTTTTTCGAGGGGATCCCCTATTTTTGTTAATCAGCCAAGATATGCAGACTGCTGTGGCCTGGTATTATCAGGCTGGCAAGGTCCATGGATCTTGGATCCTTACCAGCCTGAAAAACCAGGCCTCAGCGGTCTGCTTCATCTGGCTGGTTAACAAAAATAGGGGGGACCCCACGCCATTTTTTTTTCGAAGGGAACCCCTATTTTTGTTAATCAGTTCCCTCTGACGTCACTGATTGTGTCCCTGGCTGACCTGAAGTGAAAGTGGAAAGCAATCAATTAAGCTTTCCACTTAAGGGCCCGTCTCACATAGCGATATCGCTACCGAGATCGCTGCTGAGTCACTAGTTTTGTGACGCAGCAGCGAGCTCACCAGCGATATCGCTGTGTGTGACATTCAGCGACGATCAGCCCCCCTGCCGGGTATCGCTGATCGTCGCTGAAATGTCAGGACCTTTTTTTGATCGCTGGTTTCCCGCTGACAGGCACACATCGCTGCGTGTGACAGACGGGAGACCAGCGATCCGCTGGTAACCAAGGTACACAGCGGGTTTCCAGGCGCGGGGCTGTGCCTAGAAACCCGCTGTGTACCTTGGATACCAGCGCCCTGATGCAGGGAGCTGGTATCCAAGGTACACAGCGGGTTTCCAAGCGCTGCGCGGTGCCTGGAAACCCGCTGTGTACCTTGGTTACCAGCGGATCGCTGGTCTCCCGCCTGTCACACGCAGCGATGCGTGCCTGTCAGAGGGAAACCAGCGATCAAAAAAAGGTCCTGACATTTCTGCGACGATCAGCGATACCCGGCAGGGGGGCTGATCGTCGCTGAATGTCACACACAGCGATATCGCTGGTGAGCTCGCTGCTGCGTCACAAAACTAGTGACTCAGCAGCGATCTCGGTAGCGATATCGCTATCTGAGACGGGCCCTTAAGCGATGTTACCCGCAGTGTCGCTGTCCCAGATCGCTGCCTGAGCTGCCTGTTTGGCAGCTCAGCAGCGATCATGTAGCGATACACCAGCGATCCTGACAAGTGCATATCGTTGTCGGGATCGCTGGTTATCGTTATGTGACACCCAGCCTTTACTCTCCTGTCAGGCAGGAGAGGAACTCATTCATTTGGGGTTTACTGTGAGGCTGCAGCATTAGCTGCGGTCCCTGCAGTAAACATTAACCCTTTCTGAAGGATTTCACCGTGGGACCTGACTGTGCATGGGATAGGTAAGAATAATTTTGCTTTTTTATTTTATTTTTATTGCAGGAAATGGTTTTAGCAGGTAAATAAAATATGGTCAAAAACTGTGTGATTATTTCATTAAACTTCTTTTTTATTAAAGTGTGTGTGTTTGATTTTTCTTTCATACAATAGGATTAATAATTGATAGTTGTCTAATTGACAGCTCTCAATTATTAACCTGGCTTAAAGTGACCTTTCAATTGCAAGGTCATTTTAACCCCTTATTAACCCATTCGCCACCGCTACAGGGCAATGGGAATAGACGGGCAAAGTGCCAGAAAGGGCAAATCTAATTAGAGATTTGCCCTTTCTGGGGTGTCTGGGGGCAGATGTTAAGTAGCCGGGGGGGGCCAAAAATAATGGTCCCTCTCTGGGCTATTATTATCTGCCCCACTCACTGGCTTTGTCTGTCTGGTTGCGAAAATAGGGCGGGAGCCCACGCATTTTTTTTCAGCAATTTTACACCTCATATATATATATATACATGTCATTGAATTTGTGACACATATATATATATATTTATATTTGTAGTTCATACACTTCTACATAGTATAATAGCCGCTAATTCAATTGCCGGCTTTTGTGAAAATGCAGAACCCGACATGAAATGACACTTGGTGTACATAGAGTTAACCATGTCTTTTCATGTCCTTTGGTATCTAATTTGCACAAACAATTAAATCAGACTATGTGTGCAAAATTTCACACCTGTAGGGGTTAATTAAAGGTGTAAATTCGTAGCAAAAAAGTCCGTTTTTTTTACAACGAATTTACACCTTTAATTAACCCCTACAGGTGTGAAATTTTGCACACATAGTCTGATTTAATTGTTTGTGCAAATTAGATAGCAAACGACATGAAAAGACATGGTTAACCCTATGTACACCAAGTGTCATTTCATGTCGGGTGCTTCTGTCTTTTCACTGAAGCCGGCTTTACCCGGCAATTGAATCAAAGGATATTTTACTATGTAGAAGTGTATAAACTATACATATATGTATATATATATGTCACAATGACATGTATATATATATATATGTATTCTATGTGTGTATATTTAGTGTTTACAAGGAAAGAATGGGGTTTTTTTAGTTGCGATATTTTGTTCCATAGACTTACATGGGACTTCCGGTATCGGTATCGGGTATCGCCGATTTTTTAGTGATATCGGCGATACCATTCCGATTCCGATACTTTAGGATATCGGAAAGTATCGCTCAACTCTAGTCATCACTAGCTCCACATTTGGTGCTTGTCACGCTCTGGTAAGACATTCTGAAGTATATATTGTAAATGAAAATTAGATTAATAGTTATAACTGAAATTGTAATCGTACTTTAAGTATCTTTAAAGCAGTGTTCCTCAACTCCAGTCCTTTAGAACCATCACCAGATAATATTTTCAAAATTTCCTTAGAATTGCACAGGTGATGAAATCATTGCCTGGGCAATACTAAGGAAATCCTGAAAACATAATCTGTTGGTGGCTCATGATGACTGGAGTTGGAGAACACTGCTTTAGGCCTCCTTCACACGTCCTGGTGATTCCTTTAAGAACTGGAAAAAACAGTGCTGGTGAGATCTGTGGTCTGTGTCCATGTGACATCCATGTGACATCCAAGTGACATCTGTGTGCCATCCGTGTGAAAAACCTGACATGTGTGCACCACCGTAGAATAATATGGGTGTCCGTGTGTCCCTATTTGCGGTCCCTAAAAAACATACCGCATACAAACATAAAAAATGGATGTGTGAAGAAGGCCTTAGAGTCTGCTGGGTAAAGTATGTATCAATATGCTTGGCTCCTTCTCTTAAAACTAGATACCCAACGATCAGACTGTAGGTCAACAGGACAAGTTCCCTGACGATGCAGAAAAATACCTGACATACACTGTATACTCTGTTGTGAATTCTGAAAGATACCATAATAACTAAAAATGCAATATAATGGTCACAAAACTAAACACTGACTTACACTGATTTGTATTTTTATTTAGGTGGATCCACTAAAGTATTATGATGCATGTGTCAGCGATGCTTGTGCCTGTGACACTGGTAGAGTTTGTGAGTGCTTCTGTACCGCGGTGGCATCATATGCCCAAGCCTGTAGTGAAGCCGGGACTTGCGTCAGCTGGAGAACCCCAACAATATGCCGTGAGTTGGACCTTACCCTATGCTGATTCTCATGTAGAAAAGATGGATTCAAATTTCAGTTCAGTATTTGAAGTGGTTGTCTTAATACAACAACCCTCTTTATTGGCACTATTTTGGCTTATAGTCATTATACCAGGGGTCCCATCCTCACATTCCCCTCTATTTGCCAGAACAAGGTATTAGTAACAAAGGGAAGCTTTCACTCTATTAGGATCCCGTCACACTCAGCGACGCAGCAGCGATCCCGACAACGATACGACCTGGGAGGGGTCGTTGCTGCGTCGCTTTGTGGTCGCTGGTGACCTGTCACATAGGCAGACTCACCAGCGATCAGAAACAGTGAGCATGCTGGTATCCAGTGTAAACAGCGGGTAACTAAGGGCCGTGCAGCACCTAGTTACCCGATATGTACCCTGGATACAGTCTCCCAGCTTCTGCTGTAGAGTGCTGAGAGCCAGTATCCAATGTACATATCGGGTAACTAAGCACCGAGCGGCACATAGTTACCCAATGTGTACTCTAGATACCGGCTCTCAGCTTCTGCTGTAGAGCGCTGAGAGCCGGTATCCAATGTACTTATCGGGTAACTAAGCACCGCGTGGCACATAGTTACCCGATATGTACCCTAGATACCGGCTCTCAGCGCTCTACAGCAGAAGCTGAGAGACGGTATCCAGGGTACATATCGGGTAACTAGGTGCCGCGCGGTGCTTAGTTACTCAATATGTACATTGGATATCAGCTCCCAGCTCGCTGATCGTGGTCTCCCGCTGTCACATGCAGCGATGCGCGCTGGCCAGCGGGAGACCAACGATCAAAAAAAGGTCCAGGACATTCAGCGACGATCAGCGATACCCAGCAGGGGGGCCGATCTTCCCTGCGTGTCACACATAGCGAGATCGCTGGCTAGGTCGCTGTTGCGTCACAAAATCGGTGACGCTTCAGCGATCTCGCTAGCGATCTCGCTTAGTGTGACGGGGGCTTTAGACCCTGTTCAACCACTTAATGGTAAGTAGCAGCTTCCACAGCAAGATAAGCTGGTTTTATTAGTCAACATAAGCATATCACCTGATCACTAGGTGGATTTCATTTGAAAAAAAAAAAAAACAATAATAATTAAAACATTACTAATTAAAAGAAAACATAAGTAATCTAGGTAGTCTCAAAATGTGTCCCAACCCATTTCTTAACACTTAAAATTTTACCCGTTCCTTCCAGCGTTACCCTCTCAACAAGTGCAATTCTTAAAGGGAATCCGTCAGCAGGTGTTTGCAATATAATTTGAAGATGTCAGGAGATTGGGATGAAACACAGAATTCAGCAGTTTGTCACTTATCAAGCTGTCTACTGTTATTTACTTAAAATAAAGGTTTTATCACTAGGACATTATCATTGACAGGTTTGATGGGCATACGGCTGCTAGACAGGCAGCACCCCCTACTGTTATAATCAGATTACTGTCAATAGACTTTGTACACATAGAGCCTGGTGTGGGTGGGGAAGCTTTGTCAGCCTTGGTTAATCCTACATCTAAAAACTCTGATTGTGTCACTGTAAGCAGATGGATATACTGCCCACGTTCCCACTTGAAGACGTGCGTATTGTGGTAATAAGTAATTTATATTGGGACATGCTTTATCAGTGACAGTGTTGTATTTTGACCTACAGTAGGGGCAGTTAGGGTTAAATGATTGTGACTAGCCCAGAGTGGGAGGGGACAAAGTAAAGGGACAGAGACAGTTTCCTGTCAGGAAGTCAGATAGGGCCCAGCCTGTAACAGAAGCAGACTATGGTCTGAAAAGTGAGCAGAGTCATATGGCGTGGATGTCCTTGAAGTGAACAGAGGGAATAGGTAGCGTGATGAGGATAGAAGGAACATCCAGGAAGCAAACCTCGTAAAAACCCTTTTTTATTATAAATCCATAAAAGCTCCAGACATAAAGTAAGCGCAGACGCATTTCAGACTAACCATCCTTAGTCAATGCATACATATGGATCGTGTGAAACTGAGTAGAGAAAGGAAAATGCCAGAAGGACAGAGTGATGCATTGAGATGAGTCTTGGGATTGAACGCCTAGCAGTATGGCCCTGAGTCCACAAAAAAGAGAGGTAATGGTCCAGTATGGAACAGGGAACATGTGATGAAGAGAGTGCCCAGGGCAGCAGTTCCATGGCGTCAGCAAACTGAGAAGTTAAGTAATTGGCATAGTGGCAGAAGTAGCTCCCGTAAGGGTTAAAGGACACCGAATCGCCGGTTAAACTATAGGACTCTCATCTACTGGACTGTTATACCAGGGAAGCTCCAGAAGTACTATTCTGGATTGTGGTGAAGGCAGAGGAAGTAGTTGACCCAGAGAGGCAGAAATAAGCAAACCTAGACAGGAAATCAGAGAATGTTTCTGTTATGTTTCGGTAACTGAGGAGAAATGGCAAAAAATAGCAAAAGCGGTAATACACCTGAGAGGCTGGAACCTATTGGATTGCAGTAACCTGAACTAACCACACAACTGGAGGTAGCCGTGGAGCGTTCCTACGTTGATCCTAGACGCCTCGTCACAGCCTGAGAGATAACTACACCTAAAGGCAGAAAGATGAAAGCTATCTGTCCCGGAGCAGATCCCAAAGAAAATACGAAGCCCCCAAACATGTAATGGCGGTTAGACAAGATGAAAGCACGGACACAGACAGAAAATAGAATGAGAAAACGCTGGGGCCCAATCTGTCTAGACAGAAAAGTACAGGAAAGAATTCTGACTGCAATCCAACAAAAACCCTAACAAAAATACCAACACTTCTGATTGCCAAAAAACCTGAGATCACACGACCTCTTCCACCTAAATCAGATCTCTGGTGTAACAAAACGCTATTCAGCAAATAAAAGTAACAAAAGAGCAAAGCAAAAGTGCAGACATAAACGGAGCACAATTGCAGCACCAGACCCCAAAAGGGGACAGGCTGCAGTCCACTGCAGGCAGCAAACCAGCAGAGAAAATCAAACAGAGAAAAAAAACAGCAAACACTTATCTGAAGGAGAGCAGGAAACAACAGTGCTTCAAGCAAGACCAGAAGAACAATTGATAACCGGCAAGGCTGCTGGGAAATCAGGCCACTTATATCCTACCATTCAGCGCCAGCTGAAGGCCATTCATTAATCAGTTCATTACCCTTAGCAACCGCCGGAGGGAGCCCCAGCTCAGAAGCCGCCTCCAGCATATTCACAACAGTACCCCCCCTTGAGGAGGGGTCACCGAACCCTCACCTGCGCAACAAGGCCAATCAGGATGGGCTCGATGATAGGCACGGATAAGTCTCCCAGCATGAATGTCCGAAGCAAACACCCAAGAATTGTCCTCCTGACCATAACCTCTCCACTTAACCAAATACTTTAGTTTTCGTCTAGCAAAACGAGAATCCAATATATTCTCAACCACATACTCCAAATTGCCCTCAACCAAAACAGGGTCGGGAGGTGCAGCCATAGGAACCACTGGTTCGACAAACCTCTTCAATAAGGATCAATTAATAATTTTCATGATCTTATAAGGTCCAATGAACCTTGGCTTAAATTTAGGAGATGCAACCTTCATAGGGATATTCCTTGAGGACAACCAAACCAAGTCCCCCACTTTAGAACGAGGACCATCAGTCCTATGCCGGTTGGCAAACAGCTGGGCCTTCTCCTGAGCGAGTGACAACCTCTCCACCACCTGGTTCCAAATCTGCTGCATACGCTGCACAATAGAGTCAACCCCCCGGACAGACAGAAGCTTCTGCATGTCCTGAAGAAAATCGAGGGTGAAACCCAGAGTTGCAGAAAAATGGAGACATCAAGGTGGGAGAGCTAGCTCTATTATTAAGAGCAAACTCCGCCAAAGGCAAAAAAGAGACCCAGTCATCCTGATCAGCAGACACAAAACATCTCAAATAAGTCTCCAAGGTCTGGTTTGTTCTCTTGGTTTGTCCATTGGTCTGAGGGTGAAATGCAGAGGAGAAAGACAACTGAACACCAAGTTTAGAACAAAATGTCCTCCAAAATCTGGAAACAAACTGGACTCCTCTGTCAGACACAATGTTCTCCGGAATGCCATGCAACCGAACCACATGTTGAAAGAACAAAGGCACCAACTCGGAGGAGGAAGGCAACTTAGGCAATGGCACAAGATGTATCATCTTGGAAAACCTATCAAAGATTACCCAGATAACGGTCATTCTCTGAGAGACAGGAAGGTCAGAAATAAAATCCATAGAAATATGGGTCCATGGCCTCTTGGGTACAGGTAATAGCATTAACAAACCACTAGAACGAGAGCAAGGCTTGGAACGAGAGCAAGTCCCATAGGACTGCACAAAGTCCCTGACATCACGAGACAAAGTAGGCCACCAAAAGGAGCGACTCACCAAGTCTCTGGTACCAAAAATCCTGGGATGACCAGCCAACGCTGAACAATGAATCTCAGACATAACACTCTTTTTCCACTGGTCTGGAACAAACAACTTCCCCCTTCCAGAGCCAGTCTCAAATTGGGTGAAATGGCGGAAAGAACCACACCCTCTTTCAAAATAACAGCAGGATCAGATAACTCAGGAGAATCTGCAAAGAAACTCATCGAGAGGGCATCCGCCTTAACATTCTTAGTGCCAGGAAGAAAAGAAACCACAAAATTAAAACGTGTGAAAAACAAGGCCCACCTGGCCTGTCTAGGATTAAGTCGCTTGGCTGATTCGAGATAAACCAGGTTCTTATGGTCCGTGAGGACCACCACCTGATGTTTGGTTCCTTCCAGCCAATGTCTCTTCAAAAGCCCACTTCATGGCCAATAACTACCGATTACCCACGTCATAATTACGTTCAGTTGGAGAAAATTTTCGAGAGAAAAAGGCACAAGGGTTACTCTTAGAGGTCTCTGGATCCCTTTGGGACAAAACGGCACCTGCCCCAATCTCAGAGGCATCAACCTCCACCTGAAACGGCAGAGAAACATCAGGCTGCCATAGAACAGGAGCAGAAAAGAATCTCTGCTTAAGTTCCTGAAATGCAGAACCTGTCTCAGGAGGCCAATTCACCACATCAGAACCCTTTTTGGTCAGATCAGTCAATGGTTTAACAATACCAGAGAAATTACAAATAAATTTACGATAAAAATTGGCAAAACCCAAAAATCTCTGAAGAGCCTTCAATGAAGTAGGTTGAACCCAATCACAGATGGCCTGAACCTTGACCGGGTCCATTTCAATAACAGACGGAGACAAAATGAATCCCAGAAATGAGATCTTCTGTATGCCAAAAATACACTTTGATCCCTTCACATACAGTGCATTCTCTCTCAAAATCTGGAACACAGTCCGAACATGTTTCACATGAGAGTCCCAGTCATTGGAAAAAATCAAGATATCATCCAAATAAACAATCAGAAATTTATCCACAAAATCCCTGAAAATATCATTCATGAAGGATTGGAAGACGGAAGGGGCATTAGTAAGCTCAAAAGGCATCACTAGGTACTCAAAATGCCCCTCTGGGGTATTAAACACCGTCTTCCATTCATCCCTGTGCTTAATGCGAATAAGGTTATACGCCCCCCTGAGGTCAAGCTTGGTAAACCAACTAGCACTTTTCACTCTGGAAAATAGGTCAGAAATCAAAGGTAACGAATATTGCTATTTAACAGTGATCTTATTCAGGAGGCGATAATCAATACATGGCCTCAATGAACCATCCTTTTTGGCCACAAAGAAAAATCCAGCGCCCAAGGGTGAAGAGGATGGTCTGATATCACCCTTCTCCAATGACTCCTTTATATAAGATCGCATAGCATCATGTTCAGGTACAGATAAATTAAAAAGGCGACCTTTAGGAAATTTACCACCAGGCACTAATTCAATAGCGCAATCGTAGCTCCTGTGAGGGGGCAAGGATGCAGATTTACTTTCACTAAACACATCAGAAAAATCAGTCAAAAAGTCAGGGACATCCTGAGACTGGGGAGAGGCAGAAAAAACAGGAGTGTCAGTATTAACACATTGGCAGCCACAACTGGTCACAGACACAGATTTCCAATCCAAAACAGGATTATGAGACTGTAACCAAGGGAAACCTAGTACAATAATGTCATGCAGATTATGCAGCATCAGAAATTTGCAACTCTCCTGATGATCTTGTTCAACCCTCATTATCACCTGAGTAGAAAACTGGGGTTTATTCTCCGCCAAAGGGGTAGAGTCAATGCCCAGTAGGGGAATAGACTTCCACAGGGGTATCATGGGAAACCCACAACGTTTGGCAAAGTCAAAATCCATCAGGTTAATAGCTGCTCCTGAATCAACAAAAGCTTGAGCAAAAAATGTGGACAAGGAGCAAATCAAGGTAACAGTCAACAGAAATTTAGTCTGAACACTACCCAAGACATCTGAGCTTGCAAAACGTCTTCCCTGCTTAGGGCAGACAGAGATAGCATGGGAAGTGTCACCACAGTAGAAACATAACCAACTGCGCTTACAAAACTCATGACGCTGAGCCCCAAAAATCACTCCATCACACTGCATGGGCTCAGGAGCTGGCTCACAAGGCAACACTATCTCACGCATACCTCTGTGCTCACGCAAACGTCTGTCAATTTGAATAGCCAAAGACATAGAATCATTGAGACCAGAGGGAACAGGGAATCCCACCATAACGTCCTTTACTTTTACTGACAGACCTTTTCGAAAAAGGGCTGCCAAAGCATGATCATTCTATTTGGTCAGGACTGCCCACTTTCGAAATTTCTGACCGTACAACTCAACGTCTTCAAGACCCTGATTTAATGCCAACAAGGTCTTGTCAGCTTGATCAATGACATTAGGTTCATCGTACAATAACCCAGAGCCTGAAAAAATACATCAATATCATTCAAAACAGGATCCCCAGGTGTCAGGGAAAAAGCCCAATCCTGAGGGTCACAGCGCAGCAGGGAGATGACAATTTGAACCTGCTGTGCCACGTTCCCTGAGGACTTAGGCCTTAAGGCAAAAAACAACTTACAGTTATTTTTGAAATTCAGAAATTTAGATCGATCCCCCAAAAACAAATCTGGCATGGGGATCCTAGGTTCCACAACAGGCAACCCAGCAAGATAGGTAGAAATACTCCGAACCTCAGTGGCAAGCTGATCCACACGGCCAGACAACTGTGCAAACTCCATTGAGAGAAAAAAAAATTCCTCCTCAGCACCCAGAGAAAAAGAGGGAAAAAATGCAACAAACAGAAAAAAAATTTCTGACATCTCTCTTTTTTCTTTTTCCTTTTTTACTATTTTTCCCTTCTGTTGAGTACCATATAATTTTCAGTTTAGCCGGTAAGTACTGTTATGTTTCGGTAACTGAGGAGAAATGGCAAAAAATAGCAAAAATGGTAATACACCAGAGACGCTGGAACCTATTGGATTACAGTAACCTGAACTAACCACACAACTAGAGGTAGCCCTGGAGCGCTCCTACGTTGATCCTAGATGCCTCGTCACAGTCTGAGAGATAACTACACCTAAAGGCAGAAAGATGAAAGCTATCTGCCCCGGAGCAGATCCCTAAAGAAAATAGGAAGCCCTCAAACATGTAATGGCGGTTAGACAAGAAGAAAGCACGGACACAGACAGAAAATAGAATGAACAAACGCTGGGGCCAATCTGTCTAGACAGAAAAGTGCAGGAAAGAATTCTGACTGCAATCCAACAAAAAAACCTAACAAAAATGCCAACACTTCTAATTGCCAAAAAACCTGAGATCACACGACCTCTTCCACCTAAATCATATCTCTGGTGTAACAAAACGCTATTCAGCAAATAAAAGTAACAAAAGAGCAAAGCAAAAGTGCAGACACAAACGGAGCACAATTGCAGCGCCAAACCCCCAAAAGGGGACAGGCTGCAGTCCACTGCAGGCAGCAAACCAGCAGAGAAAATAAAAACAGAGAAAAAAAACAGCAAACACTTATCTGAAGGAGAGCAGGAAACTAGCAGTGCTTCAAGCAAGACCAGAAGAACAATTGATAACCGGCAAGGCTGCTGGGAAATCAGGCCACTTATATCCTACCATTCAGTGCCAGCTGAAGGCCATTCATTAATCAGTTCATTACCCTTAGCAACCGCCGGAGGGAGCCCCAGCTCAGAAGCCGCCTCCAGCATATTCACAACAGTACCCCCCCTTGAGGAGGGGTCACCGAACCCTCACCTGCGCAACAAGGCCAATCAGGATTGGCTCGATGATAGGCACGGATAAGTCTCCCAGCATGAATGTCCGAAGCAAACACCCAAGAATTGTCCTCCTGACCATAACCTCTCCACTTAACCAAATACTGGAGTTTTCCGTCTAGCAAAACGAGAATCCAATATATTCTCAACCACATACTCCAAATTGCCCTCAACCAAAACAGGGTCGGGAGGTGCAGCCATAGGAACCACTGGTTCGACAAACCTCTTCAATAAGGATTTGTGGAACACGTTATGGATCTTAAATGTCCCTGGAAGAAGCAAACGGAAGGAAACCGGATTAATAATTTACATTAATCAGTTCATTACCCTCAGCAACCACCGGAGGGAGCCCCAGCTCAGAAGCCTCCTCCAGCATATTCACAACAGTTACTCCTGAAATATATGGAGATTTAAAATTACCCCAACACTGTATACAGCTGTACGCTACTGATACAGTACACTTTTTCTGCTTTTCATACTCTGGTCTACTCCATACTGAGCCTGTGAGCGTCTGTGTGTTACTCCTGAAATATATACGGAGATTTAAAATTACCCCAACACTGTGTACAGCTGTACGCTTCTAACACATTAGCCTTTTTCAACTTTTTTTATTCTGGTGTAATCCATACTGAGCCTGTGAGTGTCTGTGTGTGACTGTAAATACAGGTCCTTCTCAAAAAATTAGCATATAGTGCTAAATTTCATTATTTTCCATAATGTAATGATTACAATTAAACTTTCATATATTTTAGATTCATTACACACCAACTGAAATTTGTCAAGTCTTTTATTGTTTTAATACTGATGATTTTGGCATACAACTCCTGATAACCCAAAAAACCTGTCTCAAAAAATTAACATATTTCAACCATCCAATAAAATAAAAGTGTTTTTTAAAAACAAACAAAAAAAACCATCAAATAATAAAGTTCAGTTATGCACTCAATACTTGGTCGGGAATCCTTTTGCAGAAATGACTGCTTCAATGCGGCGTGGCATGGAGGCAATCAGCCTGTGACACTGCTGAGGTGTTATGGAGGCCCAGGATGCTTCGATAGCGGCCTTAAGCTCATCCAGAGTGTTGGGTCTTGCGTCTCTCAACTTTCTCTTCACAATATCCCACAGATTCTCTATGGGGTTCAGGTCAGGAGAGTTGGCAGGCCAATTGAGCACAGTAATACCATGGTCAGTAAACCATTTACCAGTGGTTTTGGCACTGTGAGCAGGTGCCAGGTCGTGCTGAAAAATGAAATCTTCATCTCCATAAAGCATTTCAGCCAATGGAAGCATGAAGTGCTCCAAAATCTCCTGATAGCTAGCTGCATTGACCCTGCCCTTGATGAAACACAGTGGACCAACACCAGCAGTTGACATGGCACCACACACCATCACTGACTGTGGGTACTTGACACTGGTCTTCAGGCATTTTGGCATTTCCTTCTCCCCAGTCTTCCTCCAGACTCTGGCACCTTGATTTCCGAATGACATGCAAAATTTGCTTTCATCAGAAAAAAGTACTTGGGACCATTTAGCAACAGTCCAGTGCTGCTTCTCTGTAGCCCAGGTCAGGCGCTTCTGCCGCTGTTTATGGTTCAAAAGTGGCTTTACCTGGAGAATGCGGCACCTGTAGCCCATTTCCTGCACACGCCTGTGCACGGTGGCTCTGGATGTTTCTACACCAGACTCAGTCCACTGCTTCCTCAGGTCCCCCAAGGTCTGGAATCGGTCCTTCTCCACAATCTTCCTCAGGGTCCGGTCACCTCTTCTCGTTGTACAGCATTTTCTGCCACATTGTTTCCTTCCAACAGACTTCCCATTGAGGTGCCTTGATACAGCACTCTGGGAACAGCCTATTTGTTGAGAAATTTCTTTCTGGGTCTTACCCTCTTGCTTGAGGGTGTCAATGATGGCCTTCTTGACATCAGTCAGGTCGCTAGTCTTACCCATGATGGGGGTTTTGAGTAATGAACCAGGCAGGGAGTTTTTAAAAGCCTCAGGAATCTTTTGCATGTGTTTAGAGTTAATTAGTTGATTCAGAAGATTAGGGTAATAGGTCGTTTAGAGAACCTTTACTTGATATGCTAATTTTTTGAGACAGGTTTTTTGGGTTATCAGGAGTTGTATGCCAAAATCATCAGTATTAAAACAATAAAAGACCTGACAAATTTCAGTTGGTGTGTAATGAATCTAAAATATATGAAAGTTTAATTGTAATCATTACATTATGGAAAATAATGAAATTTAGCACTATATGCTAATTTTTTGAGAAGGACCTGTATATACGGAGATTTAAAATTACCCCATCATTGTATACAGCTATACGGTTCTGATACATTACCCTTTCTCTGCTTTTTATATTCTGGTCTAATCCATACTGAGCCTGTGAGAGTCTGTGTCTGTTACTCCGCAAATATATACGGAGATTTAAATTTTTCACCTTCACCGTATACAGCTGTATTCTTCTGATAGAGTACCATATATCTGCTGGTATTTTTGGTACATTTTCCCAAACATGAGGAAGTATGGTGGATGAGGCCGCGGACGTGGGCATGGGGGGCCAGCTGGTACTGATGGTGGTGGTGGTGCATCTGCTGGTAGTGCCAAAAGCACAATAGCACCTAAGGCAGGAGGTGTTGAGCCTGCGTCATTGTCTGGCTCCAGAAGGCCTGGAAGGCTCCCTTTTCTGGGAGTAGGTAAACCGCTTTTAAAGCCGGAGCATCAGGAACAGGTTTTGGCTTACATTGCCGAAACAGCCTCCAGCTCTATCGCCTCCTCTTCTGAAGTTTCAAAAACTTCAAGCACTGAGTCGTCAGTGCAGGCTTCTGGTCAGGAACAACCACTTTCCTTGTGTCCTGCACCCCCACCAAAAGTGAAGGATGCGGCAGGCCTCACTTCAGATTACTCCATGGAGCTCTTTTCACATACCATGCCGGGGTTATCAAGTCAAATCCTGAATTCCCCAGTCCAAGATGAATCTGACATGGAGTGCACTGATGCACAGACACTGCTAGATGATTCTGCTGGTACATTCACCCAGAGCACTACATTTCCCTCGCAATCTAGTGAGCCAGAATGTGACCCTGATGAAACTCAGGTGCCCCTTCCTGCATACTATACCACCTTACACGGTGACACAGAGGAAGGTGCAGATGAAATTGAAGAGGAGGTGATGGATGACCCAGTTGTTGACCCGGATTGGCATCCAGTGGGGGAAGAGTTTGCAGCTGCCAATAGCATAGAAGAGGAGGAGGATCCGCAGCAGTTATCAACATGGCAGTTATCTGGCAGGCTCGTAGCAGTCCAACAATGTGTTAAAAAAACAAAAAGCATTGCAGGACAGCTTGGCCATATGGTCAAATTAGCACATCGTGCAAGCCCTGAAAATTTATACCATAGTAGGAAGAGTGCAGTGTGGCACTTTTTTGACCAAAATACTATTGATGAGGCAAAGGTTATCTGTAAGAAGTGCGGAAGGAACTTTAGCCAAGGGAAAAATCTCAGAAATTTGAATACCAGCTGCATGCTTAGACATTTAATGAAAATGCACTTGCAAGCGTGGACGGACTACAAAACCTCAGGTAACACATGTGCACCTGCTCAGACTGAAGGTAGCCAGCAATGCGCCATTGCTTCCTCCACTGTAAGCCCAACGGTTAGCACACCACCAGCAAGAAATGTTGAGGTGTCGTCACAAGGCCAAAGCAGTCAGGGAATCACAATGTTTTTGCAACAAAAGACTGAATCTAGGCAATCATCACCACCATCACCACCATCACCATCACCAACCCCCTCTCAGTCGTCATGTCCACCGCTAACTCCCCCATATGCAGCTCTCAAGTCCAGCTCACCCTAGCAGACACTCTGAGTAGGACAAGAAAGTATTCATCCTCTCATCTGCGTACACTGGCTTTGAATGCCTACATTGCCAAACTGATCTCATTAGAGATGATGCCCTTCCGTTTGGTTGAAAGCGCAGCGTTCCGAGAGCTCATGGCCTACGCTGTCCCACACTATGACCTACCCAGTCGGCACTTATTTTCTAGAAAAGCCATCCCTGCCCTCCACCTGCATGTGAAAGACCGCATTGTCCATGTACTCAAACAATCAGTGAGTGGAAAGGTGCACCTCACAACAGATGCATGGCCAGTGCCGTTACGTGTCCATCACTGCGCACTGGGTTAATGTGGTGGATGCAGGGTCCATAGGGAACAGTGGCGGTGGGACAGTGCTGCCGAGCCCACGGTATAGGCAACAGTTGGCTGTAGGCATTCGACCCTCCTCCTTCTCCTCCTCCAGAAGCAAAAGCTCATCGACAGAGCACAGTTGCACGAGCACTCCATCCACAGCTGCCACTGTTGCACACGAGGTGTCCCACTATCGAACAGCTAGTGGTAAGCGTCAGCAGGCTGTTTTAAAACTGATGTCTTTGGGCAACAACAGACACACCACGGAGGTAATGGCCGACTACTTGAAGTGAGAAACTGAGTCATGGCTGGGCAGTCTACATCTTGAGCCAGGCAAGGTAGTCAATGATAACGGGCATAATTTTGTGACGGCCATAGCCCTGGCAAAACTCAGACACATACCTTGCCTGGCTCACACCTTGAACCTGGTGGTGCAGTGCATCTTAAATAATTATTCGGAGTTAACAGCCCTGCTCCATAAAGTGCGAAGACTGAGCTCGCACACCCGTCGCTCGTCCGTAGACTCCAGTCGTATGCAGAGGCTGCAGCGATCACTCCTCCTCAAGCACCGCCTAATCATAAACGTAGCAACAAGGTGGAACTCCACCATGCACATGGTTGAAAGGCTGTGTGAACAGAGGCAGGCTGTAATGCATTTATGGGAGGATACACGGGCAGGCAGTTTGAGGGCAGACATGGAGTTTTCGGGTGTGCAGTGGTCAAAGCTGAAAGACCTCTGTAAAGTCCTTCAGTGTTTTGAGGAATGCACACGGCTGGTAAGCGCAGACGATGCCATCCTAAGCATGAGCATCCCACTTATGCGTCTGCTCATGTAAACTTTGACGCACATTAAGGATCAGGCGCCTGCAGTGGAGGAGGAAGAGGAGGAGGGAAGCCTTGATGACAGTCAACCATTGTCTGCTCAGGGAACTATCCTGGATGAGGTGTAGGAGGAAGTGGAGGAGGAGGATGAAGGGGATGATTATTTTGGCGAGGAGGATGCTTCTTAGGGGGCAAGAGACAAAGTTGGTTGCCAAGGTCAGGTACAGGGTTTGTGCGTGACTGGAGGGATGCGGATTTGGCAGAAAGTGCTCCTTCACCTACCACTGGCAATGCATCATTGACACCTGGAAAATTGGCCCACATGTGTGATTATGCCTTGCGGATCCTTATAAATGACCCCCAAATTGCCAAAATTATGAAGGATGACGACTACTGGTTGGCCAGCATGCTCGATCCACGCTATAAAGGCAAATTACAGAACATCATGACACAGGAGAACCTAGAGTTAATATTGGCCAACAAACAAGAAACTCTGGTAAAACATTTGTTAGACGCATTCCCAGCACACATCAGCGGTGCAGGTTCTACCATGAGCCGTACTGGGCCAAATGGAAGAGGGTGCGTGGTGCACACAGCCAAAGTGGCGTTGGAGACAGGGGTTTCATGACCATGTTGTGGACTGATTTCTCGAGTAACACTCACACCACTGGTAATACTGAATCGATTGCAACAGACAGTAAGCAGCAGTTGTCAACTATGGTTCAAAATTACTTCTCCTCCCCTATCGATGTTCTCCCTCACAGGTCATTCCCCTTTGACTATTGAGCCTGTAAACTGTACACCTGGCATAAATTGGCACAATATGCCTTACAGGCTTACAGGAGCTCGCTTGCCCTTCTGGTAGTGTGCTATCAGAAAGAGTCTTCAGTGCTGCTGGATCAATCCTGACAGAAAGAAGGACCCGGCTGTCGACCCAAAATGTTGATGATCTAACCTTCATTAAAATGAACCATGTATGGGTTTCAAAGGATTTTGTCCCACCTTCCCCTGATGACACATAGTTTGCCAGCAAAATGGCTCGCTTTGTCCTTTTCTTCCTCCGACTTCTCCAATTCCTCCATTTGCAGCTGCCGAACGTCCAGCCTAGACCTCAACAAATGCCAGTTTTTACACCTCCATAACTGGGCTGTCCCCCCCAGGGCCGGGGTCACCACCTGGCGCACCCAGGCAAGGGCCGGTGCCCTGAGCAGGTGGGGGGGCCCACTCTTGGGCGACGGCACTGGGCCCCTCAGGGGCACTGGCACAGGACCCCTCATAGTACAATAAAGTGTCTCTGACGGTGGGAGGGCCCACTCACCATCAGACACACCGGCGTACCATGAGGGGCTCTGTGCCAGTGCCATCGCCCACGAGTGGGCCCCCCCTGCTTGCTCAGGGCCATAGCACTGGCAATACTTACCTCTCACTGCTCCACCGCTGTGACATCTTCTGCGTTTCCTGACAGTGACATTCAGGTCAGAGAGCGCGATGACGTCATATCTGTACGCCCTCTGCCTAAACAGTCCAAGTGCAGAGAGCTGAAAGATGGCGACGCTAAGGAGTCCAGAGTGGAGCAGTGCCCAGCGAGGAGAGGTATTTCATTTTTTTTAATGTTGGGAGTAATATATGGGGAGCATTATACACTGAAGAATGATATATGGGGCCCATCATACACTGTAGCATCATCCATGGGGCCATCATATACTGGAGCATTCTAAATGGGGGACATCAGAGACTGGAGCAGCATCTACAGGGGCCCATTATACACTGGAGCATTATAAATGGGGCCAATTATATATGGAGCATTATATTGGCCCATCATACACTGGAGCACCATCCATGGGGCCCATCATATACTGGAGCATTCTAAATGGGGGACATCAGACACTGGAGCAGCATTTATGGGGCCCATTATACACTGGAGCATTCTATATGGGGCCCATTATATATGGAGCATTATATTGGCCCATCATATACTGGAGCATTGTAAATGGGGGACATCAGACAGTGGAGCAGCATCTATGGGGCCCATCATATACTGGAGCATTCTAAATGGGGGACATCAGACACTGGAGCAGCATTTATGGGGCCCATTATACATTGGAGCATTCTATATGGGGCCCATTATATATGGAGCATTATATTGGCCCATCATATACTGGAGCATTGTAAATGGGGGACATCAGACACTGGAGCAGCATCTATGGGGCCCATCATATACTGGAGCATTCTAAATGGGGGACATCAGATACTGGAGCAGTATCTACGGGGCCCATTATACACTGGAGTTGTAAGGTTCTTTGTCTCTTTTGACATGTTCCTTGAAACTCAGTTTTCCGTCGGCCATTTTGCTTTCTGTCTTTCTGCAGCTCTTGCCCTCAGTTAATATGGAGTTTCCAGTTTTCATGTTCCCGCCCTAATTCTCTCCCTCATGCTTCTTAAGCAGCCTCAGCTGAACAATCAGTGCTCCTGAATCAAGCCTCAGTCAGCCTGTGACCTGACTCCTGGAGACTTTGGATTTTGGACTCCAGCTATTTTCCTACTGAGGAACTTTGGAACACTTTTGGACTCTGGAAACCTGCTGTCTGGTGAATCCATGTTTGCAGAGGAATTACGGTACAGAGAAGAGATCCTGAACCTGCTTTGGAGAGTTATTGCAGAGCTTGAAGTTACTCTGGCCTGCTGTGTCTCCTGCCTCTGTTCCTGCAAACTGTGTGACCTTTTCTGCATGCTTGTATGAAGTAATACAAGTCATTTCATATCAACCTGTGTCTCATGTGTTTTCCTCGCACCCAAGCACAAGACGCTATAGGAACTGTACACTATACATGACAAGATTCAGGAGCCAATGTTTAGTGTCTGCTGGGTCTGGGAAAGCCGTGTCTGCTGTGACTGTGGATATCAGATGTCCGTTTAATACCTTCTGTGATGACAGTGGTTGTGACTTCTCACAACCATTCCAGGTGAGCGCATTCCCTTAAATGTTACTCTGGAGTGTTACCACAGGTAAACACTATTGTTTTTTTTGTTTTTTTTCTTTCCTCTTCTCCTTCCAGCACTTCTGCCTTAAAAGACCTGGAAGATGGAGGCCCGCATAAAGGAGCTTTGCGGAGTGACTGATACAATCCTTGCAGATATACAGACTATAAAGACCCGTTTTGAAAGCCTACAGAACCTCACTAATCATAATTTGCAAGTGTTTGGACAAACTACCCAGGAATTACGAGCCAGGATTGAGGCTCTAGAGGAACGAGTCCAGGCTCCTGCCATAACCCCGAGTTCTGGGATCCCCAAGTTACCTCCTTTTCGTTTTGGCGGTGAACGTGAGAAATTCAGGGGATTTATTAACCAATGCAATCTATTTTTCTCTGCACATGCTTCACAATTTCCCACTGAACGATCCAAAGTGCTTACTATAATCATGTTGCTTACCAATAAGGCTTTGATGCGGGCAAACCCTCTGATTGAGACTGAGGATGATTGTTTGAATCACCTTGATGCTTTTATTTCAGCCATGGGGCAGGTGTTTGATGACCCCAATCGAGGTGCAACAGCTGAAGCAGCCATGTTAACTTTGCGCCAAGGTAAGCGTTCAGTAGCCGAATATGCCTTGGATTTCAGGAGATGGGCTCTTGATACCACTTGGGACACTTCCGCCAAAAAATCTATTTTTCGGAAAGGGTTGTCTCCACTGATTAAGGATGAACTTGCTCGTGCCGACCCTCCCACTGCGTTAGGTGACTTTATTAACTATTGTATCCGTATTGATGCTCGTCTGACTGAACGCAGACAAGAGAGATGGTTCGAAAATAATCGCACTAACCTTTTCCTACCTCCCTCCTCAGCTAAGGAACCTTTGAGTAGGATCACAAGGGAACCAGAACCTGAACCCATGCAGGTGGACTCTTTACAAAGACGGGTTAGTGATGCACGCAAAGAACATCGTATAAAGGAAAATCTATGTTTTTACTGTGGTAAGTCAGGGCACTTCATTATAAACTGCCCCAGCCGTTCTCGTAAGACTACTGCAGCAGTCATTCACTGTGAGTGTTGCGAGAGGAGCTCTGTCATGTCCGAGCCTCAGACTCCAGAGAGATCTGCTGCAAGAGATCTTGATTTCTCGGACTTAAACTCTGTTAGTTCTGGGGACAATGACGGTATAAACGCTGCAATTTTTCAAGGTTCCTCAGCGGTGTCCCAGCTGAGTTGTAAAAGAAACAATTCTCATTGCTTCCTTTCCATCAAACTCTGAGTTGACTCAGTCTGGGTGTCTAGCTCTGCTATGATCGACTCAGGAGCAAGTGGAAATTTTATGGATATCTCCTTTGCTCTGAAACAGGGGATACGTTCAGTGAAGAAGGCTATTCCAGTACAGATGGAGACTGTGGATGGCTCCCTGCTGACCTCTGGACCAGTGGATCAGGAAACAGAGCCTTTGAGGGTCCTTATGGGTAAAGATCATCAGGAGAAAATGTCTTTTATGCTTATCTCTTCTCCCCACTTTCCCATTATTCTAGGGCTACCATGGCTGCAGGCTCAGAATCCTACGATTAACTGGGAGACCAAGGAATTACACTTTCCGGAGAAACAGATGAGTCAAGGAGTTTCAGCTTGCTCTGTTCCTAAAGGAACCATGTCAGTCCCTGAACTACCAGCTGTATACCAGGACTATGTGGATTTATGTGACAAGAAGAACGCTGATCAGCTTCCTCCTCACCGTCCATATGATTGTCCAATCGAATTATTGCCTGGAGCCGAGATACCTTTTGGTAAGATCTACCCCCTAGCGGGGCCCGAGCTAAAAGCTTTGAAGGACTACATAGATGAAAATCTAGCCAAAGACTTCATACGCCCCTCTTCATCTCCCGCAGGTGCACCCATCTTCTTTGTGAAGAAAAAAGATGGATCTCTGAGACCCTGCATAGACTATAGGGAACTCAATAATGTTACTATTAGAAACCGTTATCCATTGCCTTTAATCCCTGAGTTGTTGGAGAGAGTGCGGCATGTCAAAATTTTCTCTAAACTGGATCTCCGTGGGGCCTATAACTTGGTCCGTATTAGACCTGGGGATGAATGGAAGACTGCATTCAGGTCACGCTATGGACACTTTGAATATCTAGTTATGCCTTTTGGTCTGAGTACCGCCCCAGCCACTTTCCAACACTTGGTGAATGACATCTTCAGGGATCTCCTAGATACATTTGGGGTGATTTATCTGGATGATATTCTAATTTTTTTCTAACTCCACAGAGGAACATCATGGACATGTGAGAATGGTCTTAGAACGCCTAAGACAAAACCATCTCTACATCAAACTTGAAAAGTGTGAATTCCATACGACCGAAATTCAATTTCTGGGGTATGTACTATCTACGCAAGGGATTAGTATGGATGGAAGCAAGACCCTAGCCATCAAGGATTGGCCAATTCCTAGAAATGTGAAGGAGGTGCAGCGCTTCATCGGGTTTGCCAACTTCTATAGACGTTTCATTAGGAATTTCTCTGAGGTAGTGTCACCTATCACCCAACTTACCCGGAAACAGTCTAGGTTCTCCTGGCCCCCGCAAGCTCAGGAAGCATTTTCCTGTTTAAAGGATAAATTTACCACCGCACCTATCTTAGTACATCCCAACCCCGAGCTTGCCTTCATAATAGAGATGGATGCTTCAGACTGTGCCGTTGGAGCTATACTCTCTCAGAGAACAGGTGAGAAGAATGTCTTGCATCCCTGTGCCTTCTTTTCCCAGCAGTTGTCTTCGGCTGAGAGGAACTACGATGTGGGCAATAGAGAATTGTTGGCCATTATTGCCGCCTTCAAGGAATGGAGACACCTTCTTCAGGGAGCTGCACAGCAAATAGTCGTCCTGACAGACCATCGTAACCTTGAATTTATCAGGTTGGCTAAGTGCCTGACTCCTCGCCAGGCTCGCTGGAATCTTTTCCTAAACCAATTTAATTTTGTAATTTCTTATAGACCAGGATCGCCAATGGAAAGGCTGATGCACTCTCTAGGATTCATTCAGCAGAGACACGTCCACTTACTCCTCCTAAGACTATTCTTCCTGACTCTAGATTCCTGGGAGTGATTCATAATCAAGACCTACTTAAGGACATCAAGGAAGCATACCATGCGGATTCTTTGTTGGCTCAACCCCCAAGGGACGTAAGTCTTGTCTTTAACCCCTTCATGACCCAGCCTATTTTGACCTTAAAGACCTTGCCATTTTTTGCAATTCTGACCAGTGTCCCTTTATGAGGTAATAACTCAGGAACGCTTCAACGGATCCTAGCGATTCTGAGATTGTTTTTTAGTGACATATTGGGCTTCATGTTAGTGGTAAATTAAGGTCGATAATTTTTGCGTTTATTTGTGAAAAAAATGGAAATTTGGCGAAAATTCTGAAAATTTTGTAATTTTCAAATTTTTAATTTTTATTCTGTTAAACCAGAGAGTTATGTGGCACAAAATAGTTAATAAATAACATTTCCACATGTCTACTTTACATCAGCACAATTTTGGGAACAACATTTTTTTTTGTTAGGAAGTTATAAGGGTTAAAATTTGACCAGCGATTTCTCCTTTTTACATCAAAATTTACAAAACCATTTTTTTTAGGGACCACCTCACATTTGAAGTCACTTTGAGGGGTCTATATGGCGGAAAATACCCAAAAGTGACACCTTATAAAAACTGCACCCCTCAAGCTACTCAAAACTACATTCAAGAAGATTATTAACCCTTCAGGTGCTTCACAGGAACTAAAGCAACGTGGAAGGAAAAAATGGACATTTTAATTTTTCCAACAAAAATTTTCTTTTAGCATCAATTTTTTCATTTTTACATGGGCATCAGGATAAAATGGATCCTAAAATTTGTTGGGCAATTTCTCCTGAGTACACAGATACCTCATATGTGGTCATAAACTACTGTATGGGCGCACAGCAGGGCTCAGAAGGGAAGGAGCGCCATTTGACTTTTTGAATAGAAAATATGCTGGAATATTTAGCGGTTGCCATGTCACATTTGGAGAGTCCCTGTGTGCCTAAACATTGGAGCTCCCCCACAAGTGACCCCATTTTGGAAACTAGACCTCCTAAGGAACATATCTAGATGCATAGTGATCACTTTGAACCCCAAGGTGCTTCACAAATTGATCTGTAAAAAAAAGAAAGTACTTTTTTTCACAAAAATTTTCTTTTAGCCTCAGTTTTTTTCATTTTCACATGGGCAACAGTATAAATTGGATCCTAAAATTTGTTGGGCAATTTCTCCTGAGTACACAGATACCTCATATGTGGTCATAAACCACTGTTTGGGCGCACGGCAGGGCTCAGAAGGGAAGGAGCGCCATTTGACTTTTTGAATGGAAAATATGCTGGAATATTTAGCGGTTGCCATGTCGCATTTGGAGAGTCCCTGTGTACCTAAACATTGGAGCTCCCCCACAAGTGACCCCATTTTGGAAACTAGACCCCCTAAGGAACTTATCTAGATGCATAGTGAGCACTTTGAACCCCCAGGTGCTTCACAAATTGATCCGTAAAAAAAAGAAAGTACTTTTTTTTCACAAAAATTTTCTTTAGCCTCAGTTTTTTTCATTTTCACATGGGCAACAGTATAAATTGGATCCTAAAATTTGTTGGGCAATTTCTCCTGAGTACACAGATACCTCATATGTGGTCATAAACCACTGTTTGGGCGCACGGCAGGGCTCAGAAGGGAAGGAGCGCCATTTGACTTTTTGAATGGAAAATATGCTGGAATATTTAGCAGTTGCCATGTCGCATTTGGAGAGTCCCTGTGTGCCTAAACATTGGAGCTCCCCCACAAGTGACCCCATTTTGGAAACTAGACCCCCTAAGGAACTTATCTAGATGCATAGTGAGCACTTTGAACCTCCAGGTGCTTCACAAATTGATCCATAAAAAAAAGAAAGTACTTTTTTTTCACAAAAATTTTCTTTTAGCCTCAGTTTTTTTCATTTTCACATGGACAACAGTATAAATTGGATCCTAAAATTTGTTGGGCAATTTCTCCTGAGTACATAGATACCTCATATGTGGTCATAAACCACTGTTTGGGCGCACGGCAGGGCTCAGAAGGGAAGGAGCGCCATTTGACTTTTTGAATGGAAAATATGCTGGAATATTTAGCGATTGCCATGTCGCATTTGGAGAGTCCCTGTGTGCCTAAACATTGGAGCTCCCCCACAAGTGACCCCATTTTGGAAACTAGACGCCCTAAGGAACTTATCTAGATGCATAGTGAGAACTTTGAACCCCCAGGTGCTTCACAGAAGTTTATAACGCAGAGCCGTGAAAATAAAAAATCATTTTTTTTCTCAAAAAATGATTTTTTAGCCCACTATTTTTTATTTTCACAATGGTTACAGGAGAAATTGGACCCCAAAAAGTTGTTGTCCAGTTTGTCCTGAGTACGCTAGTACCCCATATGTGGGGGGAACCACTGTTTGGGCACACGTCAGGGCTCGGAAGGGATGTGGTGACGCTTTGAAATGCCGACTTGATGGAATGGTCTGCGGGCATCTTGTTACGTTTGCAGAGCCCCTGATGTGCCTAAACAGTAGAAACTCCCCACAAGTGACCCCATTTAGGAAACTAGACCCCGCAAAGAACTTATCTAGATGTGTGGTGAGCACTTTGAACCCCCAAGGGCTACACAGAAGTTTATAACGCCCGGGCATGAAAATAAAAAAATTATATTTTTTCCACAATCAGGATCTTTTAGTCCCCAATTTTTTTATTTTCCCAAGGGTAACATGAGAAATTAGACCCCAAAAGTTGTTGTCCAATTTGTCCTGAGTATGCTGATATCCCATATGTGGGAGAAAACTACTGTATGGGCACACGTCGGGGCTCGGATGGGAAGTAGTGACGTTTTGAAATGCCCACTTGATGGAATGGTCTTCGGGCGTCATGTTACGTTTGCAGAGTCCCTGATGTGCCTAAACAGTAGAAACTCCCCACGAGTGACCCCATTTTGGAAACTAGATCCCCCAAGGAACTCCTATAGATGTGTGATAAGCACTTTGAATCTCCAAGTCCTTCACAGAAGTTTATAACGCAGAGCCGTGAAAATATAAAATCATTTTTTTTCCACAAAAATAATTTTTAGTCCCCAATTTTTTTTCCCAATGTTAACAGGAGAAATTAGAACCCCCAAAGTTGTTGTGCAATTTTTCCCGAGTACGCTGATACCTCATATGTGGGGATAAACCACTGTTTGGGCATACGTCGGGGCTTGGAATAAAGGGAGCACTGTTTGACTTTTTGAACGCAAAATTTGCAGGAATCAATGGTGGCGCCATGTCGCGTATGGAGACCCCCTGATGTGCCTAAATAGTGGAAACCCCTCAATTCTAACTCCAACACTAACCCCAACACACCCCTAACCCCAACCCTAACCCCTACACACACCTAACCCTAATACAAACCCTAATCATAAACCTAACCCCAACACACCCCTAACCCTAATCCCAACTCTAACCATAAACCTAACTACAAGCCTAACCCTAATTCCAACCCTAACCCTAATTCCAACCCTAACTCAAATTCCAACCCTAACCGTAATTCTAACCTTAACCCTAATGCTAACCCTAACCCTAGTTCTAACCCTAAGGCTGGGTTCATATTGCGTTTTACCAGCCCGTTCAACACGTAGCGTTGACTGGCTGGTAACGGTATAGCATAACGCGATCGCGTTATGCTATACCCGCTAGCGCAGATGAATCAGCAGATAATCAGCCGCGGATCCACAGCAAAATCAGTCGCGGATCAGCAACAAAATCCGCCGCGGATCAGCAGCAAAATCCACCGCGGATCAGCAGCAAAATCCGCCGCGGATCAGCGGCGAAATCAGCCGCGGATCAGCGGCAAATCCGCCGCGGATCAGCGGCGAAATCCGCCGCGGATCAGCAAGCCGGACAATCCGCAGTGGATCAGCAGCGAAATCCGCCGCGGATCAGCAGCGAAATCAGCCGCGGATCAGCAGAGAAATCAGCAGCGAAATCAGCCGCGGATCAGCAGCGAAATCAGCCGCGGATCAGCAGCGAAATCCGCCGCGGATCAGCAGCGAAATCCGCCGCGAATCAGCAGCGAAATCCGCCGCGAATCAGCAGCGAAATCCGCCGCAGATCAGCAGCGAAATCAGCCGGACGGGATCCGCAGCGAATCCGATCAGCAGCGAAATCCGCCGCGGATCAGCAGCGAAATCCGCCGCGGATCAGCAGCGAAATCCGCCGCGGATCCTCAGCAATGCGCGATCCGCAGCGAATCCGCCGCGGATCAGCAGCGATCCCGCGGATCAGCGCGAATCAGCCGCGATATCCGCCGCGGATCCGCAGCAAAATCAGCTGCGGATCAGCAGCAAAATCCGCTAGGAAAAAAAATTATTTGTCCCTACCTATGACGGGGGGGGTTCATTTACTTTTTTTTTATTTTGATCACTGTGACAGTTTATCACAGTGATCAAAATAATTTTTTCTACAATGGAGGGCGCACTGCGCATGCGCCGGCCGGCGGGCGCACTGCGCATGCACCCGCCATTTTCCAAGATGGCGGCGCCCATGAAGAATCCCGGGCAGCCGCCGGGACGGATCCAGGGACATCGGTGGACGGGGAGAGGTGAGTAGGGGACGTCGGAAGGTGAGGGGGGGGATCGGAAGGTGAGGGGGGGTGATCGCAGGAGCAGGGGAGCAGACAGCGACGGCGGTGACCGATCGCTGCCATCTTTCGATGGCGGCGGCCGATCACCGCCGTGACATGGTGTGGGGGGGGGTCTGATCGCGGTCTCCAGCCATGGCAGATGCTATTGCAGCATCGGCCATGGCTGGATTGTAATATTTCACCAGCTTCATTGGTGAAATATTACAAATCGCTCTGATTGGCAGTTTCACTTTTAACAGCCAATCAGAGCGATCGTGGCCACGTGGGGGTTAAGCCAACCCCCCTGTGGTGATGCAGTAAGGGTCCTGTTACTGCGGGTCGGGTGACCTTTCAGTGACCCCGGACCCCCGACCCGCAGTAACATGATTTATAGCATGACGCCTACGTCGGCGTCATGGGTCGGGATGGCACAGGTTTTCATGACGCCGACGTCGGCGTCATGGGTCGGGAAGGGGTTAAGAATGGTGTGTGGATTCAGGGACAACATCTGTATATACCTGAAACAGTCAGATTGAGAGTATTGCAACTCATCCACGATTCCAAGATAGCTGGGCATAGGGGAATTCTAAAGACACAAGAATTTCTTTCTCGTTTCTTTTCGTGGCCCACTTACAGGAAAGATGTTTTAAACTATGTCACTTCATGTGAAGTCTGTGCAAGATGCAAAACACCTCGCTTCTCACCAACTGGTCTGTTACAACCTCTTCCCACCCCGTCCCGCCCGTGGGGATCCATTTCTATGGACTTCATTGTGGAGTTACCAACCTCTCAAGGGAAGAACACCATTCTAGTGGTGGTTGATCGTCTAACAAAGGCAGCTCATTTTATCCCTTGTGTCTGCTTACCCACTGCAAAACAGACATCAGACTTGATGATTAAGAATGTGTTTCGCTTACATGGAGTACCGGATGAGGTCATTTCGGATCGAGGGGTGCAATTCACTTCAAGGTTTTGGCAAAATTTCTGTGCCGCATTGGACATTAAAGTAAACCTTTCTTCTGCCTTTCATCCCCAGACTAATGGACAGACAGAACGAACCAATCAGACCCTGGAGCAGTATTTCCGCTGCTTTATCTGCCACCTACAAGATGATTGGGTGGATCTACTTCCACTGGCTGAGTTCTCTTATAACAACTCTCAGAGCGCCTCCACTAAGCAGTCTCCTTTTTACTCCAATCTAGGTTATCATCCTAACATTCTTCCTCGATTTCCCATAGATACGCCCTTGCCGGCAGTGGCTGAAAGAATCACTTCTTTACAAAAGAATATGGATCTTCTAAAGGAAAATCTAGAATTGGCTCAGGAAAGGTACAAGAAAGCAGCAGATAAATTTCGTAAACCTGCACCAGCTTTCAAGGTAGGAGATTTGGTCTGGCTGTCAACCAGAAATCTTAAATTAAAGATTCCATCGTCTAAATTGGGACATAAGTACATTGGACCTTATAAGATCAGTAAGATTATAAGTGCTGTTGCTTGTCGTCTTCAACTGCCCAGAACTATGAGAATCCACCCTGTCTTTCATGTATCCCTACTAAAGGCTGCAACACCCAATACGTTTCCTGGACGCTCTTCTCCTTGCCCTGACCCAGTGCTGGTCGATGGTCAGGAAGAATTTATGGTGGAAAGGATTCTAATTCCAGGTTGTACAGAAATCAGTTGCAATATTTGATTAAATGGCAGGGCTACCCAGTGGAGGACAACTCATGGGAACCAGTCAATAATGTAAATGCTCCTCGCCTGCTCCGCCAGTTTCATCAGAGGTACCCTGACAAGCCTGGTCTGAGGTCATCCGGAGGTTGTCCTTAAGGGGGGAGTAATGTAAGGTTCTTTGTCTCTTTTGACATGTTCCTTGAAACTCAGTTTTCCATCGGCCATTTTGCTTTTTGTCTTTCTGCAGCTCTTGCCCTCAGTTAATATGGAGTTTCCAGTTTTCATGTTCCCACCCTAATTCTCTCCCTCTTGCTTCTTAAGCAGCCTCAGCTGAACAATCAGTGCTCCTGAATCAAGCCTCAGTCAGCCTGTGACCTGACTCCTGGAGACCTTGGATTTTGGACTCCAGCTATTTTCCTACTGAGGAACTTTGGAACACTTTTGGACTCTGGAAACCTGCTGTCTGGTGAATCCATGTTTGCAGAGGAATTACGGTACAGAGAAGAGATCCTGAACCTGCTTTGTAGAGTTATTGTAGAGCTTGAAGTTACTCTGGCCTGCTGTGTCTCCTGCCTCTGTTCCTGCAAACTGTGTGACCTTTTCTGCATGCTTGTATGAAGTAATACAAGTCATTTCATATCAACCTGTGTCTCATGTGTTTTCCTCGCACCCAAGCACAAGACGCTATAGGAACTGTACACTATACATGACAGGAGTATTATAAATGGGGCCAATTATATATGGAGCATTATATTGACCCATCATACACTGGAGCACCATCCATGGGGCCCATCATATGCTGGAGCATTCTAAATGGGGGACATCAGACACTGGAGCAGCATTTATGGGGCCCATTATACACTGGAGCATTCTAAATGGGGCCTATTATATATGGAGCATTATTTTGGCCCATCATACACTGGAGCATCATCCATGGGGCCCATCATATACTGGAGCATTCTAAATGGGGACATCAGACACTGGAGCAGCATCTACGGGGCCCATTATACTCTGGAGCATTATAAATGGGGCCAATTATATATGGAGCATTATATTGGCCCATCATACACTGGAGCACCATCCATGGGGCCCATCATATACTGGAGCATTCTAAATGGGGGACATCAGACACTGGAGCAGCATTTATGGGGCCCATTATACACTGGAGCATTCTATATGGGGCCCATTATATATGGAGCATTATATTGGCCCATCATATACTGGAGCATTGTAAATGGGGGACATCAGACACTGGAGCAGCATTTATGGGGCCCATTATACACTGGAGCATTCTAAATGGGGCCCATTATATATGGAGCATTATATTGGCCCATCATACACTGGAGCATCATCCATGGAGCCCATCATATACTGGAGCATTCAAAATGGGGGACATCAGACACTGGAGCAGCATCTACGGGGCCCATTATACACTGGAGCATTCTAAATGGGGCCCATCATATATGGAGCATTATATTGGCCCATCATACACTGGAGCATCATCCATGGGGCCCATCATATACTGGAGCATCATGTGGGTTTCATTACTTATGGGGCATCATATAGGGTATGGAGCATCATATGGAGCACATATGGGGCCTATTCTGTATGGAGCATTATATTGGAGCCCATTCTGTATGGAGCCATTCTGTATGGAGCAATATATGGGGCGATCATATACTGTATGGAGCTTTATATGCGACTCATTATACTGTATGGAGCAATATGTGGGGCTCATTATACTCTATGGGGACCGTCCTATACTGTCATGGCACATTATATGGGGACCATCATATACTGTAGTATTATGTGGAGCTCATCATATACTGTATGGAACATTATATGGGACCAATTATTCTGTATGGAGCTATATATGGGGCTCATTGTTCTGTATGGCGCACTATGTGGTGGCCATAATACTGTATGGAGTAATATACTGTCCGGTTTATTGAGCTTTTGTAGAATTTAAAATAGATATCAGTCATGTAATATAAGAAGTGAAGTATTTGGCATTGTACTATATCTAGATTTCTGTGCCGTATCGGAGCAACATGAATTGTGGTTAGTGTTGAGCGATACGATAATGCAAATATCGGCTATCGGCCGATATTAGCTCTATCGGCCTTTCGATAATTTGTTTCGATATTTTCGTCTTATCGAATACCGGAATCAGATTTGTCACTGTCACTGTGAGTGTCCGTCGGTCGGGTCTGTCAGGAGTCAGCGGCACTTACCTGGCAGAAGATCTCCGGCGGTCACGTCCTGGACTGCTTGATGGCCGCCATTATCTTCTCCCTGGCGGTCACATGCAGTTTTTCGCGATAACTGCAGTGACTGCAGGGTAATCCCGGCCGTAAAGCAGTCAGTCCGATGACGTCACCGCCGGGGAAGCAGGTAATCAGCTGTGCTGCGCCGGAATGACAGGCTCTGCCTGTCATTCTGATGTAGCAGACCTGGATCGTCGTGGGACACTCGTTACTATGGACTGCGTCGGTCAGGTGGTATACTTTTTTTTTTTTTTTTTTTTCATTTTTTTACAGGAGATCGATGGCGTCGCAGGATGAGACAGTAATAAAAGAAATGAAAACTGGTTTTTTTTTTTATTAAATTAAAAAACTTTTTTAGGAACATTCACCCGTCTGGGTACATAAACAAGTTAATTATTTACATACAGGGACCCTGTCCGGGTTATTTAGACTTCTTTGGCTGGCCTCTTCCAGGTACCACCTGGTACTCTTCTTGAGATTGCCAAACATCCGAGGCACCAAGGACCACCAGGACCTGATGACGTCGTGTGGCCTGTACAGTGACGTCGTGACCCGCTATCTGGGTCTGTGTGGCCACCTCTTTCATCTCCCTCCGGGTCTGGAGCCCTATGTCCCGGACTGTACGAACCCCAGGGTGCCTAACAGGCGCCGGGTACGGGCCAGCTATACTTATCATGTCCATAGCTGGGGCTGCTGAGGAGACCACTGAGGGAGGCTGGGGAGATTTACGGCGTGGGGTGGGCACTTTTGCAGAGGCCTGGATGTGGGAGGCTGAAGGCTTCAAGGGTCTCACAGGTTCCTGACACACTGGGGAGTAGGGGTCGCACCTGGTAACATTTAGGGCGTACCACCCATTGTAACCCCAGTGTCGGGTGTAAGTCACCAATCTCCTGGCAACAGGTCCCTCCCCGGGTGTCCTTCTGGGAGGTGAGCCTCCACGTCCCGCCGGGTCACAAAGACTTCTAAATAAAGTCCAGGCTCCTTGATGAAGCCCCAACCACCTTTCAATTTAAAGCTCCGTACTGCACCCTTACGCCGCGGCTCACTCAGGGTTCCTTTATCCTTTCTCATCCGGTCCTTATCTGCCCGGTCCTTCTCCAGGTGACGTTGGCGAAGTTTTAGGGTTTCTCGCTGCTCCCTTTGTCGCTCTGCTTCCCGCTCCCAACGTCTCCACTCTTCCTCCTGACGCCGGTTGTAATTCTCCTCCACCAGTTGCTCCATGTCTCCACCACTCCACTGCAGCTTACAGTATCCGGTTTGCGGCAGCTCTCCTGTCGCCCCCCAGTCCTGGCGGTGCTCCCCTGCGGAGGAAGCAGACGGCTCTAAATCAGATGACAGTCGGGGCTCCGGTACAGGCAGGTAGTGCTCTGGTGCCTGCGCGGCCTCCTCCATGAGGACGGGTGTCGCTTCTTCTGTCTCAGCGACGGGGGCAGACAGCGGGATCTGGGGTGCTGCTGACGGTGCTGCGGTTTTTGCAGGAATGGGTGCCTCCACTGCGACAACATCAACCGGATCACATTGCAAGGACTCCTCTACTAGAACGGGTGCCTCACCTTCCGGTACAGACACTTCAGGTAAGAGGGATTGGCGCCGCTCCAAGTTTATTTTTAGGGCACGCCAGCTGGCTTCCATCCTGGCGATCTCCTCCCGGTGCCGGGCCAGGCCTCTTAGGGTATCCGCCGCTTCTTGCAGCATAGGAGGGTTTACAGGCCGGGTGCCCAACGGTGATTCTGTGGCGATCGGGTCGCTTCCGTGGGGGGAGAGCTCTGACTGCTCCATCCCTTCCCACTTCTGCTCGTCGTGTCCATTAGCCATCTCTGCCAAGTCACATGTGTCATATCTGGAGAGGGCCCCTCTTTTGTAGGGAGGCGGGACCTTCGTGTTAGTTTCCGCACACTGAGGAGGATGAGGAGGCGGAATTCCAGAGCTGTGGGGCACGATGTTACATTGCAGTACCATTTACAGTGGGCGGCCATCGTTTTCACGCCACTGAGTGAGTGACACCCACGAAGAGCACGCCCTTCTTCTTCACCAGTGCCTCGTCGTGACGCAGATATGGCGGAAAAATGGCAAATACATTCTCTGATGATTTTAGCAATTCTCAAGCACAAAACCAGTGCAATTCAGGCACACAGGACTCGCTTATAGCGAGCTACAGAATCCTGTTCGTGACGCCCAAGTTGAGTCGCACAGAGCCAGAGGTTTTCGGGGTACTCGGCACCGAGCCCGTCGACTTCTATGGGGTATGTCACGTCGGCAATTGAATTAGAGTCGATTTTACTATGTAGAAGTGTATAAACTATAAATATATGTATATATATGTCACAATGACATGTATATATATATATATATATGTATTCTATGTGTGTATATTTTGTGTTTACAACGAAAGAAAGGTTTTTTTTTGTTGCGATATTTTGTTCCCATAGACTTACATGGGACTTCCGTTATTGAAATCGGATATCGACGATATTTAGTGCTATCGGCGATACAATTTCGATACGATATTTTTAGATATCGAGCAATATCGCTCAACACTAATTGTGGTATGTGTTAAAGCGGCCCACTGACACTCTTTCGCCCGGAGTACACGAAAACCTGGAGCCAGCCCTACCCCCCCACAACTTTAGCCAAATAACCCCCAGTTTTGAATGCTTAACTATTATTATAAAGTAAATGAAGGTTGCCAATCTTAAGTAATAAGAATTGATGTCGTTAGCATTGAAATGGGCACTGTAGGTGTGTTTACTGTCCTCCACTCCTTGCCAACTTTGCTTCCCCATTGACTTGCATTGGGTTTCGTGTTTCAGTCGGTGTTAGGGTCTGCGGAATGCACCAAATATATGAAGTAGAGAGGTGCGTTCGCAGCACGGGGTCCACCGTGCAGGCGGAGCCTGCTGCTAGTAAAATGGCGCAAGAAGCGAACTCTGTTATCCCGCAGAGTCGCCAAAATAAATGGGCCTCGTGATCATGCTCGGCAGGCTCCCAGGACCTATCCTCAGGTCCATAACCCCTCCTATCCACCAAATAAAATTTTTTGCCTCGTACCACCTTGCACCCAACAATGGTGTTCACCTCATGATCGTCGGTAGATGAACCCGACGTCCCGGCAGATGACTCGGAAAACCGGGAAATGGCCACGGTTTTCAGGAGGGACAAGTGAAAGGTGTCGGTGATACCAAGGCGAGGCGGAAGGGGTAGGCGGTAAAACACCGGGTTCACCTGCTCGAGAACTTTAAAGGGGCCCAAAAATCGAGATGCCAACTTGGTGGGCTCTACACGTAGCCTGATGTTTCGGGCAGAAAGCCACACTAGGTCACCCGGAGCAAATGTAGGAGCGGGGCGCCGATGGGCATGGGCCGAAGACCTCATCCTCTCTTTGGAGGCCTGAATGGCATCCTGGGTGCGGTCCCAAATATCCCGTGCCTCCACAGCCCAGTCTGCCACCCTGGAATCGGCAGAAGACACGGGC
Organism: Oophaga sylvatica; assembly: GCA_033576555.1. Taxonomy (NCBI): domain Eukaryota; kingdom Metazoa; phylum Chordata; class Amphibia; order Anura; family Dendrobatidae; genus Oophaga; species Oophaga sylvatica. The sequence continues at coordinate 83,194,425 of JARQOD010000010.1, read as the reverse complement.
ATGGGCACTGGTACCCGCAGATGCTGACCGTAGTTCAGGAGGAATGGGGTCTGTCCGGTGGAGTCAGCCACAGCATTATTTAGAGCGAACTCAGCCCACGGTAGCAAGGATGCCCAGTCATCCTGCCTGGCAGAGACAAAATGTCGCATGTATGTGACCAAGGTCTGGTTGGCCCTCTCTACCAACCCATTCGTCTCGGGATGGTATGCAGAGGAGAGATTCAACTCCATGCTGAGTAAACGACACAGCTCTCTCCAGAACCGAGACACAAACTGGGGACCTCGATCACTGACAATTTTGTCTGGCATACCGTGTAGGCGGAAAATATGCCTAATGAATAATGCTGCCAAGGCCCATGCAGACGGTAACCGTGGTAACGGCACTAAGTGCACCATTTTGGAGAAGTGGTCGGTTATCACCCAGATGATGGTGCAGCCCCGAGACTTGGGTAAGCCCACCACAAAATCCATCCCGACCATCTCCCAAGGCCTGTCTGCCACCGGTAAAGGGAAAAGTAGCCCAGCTGGCCGTTGTTGAGGGGACTTATTCTTGGCGCAGGAGACTCACGCCTGAACGTATTCCCTGACGTCACGGACCATATGTGGCCACCAGTATGTCCTCGCCAGCAACTCAGATGTCTTCTTTGCCCCAAAATGTCCACCCACTCTGGACGAATGTGCCCAAGAGAGTACCTCCGGTTGCAAATTGGTGGGCACAAAAAAATCTTGCCCGGAGGCACAGACTCAAGCGAAAATGGGCCACAGTTCTTAGGCTCTCTGTGGGGACAATCAACCGAGGCTCCTCCTCCACCTCCTCAGAGGACACCACAGAGCGAGAAAGAGCATCGGCCTGAATGTTCTTCTCACCGGAGAGGAAATAGAGGGTGAAATGAAACCGGGAGAAGAACAGGGACCATCTGGCCTGACGAGAATTTAGCTGCTGGGCGGTCTGTAAATAGACCAAATTTTTGTGGTCAGTGAAAACTTGAAAGGGAAAGCGAGCCCCCTCCAGGAGATGTCTCCACTCGGAAAAGGCCAACTTCATGGCTAAATTCACAAAAATGCAAAAATAGAAAGGGCATCAATATCAAAAATCATGAAAAAAAGCCCTATGGGCAATACTTTATTAATAAAATTACCACAATGGGTAAACACCCAAACAAGTGATACAAAAAACATAAAATGTGTGTATCCCACTAAAATTGGGTACCGTTGAGCTGTCCCTAGGGTGATACCTGTGCTCACTCCTACCTGACCGCGGAGGTTGGCACCCTAGGGGGAACGTTGTGGCGCCACCACTCCTCGATGGCTGACCCTAGGGGCCCTATTGAACCCTACCGCGTCTAGGGGATCCCTCTACCCAATAATTAAGGGGACCCCTAACAAATAGACATAGATCAACTGTGTCTAAAGACAGCCCTAAGCCCCAAATGATTAAAAACAAGGTGAACACAATATATATTATTGGGTGATTTCGAAGATGGCTATGCAAGGGACCAATAATTTCTCAATTAATACCCCTCAATAGGGTTGATCAGATTAGAAAGTCTGGTGTCTTGATGCCTAGCACCATTACTTAAAGAAGTCGACAGATAATCATTTATTACTCTTTGCCTCCCACTCAGGGTAGGTCAAACAAATGGGGTGTCCGCTGTCCTAATACTTTGCACCGTCACTTCCTATGGACGACCATTAGCTTATAAACAGACCATACATGTCCAGAGACATACGATTAATTACTCTCTGACATATATAATGAAGATATTGAATTGAAATCCTCATCAAATACATATAGTCCTCCTATATCAGATAGAGATACATATCAAGGGGTAAATTCCCCGATGTAATAAATCACTTAGTTTCTACTGATTATATAGATTAGAAAAACAAAAATTGGTCCCTTAAAAAAAGGTGTGTGCACAACTAGACATTGTGATGAAACGTGCACACGGTCCGCCACACGGTAGCCCGGGGTATCACGGCTGGTGATCCCTCAGTGCCGCGAATGTGAAGAAAACGCGCACACACACGACGGCTGCTGCCGTCCGACCCAGGAAACTGCAGGGATTTGTAATTATCCCACTTCCACTTAGGAACTTGCAGCTCTCTGGCGCCCCCCTTACCCTCAGGTCAGTCAGGGAACTGCACCTAGGATAATTAGTCGCCAGACGGGTCACTTGGATGTGTGCTGGCTATGGGGCTTTTGCAGGGTTTGGGAAGACAAAGGAAAATTCCTGAGGTGGGAGGGATGAGAGATAGAGTGAGCTGCAGAGAGAAGGAGGGAGGGGTAACTTTTCCCTGTGCTTGCAAACAGTGGGGGTTGTAGTTCTATGTGGAAAGTTCTGGAACAGCACAGGATATGGAGCTTGCAGTATCATCACACCTCCCCCTCTTAGAGGGCGCTAAGGAGGCATGACCTGCCGGTAATCTGACATGCGCACCTCAACGGGTTCGCCACGTCGTGACAACCCATCAGCATTCCCATGATCGCTGCCTTTCTTGTGTTGTACGGCAAAATCATACTGCTGTAGGGCAAGGCTCCAGCGTAGCAACCTACCATTGGTTCCGGACACTGTGCGCAGCCAGCTCAGAGGGTTGTGGTCGGTGACCACCTTGAAGGTGCACCCGCACAGGTAGGGCTGCAAACGTTGCAGTGCCCAGACCATGGCCAGGCACTCCTTCTCGATGGTGGAGTATGCCACTTCCCTCGGCAGAAGTTTCCAGCTCAGGTACAACACGGGGTGCTCCTGGTTCCCCGAATCAACCTGGCTGAGTACAGCACCAAGGCCAAATTCGCTGGCGTCAGTCTGTACCAGGAATGGCCGACTGCTGTCGACGGCTTTCAACACTGGAGAGCTGCACAGAGCTGTTTTCAAAGCTCGGAATGCCGCCTCACAGCCATCTGTCCAGCTGACTGTTTGGGGTAGACCGCCCTTGGTGAGGTCCGTCAAGGGTTTTACAATGACGCTATAGTTCGGTACGAAACGCCTATAGTACCCTGCAGTGCCCAGGAAGGACTTCACCTGCTTTTTGGTCCTGGGGGTGGGCCAGGACACGATCGCGTCCACTTTCTCGGGCTCCGGACTCATGGAACCCCCGCCTACCTGGTGCCCCAGGTAGTGGACCTCCCTCATGCCCATCTGGCATTTTCCCGGCTTGATGGTCAGACCTGCCTGGTGAATACGCTTGAGCACCTCCTGGAGATGCTGAAGGTGTTTCTCCCAGGTGGAACTGAAGACGGCAATGTCGTCCAGGTACGCCACAGCGTACTCCTCCAGTCCCTGAAGCAGGTGGTTGACCATACGCTGAAAAGTGGCAGGGGCATTCTTCATGCCGAAAGGCATGACCGTGGACTCGTACAGTCCAAAAGGGGTGATAAAGGCGGATTTCTCCTGCGCCTCAGGGCTCAGGGGAATCTGCCAGTATCCCCGGCTTAAATCCATGATGGATATGTACTTGGCATTCGCCAACCGCTCCAGCAGATCCTCGATGCGCGGCATTGGGTGCGCATCAGAAGTAGTGATGGCGTTGAGCCCCCTGTAGTCCACGCAGAACCGGGTGGTCCGATCCTTTTTTGGCACGAGAACTACAGGTGAGGCCCACGCGCTTTTGGACGGTCGGATCACCCCCAGCTGCAACATCTCATGGATCTCCTGGCGCATAATCTGCTGCACCTCCTCAGAGATCCGATAAGGTGTCCGCCGTAACGGGGCGTGATTCCCGGTGTCCACCTCGTGGACTGCCAACTTGGTCCTTCCAGGTTGGTTAGTGAACACAGCCCGAAAGGATTCCAGAGTGGTCAGCAACTGCAACCGCTGGGAGGCGGTTAGCGAGGCATTTACCTCCATGTCCTCAATGGACCCATTGGCCTTGGCTTGGGCCAGCATGTCCAGGAGGGGATCCTCCTCCCCGTCCTCGGGCAGGTTGCAGACCGGTAGGACGCAGGCTTCACGTTCGTGATGGACCTTCATCATGTTGACGTGAAACGCCTTGCGCCTACCCCGAGTGTGGTCAAGCGTGACCACGTAGGTGACTGGGTTGAGCCGTTGGTGCACGACGTACGGGCCTTCCCAGGCTGCCTGAAGCTTATCCTTTGGTACGGGGACCAGCACCCACACCTTTTGACCCACCTGGTAGGTCCGCTCCCGGGCGTTCTGGTCGTACCAGTGCTTCTGGTCAGCCTGAGCCTGCGTCATGTTGTCATGCACCAACTGCGTCAAGGTCTGCATCTTGTCGCGGAAGCGCATGACATAATCCACGATGGACACTTCTGTGGGGTTTGGCTCATCTTCCCAGGATTCTCTTATCAACCCAAGGTGTCCCCGGACTCACCTGCCATACTGGAGCTCAAAGGGGTAGAACCCCGTCGAGGCCTGCGGGACTTCTCTGTAGGCAAACAGCAGGTGTGGGAGGTACCGCTCCCAATCGTGTCCCTGGGTCTCAACCAGCATGCGGAGCATCTGTTTGAGGGTACCGTTAAAGCGCTCACACAAACCATTGGTCTGTGGGTGATACGCACTCGATACCATACGCGTCACCTGCATTTTGCTGCAGAGAGCCTTCATTAGGCGAGACATAAATTGGGTCCCTCGATCGGTAAGCATCTCCCTGGGAAATCCTACCCGTGAAAAGATGGTCACCAGTGCATCCGCCACCTTATCTGCCTTAGTTGAGGACAGAGCTACTGCCTCCGGGTACCGGGTAGCGTAGTCTACCACAGTAAGGATGTATTGCTTTCCAGAGCGGCTGGGGACGGCCAGCGGGCCCACAATGTCCACCGCGATCCTCTGGAAAGGCTCCTCTATCACTGGCAACGGGATCAGGGGAGCCTTAAGAGCAGGCCCCGCCTTCCCCACTCTTTGACAGGTGATACAGGAGCAGCAGTAGTTAGTCACATCTGTCCCCATCTTGGGCCAATAGAAGTGTTGAGACAGCCGTGCCTTAGTTTTGCTGATCCCCAAGTGTCCAGCAAGTGGAATCTCATGGGCAATCCTCAACAACTCACCTTGGAACTGGTGCGGGACGAACAGCTGTTTTTCTCTCAACCACTCCTTTTGGGAATCTCCGGGTACTGTCTCCCGGTACAACCTTCCTCGTTCCCAGAACACCCTCTCCTTATCAGTCACGGAGGTGGGCGTCTCGGCGAGGTGCCTCAAGTTCTCCAGGCTCGCATCTGAGTGCAGAGCGGCCTGGAACTCCTGGCTGGAGGCAGCCAGAAGAGACATCAGGGTTCCTTCCTCACTGGGACCCTCTGGGACTGGCTCTGGGTCCACCTCTGGTTCAGTCTCTCCTGTAGCGGAGGAGGGTCCAGATGGCAGGGCGCTACCTGCGATCCGGGCACTCTGACTGCGGGTGACAGCAGCTACATATGCAGTCTCCCCGGGGATTTCTATAGACCCATCAGCCTGCGCTGCTATGGGCTCTACCTCCCCATCCACCCCCAACACTTCAGGAGCAGTGCTACTTATGGGCCAGTTACCTTCCTCGGTGGCACTGGTCAGTGTCATGGCGTCACTTTCCTCACGGTTCCCATGCACCTCCCCATTTCCTTGAGCACTGTCGCTTGCTCCTGCTAGGGGTTCCTCAGCCGTCTCACTCCGCAGAGCGACGTGGCTGAACGCTCCTGTACCTGTGGACACATCTACCACTTCAGAGAAAGGGTTAACAGGTTCAGATGGCACAGATACATCACTATCAGCATCATTCCTAGGGAAAGAAAGGTTATCAGTTGCATAATCACTTCGCAAAGCATTGGCAGGTAACACATTCAGTTTCCCATCATCATCAACATCAACATCATGGTTAACGTTAACCTTATTATCAGATTGGGGAGGGGTGTCAGGGACATAGTATGCCACCATCCCCAGATCAGTCCCCAATAAAACATCAGTGGGCAGGTTTTCGGACACCCCCACTTCCTTCACCCCGCTCCCGGCACCCCAGTCAATGAAAACCCGGGCTATCGGCAAGGGGTAGTGGATGCCCCCAATCCCGGTGACAGTTAAGGTTTTCCCCGGAATCAACTCTTCAGGGGCCGTCAGTTCGGGTCGGATGAGGTTTCGTTCAGCCCCGGTGTCCTTGAGGCCTGTAGCAAGATGGGCCCCCACGCGGACGGGCTACACGTTGTCATCAACCCTCCCCACCACACCACCCACCAAAAGAACAGAGGCGTTGGGCCCGGAGGCCTTGGCTGTGGGGTTCTTCTGCCTCTCCGGACAGGTGGCGCTGATGTGTCCTGTCCGTTTACAGGAGAAACACTGGCGGGGATCTGATGTAGGCCTGGCGCTGGCAAAGGGGATAGTGCCTCCAGAGGGACGGCTGGCAGGGGCACTGGGGTTGGTTGCAGGCTTACCCCCTCCCCAGCGGGCGGTGACGGGCTTCCGCACCTCGGGTTTCCGGTTGGCCTCATAGCTGTCGGCGATCTGTGCTGTTCTGACCGCGTCCTTCGGTTCTCGGTCCAGGATGAACTGTCGGACCTCAGCTGGGCACAGATGCAGGAACTGGTCTTTGATCATCAGGTCCCTCAGCTCCTCAAAGGTGTCAACTGACAGTCCATGGATCCACTGGTCAAAGTGGTTCCTGAGTCCTTGCACTACATCGCTATAACTGTCGTGTGGGCCACGTTGGAGGTTCCGGAACTTCTTTCGGTATACCTCAGGGGTTAGCTGGTACTTGGCGATCAGGGCCTGCTTGATGGCCTTATAGTCACCATCTTGATCTGCCGTGAGGGAAGTAAATGCCTCCAAAGCTTTGCCCTTTAGCCCGGGGGTCAAGTACCTGGCCCATTGGTCGGCAGGCAGCTGGTACTGTCTGCAGACTTTCTCAAAGGCCCGCAGGAAAGTGTCCAAGTCTCCAAGTCTCCGTCCTTTTCCATCATGGGAAAGTGCTCCGGCCGGGGCTTCGGACTCTGAGAGCTGCTAGGTGTACCGCTCCGTGCTGTGGAGGGCATTGCCCCTTGTCTGAGCAGCTCCAGTTCATGGGCTCTCTGAGCTTCCCGCTACGGCTCTCTCAGCCTCTCGCTGGTCGGCCTCTCGCTGGGCTTGGCGCTCGGCTCTCTCCTGAGCTTGCTGGATCAGCTTCAGGCGTCCAACACGGTCGTCGGTGGGGAGTTCCTCCAGGGCCGCCTGCAGGTAAGGGTCCAACCCACCCTGGGTGTAAGCAGTCAGGCGTTGGGCCTCTGCTCCTGCGCCCTCCTCGCTCTCAGCGTGGTCCCGTGCCATCAGGGCCTGGATCACTTCGGCCTTGGTTTGGTCCATGGTGACAATCTTCCTCCACTCGCACATGGCAAGAAGAGCTTCCCTGCTACTCCGATTATACCAGTCGAATCCCCTCGTAGCCATGGTTGCCAAATAAAAGATAGGATAGAAAAACAAAGAGAAGGGAGGGGTAACCGCAAGTACACACAATTGTCTCAGGACTAATAAACACTGAGTCTGTTCTCTAAAACTTTAGTTGCAGGGTCCCTGAAGAACCGTGCAAGTTTTTTAGTGAATGGAATGATTGCTCAAACCAGACCACTAATGTTCTATGATCCCACCGCTGCCACCACATGTGATGAAATGTGCACACGGTCCGCCACACGGTAGCCCGGGGTATCACGGCTGGTGATCCCTCAGTGCCGCGAATGTGACGAAAACGCGCACACACACGACGGCTGCTACCGTCCGACCCAGGAAACTGCAGGGATTTGTAATTATCCCACTTCCACTTAGGAACTTGCAGCTCTCTGGTGCCCCCCTTACACTCAGGTCAGTCAGGGAACTGCACCTAGGATAATTAGTCGCCAGACGGGTCACTTGGATGTGTGCTGGCTATGGGGCTTTTGTAGGGTTTGGGAAGACAAAGGAAAATTCCTGAGGTGGGAGGGATGAGAGATAGAGTGAGCTGCAGAGAGAAAGAGGGAAGGGTAACTTTGCCCTGTGCTTGCAAACGGTGGGGGTTGTAGTTCTATGTGGAAAGTTCTGGAACAGCACAGGATATGGAGCTTGCAGTATCATCACAGACATATACTCACATATGATAAATGAGTCCCATATAGAGATTAGCACCAATTAACACGTGGACGCAAAGTCCGATTGGTCACAACGTTAAATGTTGTACAGAGCTCAATGGCTTAATTTTAGCTCAAGGTAAATATAGTGCATATATCCTATCCACAATATGGCAATAATTTAACAGATGATGTAACCACAATTCTAATTGAACATCATGGTTGCACTATATTTTGCAGAACAATTGACCTCTCGATATCAGCCCAAAATGGTATATATAGACAAAATAAACTTCATATAGCAATTGCTGCACAATATTGAATACCTCATTAAATGAAAATTTATATGGGCACAATCCAATAATCATATCCAAATAGTCATATCAAAGCGACCGCTCCAAAGGTATATTATGCATAGCCAGCCGGCTTTCTAGATCAACATAGCATAGTAGAGTAGCCCTCTAATAAGGACCACCACAATTGTTAAATAGTCGCCCAGTCAGACAAATTCATGGATTTAATGTCCGTGTGCACATCTGCCATACTTATCTGGTGCAGGAACAGGACAAAACAGGAATCAAGGCAAGGACTTTGGTACCAAAACATAGACAGAAGAGGTGCAGGAACACAAAACAGACAGAGCAAAGTTCAGGAGCTTTATGAGTAGCTCAGGCCCGCCCATAGGGTAAGGGAACTTTATATAGGAGCTGCCCCTCAGCAATTGGCTGAGGACAGCATTTCAAGTACACACACTAACCATGATGAAAGCAGGGAGGTGTGGCCGCGCACGCACTAAGCACAAACAGAAACCATTACAGCACAATCAGTGTAGGAACTGAGGCTCAGGGCAACTGGCAGCGGCTGCACAACCAGACACACGTGGAAAGTCATGTACCAGCTGCAAATGACCTCGCAACCCGCAGACAGCTTCCACAGCGGCAACCAGGGACTGCACATGCGGATGGTCATGCAGCAGAGCAAAGATCTAACAACCCATGTACGGCTACGCAGCAGAGCAGGGAACTGAGCAGGCTCCATACAGGTAACAGCCAACAGTATCCCAGGTCAATTAGGGGGAAAGGAGCAAAGGGTTAATGCAAAGACATGCATTGTCAGGCCGACAACCAGGTACAGACAGAACGACGTGACACTTATCATATGTTGTTCTTGATTGTTCCCGAATAAAGAAGCTCTGTTGTCACACCCTTGGAGAGTATCCTGAATAATCCGCTGCCAACAATGACCCTCTTCTGTGCTTGTCCAAAGTGATGTTAATGACAGTGCAGCCTGGTAGTTCTGCTGATGAGTTGCAGCACAAGCAGGGGGTGTGAACAGTGTGAACATCACTGAAAGCAGAGTTATGGGACCTTGATGCAGCCACAAACCCACACATTTCGAAGGAGACGCAGTGCTTAAGAAAAGACTGTGTCTCCTTCAAAACATATCAGTTTGTGGCCTCAGCAAAGTCCTCTAACTCTGCTTTTGGTCTCCTTCTAAACGGTTGGTTTGTGGCCACACCAAGGTCCCGTAACTCTGCTTTCAGTGACTTTCCACTGTACATGCCCACCGCTTGTGCCATTAGACAACAGCAGTGCTTCCGGTTGGAGCACGGTCCTGTTACCATCATTCTGGACAATCACATGAGAGTGGCATACACCAGAGACGCTCCCACAACAGACCTACCTTGCCATAGGATATTGCTGCAATTACCAGTTTGGAGTCGGAGTTGGATGACTATCACGCAACTACATGGACCAGTAAGTCTATTAACACTTTTGCATTGGAACCAACTGTGCTACCTATACCCAGTGAAACCAAATTGAGGGTACAAATTATCCTTCACTGTTGGTGATGATACCTATCAGCTTTTGGGCTAATTTATACCTCCTGCTACTGTTATATTTTACTCTCTACACACCTGTGTCTTATTGCGGTCCACCAACGTAGATACACAATTGTTTAATTTATACATGTGAACTAACATCATCTAACGTTGATTGTATATGTCTACAGTCATGGCCAAAAGTTTTGAGAATGACATAAATATTAATTTTTACAAAGTCTACTGCTTCACTTTTTCTAATGGCAATTTGCATATACTCCAGAATGTTATAAAGAGTGATCAGCTTAACAGCAATTACTTGCAAAGTCAATATTTGGCTAGAAAATGAACTTTATCCCCCAAAACACATTTCAACATCATTGCAGCCCTGCCTTAAAAGGACCAGCTAACCTCTTTTCAGTGATTGCTCCATTAACACAGGTGTGGGTGTTGATGAGGACATGGCTGGAGATCAATCTGTCATGATTAAGTAAGAATGACACCACTGGACACTTTAAAAGGAGGCTGGTGCTTGGCATCATTGTTTCTCTTCTGTTAACCATGGTTATCTCTAAAGAAACACGTGCAGTCATCATTGCAATGCACAAAAATGGTCTAACAGGGAAGTGTATCGCAGCTAGAAAGATTGCACCTCAGTCAACAATCTATCGCATCATCAAGAACTTCAAGGAGAGAGGTTACATTGTTGCCAAAAAGGCTCCAGGGCGCCCAAGAAAGACCAGCAAGCGCCAGGACCATCTCTTAAAAGTGTTTCAGCTGCGAGATCGGGCTACCAGCAGTGCAGAGCTTGCTCAGGAATGGCAGCAGGCAGGTGTGAGTGCATCTGCACGCATGAGAGGCGGAGACTCTTGGAGCAAGGCCTGGTCTCAAGGAGGGCAGCAAAGAAGCCACTTCTCTCCAGAAAAAACATCATGAACAGACTGATATTCTGCAAAAGGTACAGGCAGTGGACTGCTGAGGACTGGGGTAAAGTTATTTTCTCTGATGAATCCCCTTTTCGATTGTTTGGGACATAAGGAAAACGCCTCATTCGGAGAAGACAAGGTGAGCGCTACAACCATTCTTGTCTCATGCCAACTGTTAAGCATCCTGAAACCATTCATGTGTGGGGTTGCTTCTCAGCCAAGGGAATCGGCTCTCTCACAGTCTTGCCTAAAAACACAGCCATGAATAAAGAATGGTACCAGAATGTCCTCCAAGAGCAACTTCTCCCAACCCTCCAAGAGCAGTTTGGCGATCAACAATGCCTTTTCCAGCATGATGGAGCACCTTGCCATAAAGCAAAGGTGATAACTAAATGGCTCAGGGAACAAAACATAGAGATTTTGGGTCCATGGCCTGGAAACTCCCCAGATCTTAATCCCATTGAGAACTTGTGGTCAATCATCAAGAGACGGGTGGACAAACAAAAACCTAAAAATTCTGACAAAATGAAAGCATTGATTGTGCAAGAATGGACTGCTATCAGTCAAGATTTGGTCCATAAGTTGATTGAGAGCATGCCAGGGAGAATTGCAGAGGTCCTGAAGAAGAAGGGTCAACACTGCAAATATTGACTTGCTGCATTAACTCATTCTAACTGTCAATATAAGCTTTTGTTACTCATATGTTTGCAATTATATTTCTGTCTGTGATAAAAACATCTGATAAACACACATAAAAACCAGAGGGCAGCAGATCATGTGAAAATATAATATTTGGGTCATTCTCAAAACTTTTGGCCATGACTGTAATCTGGACCATATATAGGTGTTAATGGGGTGGCATACACTGATATCTCCTAATACTAAACAAGTTTTAACCAAAATTGGCACAATATTACAACTACAATGCTTACAAGGGCTGACACCTTATACAAAAATATTTTATACAAAAAAGATAAGATATGAAGAGTTAATAATCTTTAAAGTTAGAGCATAAAAGAAAAAAGTGCAAATTGTCACCAAAAAATGGATATATGAACAGTATGTGTCAAAGTTTCCTGGAAAGTGTAAGGAAACTTGAGGGACTTTCAAAATCCTATTCCAAACAAGCATTTGCTCTTCATCTAATACTATTGTTAAACTAAGTAACCTATGTATTTACCAAGCAAACTGCATATTTATCAAGTATTTGGTAGCTTCTTCCATCCACTCTTCATCACTTCTAATAATTATTTAGCAAAAATCTATTTTCATCCAACTGCCAGAACACAAACATCCTGGATCCACAGAAAACAGCTTAGCATTTGACGTCAGTAGCCATCTTCAATTACTGGCTCTGCCCCTAGCACGTAATTAAAGGGAGGGTTTTTGCCCTATAAGTAGCACAGCGGGGCACAGGAACAGTGCCAGCTCTGGACAATCAGCTCAACGCTTGAGCTGAGGAAACCATGGGGGCCTTCAAGGGCCTTTGGGCATCGATATGTGCCCTTCTCATACTAAATGCCTGCCTTCAGGCACAAGGTAGGTAGATAACATCTTTTGTTAAGTATTGTCCATTTAACTTCCATATTCAATTACTAAAAAATGTTTCTTCTGTTATTATAAATACATGATTTTAACCATTCTATTGTGAAATTCTTTGTCTTTCAATGATTGGATGAATTCATTGAGGACCAATAAGTGGCGTTGGTTACCAATTTTGCATAAATATTATATTGTCATATATGGTACACTTGGGGCATTGTTGCGCTGCATTTTTTCTCCTCATTCATTAGCATGGGAGCTATGAGCTGAGCTGTTACTAATATTGTAGTTACTAGGGATCCATTTCATAACAAAGAGTATTTTTTAATATGGTTTGTAAAGCATCTGGTCCCTATTGTGTTGGCAAACTATTAATAATTTCTTAAAAGCCAGACAATAAGAGATCTCCTAAATATTAACTGAATAAAAGTTGGACAACAACAAAAGATTTCTAGGAGGCTACCAGAATCTTGAGTCATATACATAAGGCTTTAAACAAATAGTTATATGAAAAAGTTTGGGCACCCCTATTAATCTTAAGCTTAATGTTTTATAAAAATTGGTGTTTTTGCAACAGCTATTTCAGTTTGATATATCTAATAACTATTGGACACAGTAATTTTTCTTCCTTGAAATGAGGTTTATTGTACTAGCAGAAAATGTGCAATCTGCATCCAAACAAAATTTGACAGGTGCATAAGTATGGCCACCCTTATCATTTTCTTGTTTTAAATACTCCTACCTACTTTTTACTGACTTACTAAAGCACTTTTTTTGGTTTTGTAACCTCATTGAGCTTTGAACTTCATAGCCAGGTGTATGAAATCATGAGAAAAGCTACTTAAAGTGGCCACTTGCAAGTTGTTCTCCTGCTTGAATCTCCTCTGAAGAGTGGCATCATGGGCTCCTCAAAACAACTGTCAAATGATCTGAAAACAAAGATTATTCAACATAGTTGTTCAGGGGAAGGATACAAAAAGCTGTCTCAGAGATTTAACCTGTCAGTTTCCACTGTGAGGAACATAGTAAGGAAATGGAAGAACACAGGGACAGTTCTTGTGAAGGCCAGAAGTGGCAGGCCAAGAAAAACATCAGAAAGGCAGAGAAGAAGAATGGTGAGATCAGTCAAGGACAATCCTCAGACCACCTCTAGAGCTGCAGCATCAACTTGCTGCAGATGGTGTCACTGTGCATCGGTCAACTATACAACACACTTTGCACAAGGAGAAGCTGTATGGGAGAGTGATGCAAAAGAAGCCGTTTCTGCAAGCACGCCACAAACAGAGTCGGCTGAGGTATGCAAAAGCACATTTGGAGAAGCCAATTTCTTTTTGGAAGAAGGTCCTGTGGACTGATGAAACCAAGATTGAGTTGTTTGGTCATACAAAAAGGCGTTATGCATGGCGTCAAAAAAACACAGCATTCCAAGAAAAACACTTGCTACCACAGTAAAATTTGGTGGAGGTTCCATCATGCTTTGGGGCTGTGTGGCCAATGCCGGCACCGGGAATCTTGTTAAAGTTGAGGGACGCATGGATTCCACTCAGTATCAGCAGATTCTTGACAAAAATGTTCAAGAATCAGTGACAAAGTTGAAGTTACGCAGGGGATGGATCTTTCAGCAAGACAATGATCCAAAACACCGCTCCAAATCTACTCAGGCATTCATGCAGAGGAACAATTACAATGTTCTGGAATGGCCATCCCAGTCCCCAGACCTGAATATCATTGAACATCTGTGGGATCATTTGAAGAGGGCTGTCCATGCTCGGCGACCATCAAACTTAACTGAACTGGAATTGTTTTGTAAAGAGGAATGGTCAAAAATACCTTCATCCAGGATCCAGGAACTCATTAAAAGCTACAGGAAGCGACTAGAGGCTGTTATTTTTGCAAAAGGAGGATCTACTAAATATTAATGTCACTTTTCTGGTGAGGTGCCCATACTTATGCACCTGTCAAATTTTGTTTGGATGCAGATTGCACATTTTCTGTTAGTACCATAAACCTCATTTCAAGGCAGAAACATTACTGTGTCCAATAGTTATTAGATATATCAAACTGAAATAGCTGTTGCAAAAACACCAATTTTTATAAAACATTAAGCTTAAGTTTAATAGGGGTGCCCAAACTTTTTCATATAACTGTATATAGCATATTTAGAATTATTCTATCTTAACGGTAATTACAACGTTATCAACATTTGTCTGCAATGTAGCATTTAAACATGAGTTGTTCATTAACAGGTTGTTTGAAGCTGGTTTTTGTATGGTCATTTCGTTAATATTATTTAATTTTGAAAACAATAATTACTTCTAATTCTACTCCTGTCCCCTCCCCCTGAAAAGACACAATTCTAATAAATGGAAAAATATGAATTAATGACAACATTTGTTCTTCAAACTGCTTACATCTGATGTGTAATTTATTTAAAACAGCAGCCATGCAAGTTTCTGCTGCAAGAGACGCCAAGGAACTGAAACAGAACAGTGTTGAATGCCAAAAGACATCAAGAGAGATTTAAATGAAAATTAAAGGGGTTGTCCAATACTAGGACAACCCCTTTGCACTCTGAATGTTTGCTCCTTTAAAATAAAGATTCCCATACTCACTTGCGTTCCGGGGGCTCACGTGAGATTCTTACGTCATATGAGCACTATGCCCAGTCAGCGTTAGAGTCACTGTCCCTTCCTTCGGACATATAAGTGATCAAGTGCTCATGTGACATACAACCTCATGTGAGCTCCGGTAACTCATGTGCCGATACTGCTGGAACGACGCCGGCACCGGAGGTCAATATAGATGTTTTTATTTCACCGGATGGCAAACATTCAGAGTGAGGGAACCAGCATTGGATAACCCTTTTAAAATGAGAATTATGAAAAGGGTATAATGAAAATGTTGCTGTTACTTTTGAAGTTGGAGATTAAGGGCTTGTTTCCACAATGAAATTAATAGTTTTTTTGCTTGGTCATAGTCAATGAGAGATAATATGAGTGGTGTGTGCCCCAAAGCAAAACTGAAACCACTTCCAATAACACCACTAAGGTCTTGTTAGAGTCAACTTCCCAACATTAGCCTCTGGATAACATACACCTGAAACTGCACAGAATTTACAATCATGTCATTTGACCTTGATCTGAATGTTTCTTCTCTTTATCATTTCAATGTATATTGCTAAATTTTCCCATATGATAGAATACAATGCGTATTCATCTAGAAAAATAACAAATAAAAACTAATCCATTTATGACCAATAAAATAAAATTCAAACCATTTGAAAACGTTGAAAAACAAATATCAATTGTCTTTTACGAATGTCAGGAACACTTTTCATGATCTAAGGTCACATTTTCTTTACTTATAAGATGACCATGTTCTTAATCACTAAACTTCTCAATGACTGAACTCAGATGTGGCTGATTACTACCACTTCCAACAAGAGAGACCAGCAGCTATTATTGCTCTATTAACAGCATTGATCAGATATTAACTGATCTCTATGCAAAGCATCCTAAGAGTTCTGTGACCGGCACACAGTTTTCCCATGGTTCAGTTTTCTTGGACTCATTGTCACCCACTGCCATTTGCTGTCTTTGTGAGACATTATATTCTCCTCCATAAGCTATGAAGTTACAGAAGAAGCTTCAATGAGGAATACTACGATGATGACATTTTTCCCAATGGCCTTAGACATTAAATTGTCAGCAAACATTGGTAGAGTTATGGGCCCATAGCTATCTACTTGCCTCTTATTGCAGATCCATAAAACATAGATTTGTGAGAAAACTGAGTGCAAGAAATTCATTGATGGTGTCATTCAAAATTACAACACGTCCCTAAAAAAAAGCCCTCAAGCATCTATGTGGACTGATGAATAAAAAGTTATGTCTCTTGGAACAAGGAGAGAAAAAAATAAAAATTGAAAAATGGAAAATCACCAGATCTTGAAGATGTTAAATAAAACATTGTTATCATGATATATGTTATAAAACACAGGATTATAGTCTTTAGATATATCAAGGGGGCAAGAAATAAGTAAAATTTGCAATGCCAGACCGTTTTTTTACTTCGGTTTGCTGTATTGCTCACTTACCCTTTGGCTGGTAACAGCCATGCAGTTTTGAGTTCAAAGTCAACATTAACATAGCCTAGTTGTACGGTTCTCTGGAATATTTGCTTCAAACAGTACTGTCCAGGATTAGATACTTTTGTCCACTCGGATTAACAAAAAGAAAACTGTTCAAATAGCTCAGAATGTAAATATACGGTACATAAACCAAAGTGATGAACAGACAAAATACTCCATAAGTATAGAAACATACCACAAACCATCTAAAGTCAATAGCAAAGCATTGTGAGTAACGTACTGCTCCTCAGAGAAGTCATTCTCCCCATAAAGGCTCACGACAGTATTTTCAATATGTATGCTAGCCATTAAAAATATGGATTGCGCTTATAACAATGTTATTCAATGGGGCAGTGCAGATGAATTATTATTTTCACTGACGGATTAGCAGCATGCACGATTTTCCTCCGAGAATGGGATGCCACTCGCCCATTCAAGTCTAAAGGTCCGTGAAAAATAAACAACTGCACTCAGGTGACATCCGAGTACTGTATATACTCGTGTATAAGCCGAGATTTTCAGCACCTTTTCTTGTGCTGAAAATGCCCCCTTGGCTTATACACGAGTCATTGGGCAGAAACCAGCAGGGGAGGGGGTGCCGCGGCAGGAGCCGGTGGCTGGGACATCATACTCAACCTCCCCGTGCCATCGCTGAATGTCCTGGCAATCCTCCGTTGTACCCGGCTTCCTGCATGCTCTCCTGTGCTGAGCGGTGACGTAATACTGCTCTTCAAGGTCATGTAATATGGACGCGATGCCACTCCCATAGGCGTGGCTGTTATGTTACGGTAGCTGAGGAGTGCAGGCAAAAAAGGAAATACACCAGAGCAGTTGGAATCTATGAGATTGCAGTACCCTGACTAACCACCGCAACTAGAGGCAGCCGTGGAGCGTTCCTACGTTGGTCCTAGACGCCTCGTCACAGCCTGAGAAACTAACTACACCTAAAGATAGAAATAGGAAAGCTATCTGCCCCGTAGCAGAACCCCAAAGATAATAGAAAGCCCCCAAACATGTAATGGCGGTTAGACAAGAGGAAATACTGACACAGAAAGAAAATAGTATGAGCAAACGCTGGGGCCCAAACTACTAAATAGAAAAGGATAGGAAGGGTACTTACTGCAATCCCAGAAAACCCTGAAAAAACACCAACTCTACCAATCTCAAAATCACCTGAGATCACACGACCTCCACCACCCAAATTAGCTCTCTGGTGCAACAAAAACAGCAGCCACTGAAAAAACTGGAAAAAGCAAAAGCACAAAACACAGTGGCTGGACTAAACTGAGAGGGCAAAAGCCCCCGGAGGGGACCCAGAAGGCCCCCACAGAAGTGCAGGACCAAATGCAAAAATATAGCAAAAACACAAAATAAGAAATTGTCTTATCTGATAGCAGGAGATGCAGACACGACACAGCAGGCTACAAGGGAAACTGGAAAGAAGGATTCAGACCAGAACAATTGATCACCGGCAACCCTGATGGGAAAATTACTCCCTTATATAAGACCAATCAGTAACACCTGATTCCCAGTCCTCACAATCCTCACTAGTACCGCTTGTAACCACCAGAGGGAGCCTCTGCTCAGAACTCATCTCAAACCCATTCACAACAGTACCCCCCCCTTGAGGAGGGGTCACCGAACCCTCATTTGAGCAACCAGGTCGGTCAGGATGAGTTCTATGATACGCACGGATAAGTCTCCTAGCATGGATGTCCGAAGCAAACACCCAAGAATTGTCTTCCTGACCATAACCTCTCCATTTAACCAAATACTGGAGTCTTCGTCTAGAAAAACGAGAATCCAATATTTTCTCAACCACATACTCCAGATTGCCCTCAACCAAAACAGGGTCAGGAGGCACAGCAGCAGGAACCACTGGCTCAACAAACCTCTTCAACAAGGACTTGTGGAACACGTTATGGATCTTAAATGTCCCTGGAAGAAGCAAACGAAAAGAAACAGGATTAATAATCTCCATGATCTTATAAGGTCCAATGAACCTAGGCTTAAATTTAGGAGATGCTACTCTCATAGGAATATTCTTTGAGGACAACCAGACCAAGTCCCCCACTTTAAACCGAGGACCATCAGTCCTATGCCGGTTAGCAAACCGCTGGGCCTTCTCCTGAGAGAGGGACAACCTCTCCACTACCTGGTCCCAAATCTGCTGCATACGCTCAACAACAGAGTCAACACCTGGACAGACAGAAGCCTCCGTCTGTCCTGAAGAAAATCGAGGGTGAAACCCAGAATTACAGAAAAACGGAGACATCAAAGTGGCAGAGCTAGCCCTATTATTAAGAGCAAACTCAGCAAAGGCAAAAAAGAGACCCAGTCATCCTGATCAGCAGACACAAAGCATCTTAGATAAGTCTCCAATGTCTGGTTTGTTCTCTCAGTTTGACCATTGGTCTGAGGATGAAATGCCGAGGAGAAAGACAATTGAACACCCAGTTTAGAACAAAAAGTCCTCCAAAATCTGGAAACAAACTGGACTCCTCTGTCAGACACAATGTTCTCAGGAATGCCTTGTAAACGAACCACGTGCTGAAGGAACAACGGCACCAATTCAGAGGAGGAAGGCAACTTAGGTAATGGCACAAGATGTATCATTTTGGAAAACCTATCACAAATTACCCAGATGGTGGTCATTCTCTGAGAAACAGGAAGATCGGAAATGAAATCCATAGAGATATGGGTCCATGGTCTTTTGGGCACAGGCAATGGCATCAACAAACCACTAGAGCGAGAGCAAGGCTTGGAGCGAGAGCAAGTCCCGCAGGACTGCACAAATTCCCTGACATCGCGAGACAAGGTAGGCCACCAAAAGGACCGACTAACCAAGTCTCTGGTACCAAAAATTCCGGGATGCCCAGCCAATGCGGAACAATGAATCTCAGACATCACACTCTTTTTCCATTGGTCCGGGACAAACAATTTTCCAACAGGGCAGCGCTCGGGCCTATCCTCCTGACACCCCTCCAGAGCAAGTCTCAAATTGGGCGAGATGGCGGAAAGAACTACACCCTCCTTCAAAATAACAGAGGGATCAGATAGCTCAGGAGAGTCCGCAAGGAAACTCCTCGAGAGGGCATCCGCCTTAACATTCTTAGTGCCAGGAAGAAAGGAAACCACAAAATTAAAACGTGTGAAAAACAAGGCCCACCTGGCCTGTCTAGGATTGAGTCGCTTGGCAGATTCCAGATAGACCAGATTCTTATGGTCCGTAAGGACCACCACCTGATGTTTGGCTCCCTCCAGCCAATGTCTCCACTCTTCAAAAGCCCACTTCATGGCCAATAACTCCCGATTACCCACGTCATAATTACGTTCAGTAGGAGAAAATTTTCGAGAGAAAAAGGCACAAGGGTTACTTTTAGAGGTCTCTGGATCTTTTTGGGACAAAACGGCACCTGCCCCAATTTCAGAGGCATCAACCTCCACCTGAAATGGCAGAGAAACATCAGGCTGCCGTAGAACAGGAGCAGAAGTGAATCTCTGCTTAAGTTCCTGAAACGCAGAGACTGCCTCAGGAGGCCAATTCACCACATCAGAACCCTTTCTGGTCAAATCAGTTAATGGTTTAACAATAACAGAGAAATTACCAATAAATTTACGATAAAAATTGGCAAAACCCAAAAATCTCTGAAGAGCCTTTAATGAAGTAGGTTGGACCCAATCACAGATGGCCTGAACCTTGACCGGGTCCATTTCAATAACAGATGGGGACAAAATGAATCCCAGAAATGAGATCTTCTGTACGCCAAAAAGACACTTTGATCCCTTCACATACAGAGCATTCTCTCTCAAAATCTGGAATACAGTTCGAACATGCTTCACATGAGAGTCCCAGTCATTAGAAAAAAATCAAGATATCATCCAAATAAACAATCAGAAACTTGTCCACAAAATCCCTGAAAATGTCATTCATGAAGGACTGGAAGACGGAAGGAGCATTAGTGAGCCCAAAGGGCATCACAAGGTACTCAAAATGCCCTTCAGGGGTGTTAAATGCCGTCTTCCATTCATCCCCGTGCTTAATGCGAATAAGGTTATACGCCCCCCTGAGGTCAAGCTTGGTAAACCAAGTAGCGTTTTTCACCCTGGAAAACAGGTCAGAAATCAAGGGTAACGGGTATTGATATTTCACAGTAATATTGTTCAAGAGACGATAATCAATACACGGCCTTAATGAACCATCTTTTTTGGCCACAAAGAAAAAACCGGCACCTAAGGGTGAAGAGGATGGTCTGATATGACCCTTCTCCAATGATTCCTTGATATAAGACCGCATAGCGTCATGTTCAGGTACAGACAAGTTAAAAAGGCGACCTTTAGGGAATTTACTACCCGGCACTAATTCAATAGCGCAGTCATAGCTCCTATGGGGAGGTAAGGATGCAGATTTACTTTCGCTAAACACATCAGAAAAATCAAACAAAAAGTCAGGAACATCCTCAGCCTGGGGGGAGGCAGAAAAAACAGGAGTGTTGGTATTAACACATTGGCAGCCCCAACTGGTTACAGACACAGATTTCCAATCCAAAACAGGATTATGAGACTGTAACCAAGGGAAACCCAGCACGATAATGTCATGCAGATTATATAGAACCAAAAATTTGCAGCACTCCTGGTGATCAGGTTCAACCCTCATTATCACCTGAGTAGAAAACTGGGGTTTATTCTCAGCCAAAGGGGTAGAATCGATCCCCAGTAAAGGAATAGACTTCTGTAGGGGTATCAAGGGAAACCCACAACGTTTAGCAAAATCATAATCCATCAGGTTAATAGCTGCTCCAGAATCAACGAAAGCCTGAGCAGAAAATGAGGACAGAGAGCATATCAGAGTGACAGTTAATAAAAACTTAGTCTGAACACTACCCAAGACAACTGAGCGTGCAAAACGTCTTCCCCGCTTAGGGCAGACTGAAATAGCATGAGAGGCATCACCACAGTAGAAACATAACCCATTGCGCTTTCGAAACTCATGACGCTGTGCCCCAGACACCACTCCATCACACTGCATGGGCTCAGCAGCTGGCTCACAAGGCAACACCACTCCACGCATACTTCTCCGCTCACGCAAACGTCTGTCAATTTGAATCGCTAAAGACATAGAATCATTGAGACCAGAGGGGACAGGGAATCCCACCATAACATCCTTTACATTATCCGACAGACCCTTCCGGAAAAGGGCCGCCAAAGCGTCGTCATTCCATTTGGTCAGGACTGCCCACCTACGGAATCTCTGACAGTATAACTCAGCGTCATCAAGCCCCTGATTTAATGCCAACAAGGCTTTTTCAGCTTGATCAGTGACATTAGGCTCATCGTACAATAACCCCAAAGCCTGAAAAAATGCATCAACATCACTCAAAACAGGATCCCCAGGTGTCAGGGAAAAAGCCCAATCCTGAGGATCGCCGCGCAGGAGAGAGATGATAATTTGAACCTGCTGCGCTGCGTTTCCTGAGGACTTAGATTTTAAGGCAAGAAACAATTTACAATTATTTTTGAAATTCTGAAACTTAGCTCGATCCCCTAAAAACAAATCTGGCATGGGGATCCTAGGTTCCACAACAGGCAACCTAGCAAGATATGCAGCAATACTCCGAACCTCAGTGGCAAGCTGATCCACACGGCCAGACAACTGTGCAAACTCCATTGGGAGAAAAGATCCTCCCCAGCACCCAGAGATACAGAGGGAAAAAAAAAAAATGCAACAAACAGAAAAATATCTCTGACAACTTTTCTTCCTTCAAAATATTTTTTCCCTTCTGTGAGTACCATACAATTTTTATGGCCGGTGATACTGTTATGTTACGGTAGCTGAGGAGTGCAGGCAAAAAAGGAAATACACCAGAGCAGTTGGACTCTATGAGATTGCAGTACCCTGACTAACCACCGCAACTAGAGGCAGCCGTGGAGCGTTCCTACGTTGGTCCTAGACGCCTCGTCACAGCCTGAGAAACTAACTACACCTAAAGATAGAAATAGGAAAGCTATCTGCCCCGTAGCAGAACCCCAAAGATAATAGAAAGCCCCCAAACATGTAATGGCGGTTAGACAAGAGGAAATACTGACACAGAAAGAAAATAGTATGAGCAAACGCTGGGGCCCAAACTAACTAAATAGAAAAGGATAGGAAGAGTACTTACTGCAATCCCAGAAAACCCTGAAAAAACACCAACTCTACCAATCTCAAAATCACCTGAGATCACACGACCTCCACCACCCAAATTAGCTCTCTGGTGCAACAAAAACAGCAGCCACTGAAAAAACTGGAAAAAGCAAAAGCACAAAACACAGTGGCTGGACTAAACTGAGAGGGCAAAAGCCCCCGGAGGGGACCCAGAAGGCCCCCACAGAAGTGCAGGACCAAATGCAAAAATATAGCAAAAACACAAAATAAGAAATTGTCTTATCTGATAGCAGGAGATGCAGACACGACACAGCAGGCTACAAGGGAAACTGGAAAGAAGGATTCAGACCAGAACAATTGATCACCGGCAACCCTGATGGGAAAATTACTCCCTTATATAAGACCAATCAGTAACACCTGATTCCCAGTCCTCACAATCCTCACTAGTACCGCTTGTAACCACCAGAGGGAGCCTCTGCTCAGAACTCATCTCAAACCCATTCACAACACGTGGCGTTCATATTCATGGCCTTAATGAGAGGTATTACGTCACCGCTCAGCACAGGAGAGCTGCAGGAAGCCGGGTACAACGGAGGATTGCCAGGACGTTCAGCGATGACACGGGGAGGGTGAGTATGACGGGGGTGAACGGAGGACAGGGGAAGCATGGAGGAGGACAATGAGCGCGAAGCAGGACGGGGGGAGGACAGAGAGCACAGAGGAGCACAGAGCAGGACGGGGGGAGGATGGAGGGCACAGAGGAGCACGGAGCAGGACGGGGGGAGGATGGAGAGCACAGAGGAGCATGGAGCAGGACGGGGGGGCACAGGAGGACGGAGCAGGAACGGGGGAGCACAGCGGAGGACGGAGCAGGAGGGGGGAGCACAAAGGAGAATGGGAGAGCACAGAGCTGGATGGGGGAGCAAGGAGCAGGACGGGGCAACACAGAGCAGGACGGCAGTTTATACACCCGGCTTATACGCGAGTCAATAAGTTTTCCCAGTTTTTTGTGGCAAAATTAGGGGGGTCGGCTTATACAGGGGTCGGCTTATACATGAGTATATACGGTACTTGTTTTTTTCAATAATACTGTGATTTTTAACAAAACTAACACAAAACCAGGTGTCATTGTGATATCCAAGTCTTTAGTCCTACTTTGTAATGAGCCATGTACAGTACCTGCTTGTGCAATATTTTTTTTTCAGATTTTAGTAACATTATTTATTTCCATACTTTATCTTAAAAAAATTTCAGTTTTCAGTATTAATAAAGGACAACAATTAACCAAAATAATATACCTGGTGCACAAATGTACATACCATAACCTAGATGTTTTCAGCTAAAAAACTAGAAACATATTAGTATGAGCAGTGGTAGTGATAATAATATTATAATATACATATGCATATATTTTATACATCTTAATATTGTGTTTTTGCTTACAGGGGAAGAATTCAATCAGTTTAACCGCAATTATGAAAGTCCTGATTTGGATAATGCACTCTCCGGTTTGTAAATTATTTTTTTTTTTACAATAAACAATTTTTAATGTAAAGAAACCCTCCTCCCATCAAAGTTTTATCCTAAAAATATATCATAATCATCACATTACAGCACTGTGTACTTACAATTGCTCATTTGCCTTTCTGCACAATTAATTCTTCTCTTTTCTCTGCTCTATGAAGAAACAGAAAGTCTCTTGTCCCTGCATTTATCATTACCTTCTGCAACTCCTGACCCAGCTGCTCCCTCCTACCGCCGTCAGGGACTTTTGCAGTGACTGATGACTCAAACAGGGAAAATTATCTTCCTGTTTCTGCATAGCGCTTATAAAGATTCAGCTAGTCAGTTTTTAATCATGTGATGTCATAGACCTTATGGAAAAGAGGAGTACTCAAGGACAAAATGAAACCTTCTAAGCTCTGTGTAGAATACGGAGGTCAATTTTCCCCGTATGAGTCATGAGTCGCTGCAAAAGTCCTTGGCAAGTTGGAGGAGGGAGCAGCTGGGTTGAAAAAGGGGATGATAAATGAAGGAACAAGAGACTTTATAATTCTACATAGAGCAGATAAAAGAGAAGAATTATTTGGGTAGAAAGGCAAAATGAGCAATAGTAAGTACACAGTGCTATGTAATATAATGGGTGCAATTTATTAGGAGGATAAAACTTTGATGGGAGGAGTACTTATTTAATTCTGAAAATAAATCTGTCTGTATATTTTAGAATGGAAATGATTTTGCCATCTAATAGTCAGCATCATTTTTAGAAATAACGTATTACCAAAGGTGTAGTTTTCATGTGATACCTCGTCAAGTATTATAATCAGATGTTCTTCCCACAGATGATAGAAACAGCAAAGAAGCTTCATCTGCTGGCATCCAACAGCAGATGAATGATAATTTCAATGATGACTCCAGTAAGGCAAATAATACGTGGTACTACAATCAGAGGAACAGCTATGACAAGAGTAAGTTATTATGGTCCTCACGCTAAAATTACTCAGAGTCAGAATTTAGACATTTTATCCCTTACCTACAGCTTTTTGACATTTCATTCAGGATAATATAAAATTCACTTTTATATACATGACATGAAATCATAAGATGTATAGTTATGAGGCGGATATTTACAGGAGTTTTCTAGTTGTAGGATTTACATAAAATGTCTTAAAACCATAATAGTAAAATTATAAAATCATTCAGGTCAGAATCATACATTGTTACCAGCGCACCCACACATTTTGAGGCCAATTTATTATTGCACTTGTGACTGTAGTTTGTTGAGTTATTAGTCTTTTGCAATTTTTTTTGTGCCAAATTCATTTTTCTTTTGTGTTTATTTTTTTTCCACTTGCCACTGCGGGCTTAGCGATTCTAGATGTTTTCACTTCATTTGTCATTTGTGACTTTTCAAAAAGTGTAAAAATTTCTTTCAATTGTACTCAGTCAAAACCTGAAGTTTTTTCAAATACGTCCGAAATTTTTGCAACATTTTCAGAAATGTGCAACTTTTTGCACTAGTTTGCAAAATTGGTTAATGACAGAAAAAAGACAATTTTTTACGTGACATAAAATTCATGAACAGTATGCGCCATTTTGATTAATTTAATGCGATAAACGTCATCAAATAGCACAAGTCAAAAAAAAGAAAAGTGACCTAAAAATGACAGATGGAAGCGATGATTGGCTGAGAACTAGAAAACACTGTGTTTGATTAATATCTGTAATCATGGCTTGTTCCGGGAACATCCCCAGAAGAAAACAAGCAAAACGCGCGTCAGGGTGAAGGGATGTGATGCTGGTGCTTTAATAGATGCAGATGGTTATACTATTAAAAGTAAAAACCTATGTACTTTATTTTTATGCTGTTCAATTATTTCATCATGCAAGATATGGGTGACTAAGGAGACCACTAATCAATCTATAAGTCTATATTAATACATTATTGTTGACATACATTGTTCCTTGTACTCCATGTATTGCAGTTTTCCTGTTTGACCTGCTTTTGTGTTTCTTCTGTTGAGGAACCTTTTTATACATCTTTGCTATTATTATTTTTCAATAAAGTAATTTATTAATGTTGGAGATCTTTGTTTCACTTTTTTTCTGGAGATGTATCTCATCTCTGGTACCTCTGTTATGTTCTATGAATTAAATGATGGACATTAATTAATTCCTTGTGTTATTACCTGGACAAACACATGTTGATTAATGGAAAGTTACAGTATCTGCTGTCCTACTTAATGCAGAATATAGATCAAATTGACCACATTATCATACTTTATCTAATAGATATTTACAATTTGTCATCTATCTCAGGCACTGAGAAATCTCCACAGCTCACTTTCATTGCTCCAACAACTCCTCCAGTTTTGAGAAGTAAGTTTTTTGGAAATATAAATAATACAAAAGCAAAATTGACTTCTCGTCATAAGATATCTACTGAATGAGCATGAAGTACAGACTCTATCAGATTATCTTGCTTCACAGGTATTGTTTCTTCTCATAATGGTCAAGTCTGTAGCACCTGGGGTAACTCTTACTTCAAGACCTTTGATGGGGACATCTTCTACTATCCTGGCACTTGCAACTATATTTTTGCCTCAAACTGCAAGAGCAATTTTGAGGATTTTAACATCCAGTTTAGACGTTCAGTTGTGAATAATTTGCCCCACATCACCCACATTTCTATGAGGATTGAAGGAGTTTCTATTGAACTTTCCAGTGGAAATGTTGCATTCAATGGAGAACAGTACGTGAATTATTTTTGTTATAGCCTCATCAATTCTCCAAAACTTTTCTTTTTCAAAATTAATAACTTTAGGATTTAACATTTTTTGTATGTACCTTAATTTCCAGGGTGGATCTACCTTATAGTTTCTCAGGAGTCCAGATTGATAGAAGTGGTATCTACATCAAAGTCACTGCAAAACTTGGTCTGCAATTCATGTGGAATGAGGATGATGCAATTTTGGTAATTTGTACAAATTTTTTTTTCATGAAGAACTGAAGTTACAGTATCTGGCTCCCGTTTTGGCTTGCTCAATCTTTTCTTATATTACATGGAAGGCTATTTATCATTCACTTAATGCTACATTTTCCTTGAAGCAGCCACTTTGCCATACACTGGGAATGAGACAGCGGCAAATCAGCTCATTGTGAAGCACTGTTGGGTACACGGAGACATTCACAACATATATTTCCAAGTCATATTGTAGGAAATTTAAAAAGACTAGACAAAGGGAACGGTGAAGTAGTTGCTCACAACTGACAACTATATCAATCAGAGGCCATCTAGAAATTAAGATTGGAATTTGATTGGCTGCTGTTTGACTTCAGGGTGCTAGTTTCTATAAATTTCCCATATGGTGCTGCTATAATCACAACATAAAGCTTTATAATGAAACCTTTTCACTCACGGAACATTTCTTTTCTCCTTTCAGTTGGAACTTGACCCGGAATTTAACAATAAGACTTGTGGTTTGTGTGGGGACTTCAATGGCATTCCTACCTTCAATGAGTTTATTTCTAACAGTAAGATACATTTATATTCATTATTCTAAGAGTTACACAAATATTTGGAAGCTTTCGAGACTACTCAGGTCTCTTCATCAGGCAAAGACTAAAACAAAAACTGAAGAATCACATATTTATATACACAAAAGGACACAGGAATAGTGCAATAGGTAAGAGACCTGAGTAGTCTCGAAAGCTTGCAATTTGTTACCATCTTTTCAGTTAGCCATTAAAAGGTATCAACCACTGAGGACTCTCAAGTCTAAATATTTTTCTATCTACTGGCTAACACGGTACGAAGATACACATCTTTCCTATAACAAATATTTGGTCAATGCATAGTTAAATTATTATTTTTTTTTTACCTAGATGTAAAACTGACTCCTATTCAATTTGGAAATATGCAGAAGTTAAATGGACCTACAGAATTATGTCAGGATGTAACAATCCAGCCCCAAAATGACTGCACTGACTCTGTAAGTTCTAGTTTACCCCAGACAGCAACTGGTCAAGGATGCTTTATCATAGATTTAGATTGCTGCACAATGAGTTGAATTTAATAATTATCTATCTCTCTATCTATCTATCATCCATTTATTTGTCTATCTATATATAGAATATAAAGATGTTACCCACTTAATTAACAACTTTAGTTTTTTTTTCTTATTTTATACTCATTTACAGAGGAAACTTTGTTTATCGATCTTGACGAACTCTGCATTCTCATCTTGCAACCGTCTCGTGGACCCAACATTGTACATTGATGCTTGTGTACAGGATTTGTGCCGATGTGCAAAAAACGCAACTGGCTTCTGCCTTTGTAACACTTTTACTGAGTATTCCAGACAATGCGCTCATGCTGGAGGACAACCCAATAATTGGAGAAGTGCCAAGCTATGCCGTGAGTTCAATCACACTATCTTATGTGTTTTCATTGACTATTGATAGATAAAATTATAAGAAAAATAAAAGTAATAAATGGTCTGTCAACAATATATAACTATACAAACAACAAAGAGCAGCAGTATAGATTACTAATAAAAACAGATTTTATTAAACAAGATTTAAAGATATACAAACAGCTAGTTTAATCAACCAAGCAGGGTTAGCCAGCACAAATGTGGAGTATAAAGTGGTAGAAGTGGATACAAAGTCTAGTATAAATATGGCCAGTGATACATAAATGACTAAGTGGGATATAATGCTCCCTATAGAGTTATATGTCTGGAAGTGAATAAATGAATAGAAAGATAGAACTTACAAAGATTAAACACTGAATTCTGTGGGGTCCCTGACATCCCCACTGCCCCAACGCACGTTTCACTTCTTTGTCAGGAGACATTGGAGACGTGCCAAGGTATGTCATGAGTTCAATCACACTATCTTATGTGTTATCATTGACTATTGGTAGATAAATTTATAAGCAAAATAAAAGTAATAATTAAAGAGAGTCTGTCAACAATAAATAACTGTCCATAGCATTCTCAGTGCACCCTTGGTGTGGCCAAACAGTTCAGTGCAACTTCAGTCTACTACTGACTTTCAAAATATACATTCTTAACAACACTGTGGCATTTCAGTATAAAAATGTGATGCTAGTCACTTCTCATGGCTAAGCTGTGAGTCAGAAAAGTCGAGGAGTCAAAGGTCAGAAGCCAGGAGGGAATGTCATCGACCGAAGGAAGAGACAAAAGCATAGTCAGGTAACGTTCCGAGGTCAGAATACAAGGAGGATAATGGATTAGAGCAGGAGGGGTTAAACAGATGGATGGTCAGAACGAGGTTCAAGGTCAGGCAACGAAAGATCAAGCATACAGAACTCAAGGCATAGAGAGAACAAATCAAATTTAGCTGAATGTACATCTGGCAGAGGTCTGGGAGAAACTACTCAGTTAAGTAGCATGGCAATCACCTGGGATAATGAACACTTGGAGAAAGCCGATGCCTCCCAGTCTCAGATTGGATAGTTGAGCTGTCAATCAACACACTGACAGCTCAGCATGCCCCTGTACCAGACTGTATGACTGAGCTGTCAATCAAAGCACCGACAGCTTCAGCATGCCCTTGTGCTAGATTAGATGTCTGAGCTGTCAATAACTGCATCCCAGACACACTGATGGGTGAAACCATGACAAAAACATACTGTACATGGCTGTATTAACACAACTAGACTCTGACTGGACACGTGGTTCGGGCAGCATTAATCAGATGACATGTTACCATCAAGGTTTGAAGAAGTACTCATAAATAATAGTATTGGCCTTTACATTTTCATAGGAAAATAATTTGCTTTATGATATATCGACTACTTACACTAAAAAAGTAGTTACATTATGGATAGACTTAATATTTATACAATGTCATGAACAAGGAATTTTGTTTATTATTTAATACCATGTTTTTTTCTCAAAACAGCTGCTCTTCAGTGTAACTACAATCTTGAATACAAGGAATGTGGAAATGCATGCCCCGACACTTGCTCCAACCCTGAACGCTCATCGGTCTGCGATAACCACTGTATTGATGGATGCTTTTGTCCAGCAGGTATATCTCTAGACTTTATTTTATGAATTGTTTCTTCTATGTTACAAAAAGCTATGAACAAAGGTAACAATTCAAATATATTCAATAAACAGCAATAATTGCAAAACAACTAAATAATAACCAATAATAAAATAACAACATAATGCATGCTTACTCCATAAGCGACTCTCCATTTGGTTTTATTGTCCCAGATACTGAATAATGTCTGGCATTTATGCTGCGTTTTTAATGTTATCCCCAGGGTGGTATTATTAATGCTTGTTACCTATTACTAATGCATATTACCTATCCCCAGTAAAATAATTACCAGGCGTCAGTCTTCTATTCTTCCCAGTGCCGCTTGTCTCAGTTCTATTCTTATCTATCTATCTATCTATCTTTCTATCAATCTATGATATATATTTATCCATGTTGTTTATGTGTCTTTATTTAAGGAACTGTTTTTGATGACATCAATAACGCTGGCTGTATTCCCAAGCAGCAATGTTCTTGTACTTACAATGGACAGGTCTATGCATCAGGGATGGGATATTCAATTCAATGCCAATCTTGGTAAATACTCTTTGTCTTTCTACTCCCATGTTCTACACCCATGAAATTAATGAATTATATTTTGTTGCAGCTGTTAAATAAGTCTGTTCACATATTTACTAACTAGGGAAATGTAAACGTGAAGTTTTACTTTTGGAGCATTTGATCCATCTGTAAAACACAGGCAAAATTGTTGGTGTCTGTGAACAAAAATTGGCAAAACGGCATGGAGACAGGGGCGTAAGTATACAAGATGCAGAGTTTGCAATCACACCCTGGCCCTTGAGTCTAGGGACGTCCAAAAGGTCCTTTTGGCCCATATTAAAAGGCCCATTGCTCTTAAACACTTGCAATAGTTGGAAGCCATATTGGAGCTTTTGCATCGGGGACAACAATCTTCAAGTTATGCTACTGTGTGGAACTCATGAAATACTTAGCCACATCTTTCACAGAAAATTACTTTTATCCATTCCAAAATACAGAAGCAATATACTAAAGTCTGTATCCTGTAAAAAGATTATATGTTTATATGTTATGCTGAAGATTCAATTGTCTAAATTGAATTTGTGAAACCTCGTTAACCCAATAAGTGACTTTCTTAAACCTCTCTATATTTTTATTCATTTTTTAGCACTTGTTATGAAGGAAAATGGAGATGTTTAGAAAATGACTGCCCTGGAACTTGTGCAATTGAAGGAGGATCCCATATCACATCTTTTGATAGCACCCACTACGATTTTCATGGTGATTGCTCCTACGTTTTCTCTAAGGTAAGAAATATTTTAACAAAGCATTCTATGAGCAGTGCTGATTTTGTATGCTATATGTTTCACATCTTTGTGTGCTTCTGGTCTTTTCATCTCCACATGCAGCGTGATCTGTATATTATGTTATTTGCATAGGATTCTTTATAGGGAAAAAATGAAAGGATAAAAAAGCATACCTGTAAAAGAAAAATACAAATATAAGGTTTGTAAAAAAAACAACTGAAAACTTCAGCACTTTTTTTACAAGCCAGAAAATGATGCAAAAACTGCCTGTAGGAAGATAACATTTCTTCCAAATAATATTAGTAGGTGCTGTAGCTGTGTGTTCTGACTCAAAGTCAGATTACAGGACCACCGGTGAGGCCAAATTATGGGACTTGGCCCTCTCGGTCTTGAGCACTCGGAGAAAAGAAATGCATACTAGTAGTGAGCACAATCTTCTTTCTATTAACCATGTGAGCAAGATTGTTACACGATTTACCGACAAATGTAGATCCCATTGGAAATTTTCATCAGCCACTCTCTTCTTACAAACAAGTTGTGAGATTTTATTAGATATTATGTCTTTCTCCTTATACTACCCATAGCACACAGTTTTCTCAAAATATTGCATACGAGATAGGAAAATATTAGACCAAATATGAAACCTAAAGAAAAACATTAAACACAACAAAAGGCTATAAGGCTAATTAATACTAAAAATATAGAATATAAAAGAAAATATTAACCCTTCTATATCATAGGTTTCATGATTACGTTATAGAATTTGTTCAGTTTCATAAGATATTTAGCCCAATTTTGCAGTATGTGAGTATTTTATACTAGAACTATAAATTGTTTTACATGTATTCGTCATTCATTTCAGACAAGTGGAAACAACAAATTCAGCGTACTGGGAGAAATTCTTACATGTGGACTGACCAACACTGAGACATGCTTGAAGAGTGTCACCCTCAGTCTTGATGATGGAAAAGATGTATGTCACAAAGGCTGATATTGTTAGCATGTAACTTGTTGACTTTGCCACATATTCATTTTTGTTATGTATTTTATCTGTCTCACAGTTCATTTACATAAAACCATGCGGCAGCGTCTATGTGAACTCAATATACACTCAGCTTCCTATCTCATCAGGTAAGCTTCAAACACCAACCACACAGGGTAAATGAACCCAAAATGAATGCTTAATATACAGTAAATATACTGAATGATTCTCAAAAATATTCTGGAACATTAAATTACTCCATTAGCTCTTATCTAACAAAACAGATAAAACTTGTATCATTTTCCTAAAGTTCATTTTCACTGTAAGAATGCTCATTGATGATAATCTTGCAGTATAAGAGATTCTTCACTCATTGTATTTTTTCCTGTTTTTTTTCACGTTTTTTCGTGGCAAAAATGCAGCATTTCACATTACCAAAAAAGTAAATGAGATTTTTGAAAATCTCATGCACATGCTGCTTAGTTTTTCCTTGCAGAGTTGAACCTTCAAACGTTTTTCACCCAATGGGAAAAAAAAACGTTGTTCAGCGTTTTTGATGCTAGCGCTCTGATTTTTGCAGCAGAGAAATCTGCTGCAAATATTAAAACATAGGTCATGTTATCATGACATCATGACATGATCCATGACCTTGCACATTTGCGCTGAAACCTCCCAGGCTCTCGTCAAAGCTGGAAACACCGGCCCAGTGAGAGAGACCCATGGATTTCAAAGCTCATGACGGTGATCTGAAGAGGTGGCCAGGACAAAACAGTTAATGATGAGGAGTGATGGGGCTGGAGACTTGAGCCGTGAGGTGAGTATTTATATTATATATTTTATGGCGGTTAGGTTCAGAAAAATGGTTGCCAGCAGCCCCCAATTTGCTGAATCTGAGCAAAAGCGACGGGGGAAAAAATCTGCATTTTGACTAATGCGAATATTTCTAAAATCCAAGTAGAATTCGATTCCACATGTCTAGACCTTACACATGCATATTGTCAAAAAGTGCTAGATGTATTCATGTTTGTATTTTCTCCACAGCCAGTGTCACTATTTTCAAACCATCAACATTTTACATCATTGTACAAACTAAGATTGGAATTCAACTTCAAGTCCAGCTTATACCCACTATGCAAATCTACATCACAATTGACCCATCCCACAAAAATCAAGTGTCTGGTAAGTAACAGTGAAGTAAAAAATACACTGACTGTTAAAAGGTAAACTATTACTGTTATATTGATGACTGTGGAAGACAAACTGTGCAGCATTAGGCAAAATAGGACCAATGAAATCAGAGACAGTGACACAAAAATTTTGGTCAAACTGGGATTACATTGTTGATGTGCAAAATAAAAGTAAAGTCTTCACAGGTAGGTACAAAATACAAATTAGCACCTCCTGGGTTGAGCATACCCATCTCCTTCCCCAAATATACTTGTGGTAAACTACCAAACACTCAAACAAAAAAGAAACAAAAAGATGTGTATTACCTCTTACCAATATCACCAAAACTCTTCAGTAATAGTGTCTCTTGCTTCTCCAGTCAGTTCCCCCAACTTAAGAGCACACACTGAACATATTTCTAAACCATGTATTAAATCAGCACAACAACTAGACTTAATGAGGGCTACAGAGAACAAGCAAGGAAAGCAATAACAGACCCGTTACCCAAACTTGCCTATCATCCCTAAAAATGCAGTTCCAAATCAAAAATTGTAAAAGCCCTTAGCAAACTGTGTTTTGCTAGGGATAACTATCGTTTATGGATCTCTGGAGCCTGCACATGCACATTTACATACACACACATCTCTGCTACATTTGCACATCTACATGCACAGATAAAATACTAGGGAGAAAGTAGCGCAAATAGGCTCTTATCTGACATACAACTATATTTCTTAATCAGATTGTACTAACTCAATTTATGATTTAAAAAGCATTTTTAAATCATTTGTACATCTGCTGTGGATCCACTGGTTACAAAACTAACAAGCATGAATATAGGCTTTTATGTCTGATACTTGTATGCGATCATTTCCTGAGGAATATGTGCTTGACACTTTGAAATGTGTTGAATAGAATAAAAACCAAATATTTGAATAAATCACTGAGATTTGAAGTCTTCCTTACACAGCAGTGTGGGACATATCCACAAATTATTTCTATTCTCATCTACATAAACACACAGATCTGCTACATATGTACATTTACATACACACAGCTCTGCTACATATGCACATATAGATACACACAGCTCTACTACATGTAAATGTGGACAAACACAGCTCTGCTATATATGCAAATTTACATACACACAGCTCTGCAACTTAAGCACATATAGAAACATGCGGAAATGCTATATTGATATTTATATACACATGCAGCTCTGCTTTATGCACATCCCTATACACATACATACGGTTCTGCTGCATGCACATTTATATACACATACAGACACACATACATACTGTAAACATTATCCCATTTTGCAGTTCCTTTCAGGCATGTGACTGATTAAATGACCTCAAAAGTCCTGGAACTAGTTGGGTGGAAGGTTCTTCAGTTGCAATGGATGTGCAGCCTTTGTACAGATCTCTGTAGCTTCCTCTCCTGCTCTGCTCTGATCACAAAATTCAGTGTGGTGCAGAAACAAAAAGAGAAAGCAGGTCTCTCAGTGATCAGGTAGGACTCTGTGTCAGTTTTCTCCATCCCAGGAAGATGCCTTCAGACTATAAGACACATGCACTTTATAACAAGATTTTGTCTTGCTAAAAAGTGTGTCTTACAGTCCAAAAAATATGGTACTTTAGTTCACTGTCATTTGGTTAGGTAGATAAGAGGTCATTAGGGTCTGACGCTAGTACTACCACCGATCAGTTATTACTAGCTTTGTGACTGTTTCTAGGTACTGTAGATCAGCTTGTAATCTAATGCAGATCCTCACTCAGATAGTGTAGTAGAAAGCTCTTCCTGCATACAAACTCATACAAGAAAAGCTGTTTCCCACTCTGGGAGTTGGAGAACCTGGATTCAGAAAAATGTCCCCCCAATGGTGAGCTTTAGTCTGCAATTATAGATTTGGCATTTATTTAGTTCTTGTTTTCAGCATACTACATGAATAACACTAGAGGTCACTAGATAAGTATAGATATGACTAATCTGCTTGGGGAAAATAAATGGTTCCTGCCTAGCATGTTTAGAAAGGGTGCTAGGTGAAATATAAGCAATGGGTATGAAAAGCTTCTATGCAAACACTTTTAATATGTAGGGTTTTTCAATAAGATGCAGATTCTTTACTGCAAGAGCAGTGAGACTATGGAACCCTCTGCCACATGATGTCATAATGGTTGATTCACTACTAAATTCAAGAGGGGTCTATATGACTTTCTTGATAAATATAATATTTCAGGTTATGGGCACTAGATTCTGGGATAGGACGTTGATCCAGGGAGCTAGTCTAATTGCTGTATGTGGAGTCGGGAAAGGAATTTTTTCCCTTATATGGGGATTTGCCTTCCTCAGGATCAACATGTTAGGCTATGGGTTGAACTCGATGGACTTAAAAACTATGAATAATATGTCACAATCTATATGTTTTGAATGATGCATTGTTCATGACATAACTAAAATATTTAAATGAATTCAGGTCTGTGCGGCAATTATAACAGCGTTCAAGCAGATGATTTCCAAGTACTAAGTGGGGTCATTGAAGGAAGCGGCTCATCGTTTGCCAACACATGGAAGACCCAAGCCAGTTGTCCTAACGTTGTCTCAATTTATGAAAATCCATGCTCTGTCAGCATTGAAAACGGTAGGTCGCTCTTTGTATTAGCTTTGTATTAACTTTTCATCAGCCAGTGAAGAGCAATATACAATAAATGAAGTTAATCAATAAGAGTGATACTGTACTCAACTTATTTACATCTCTCTTGCTATCTTCCAGAGCAATACGCAACACACTGGTGCTCAATGATAAGTGATACCAATGGACCTTTTTCAGAATGCCATTCCAGAATTAACCCAGTCAACTACCAAACGGTATGCCATTCCATTTATTGTAATTTAAGGGGTAGACAAAGGTATGGGGCAAATTTAGGAGGCTCATCTTTTTGCTATAGCACAGAATAAATACATGGAGTATCATCTCACTCTACAAAAATTTACATGTCCGCGCAATGCATTCCTATCATAAGTCATGTGGCAAGGCTAGTTAAAGGGTCGATATTGACATTTAGGATTGCTATATCCAATGGTGGCACA
This sequence comes from Oophaga sylvatica, assembly GCA_033576555.1. Lineage (NCBI taxonomy): Eukaryota > Metazoa > Chordata > Amphibia > Anura > Dendrobatidae > Oophaga > Oophaga sylvatica. Next base: position 83,157,766 of record JARQOD010000010.1, on the reverse strand, counting down.
AGTTGCGTTACTTTCTGAAGAGGCTATTTGCATATTTTGATTTTCAAAGGAGCATTACATTGCCTATACATCTCCTTACACTGGTTTGACACTTTCCACAAGGAAAAATGTTCCCCTTTAGACCCACTGTCAAAGGCCTAGCCAAATCAGATCTCTTGCTTGGCGCTAGTGAGGGGCAAACTCCCCGAAACAAGTGTCTGCAACATGTGTATCTGGTTTTGTTCTTTATCCTAAGTCATGAGGCAAAGCTCATTAATGGGTCAAGGTTGACTATTAGGATTGCAACATCCAATAGGTGGCGCTATAGTTCAAATCCTTTTTCTTTCTCGAGAGGCTATTTGCATGATTTTGATGGGGACTTTCCTTTTCAGTGAAGTGGCTGTTTGTTACTCCCATTTACTTAAACCAAATACTAAGAGCCCTTGTGCAGAACATTTTGCATTAAAGACATTTTGAAAATTTGATAGTCCATTATTCCCAATCTCTAAGTATAAAAATAATGGAAATACTAATTAAAATATCATTTTTTAAGGGGTTTTGAAGAATTGGAAGTTATTCCGAATCCATAGTACCATAGGATAGAGAATCACACGCTAATTACTAGGAGTCCAAATTCTGGAAGTCTAAGTGATCCTGAGAATGGTGCTCTGGAACACCAAGAACAGAGTTGTGTAGAATCAGAGCTTGTCAGTAGTTCTGGCTTAGCTTTTTGTGGAGTTCTTCACTTTTGCAATTACCTTTCTATGGTGTGACATGGATAATTCTACGATATACAGCTATAATAATGGCTTTGTTCTTACAGAACTGTATGTTTGACTCTTGCAATTGTGCCAATAGTGAGGAGTGCATGTGTGCCGCATTGTCTTCCTATGTACGTGCATGTGCCAAAGCTGGTATATTTTTGACAGGATGGAGAAAAAATGTCTGCCGTAAGTGTTTTTTTTTAATAAAATTAACTTTGCATTTTCTTTTACTACACATTAAGTTGGTGTTGACATAAATTTATACATTTTATGTTTTTCATTTTAACCCAAAGAGCTTTCTACAACAACATGTCCAAAGACCTTGTCCTACAGCTACGTTGTCAACACATGCCAATCCACCTGCCGCTCCCTTAGTGAACACGACATTACTTGTGACATCCCATTCGTTCCTGTCGATGGCTGTGTTTGCCAGAATGGAACTTACCTGAATGACTATGGTGTATGTGTTCTTCAGTCTGATTGTCCTTGCTACTACAAGGGAACTGCAGTGCCAGCAGGCGAAGTGGTCCATGACAATGGAGCTCTATGGTAAGAAAACAACTTCACAGTCGCTTATACTAGCGCTGGTGCCTCATCAGTGATGGCAGTTTTTTGTTCTATTAAAGGGAATCTGTCACCCCATTTTTTGACTATGAGATGCGACCACTGCCATCAGGGGCTTATCTACAGCATTCTGTAATGCTGTAGATAAGCCCCCGATGTCACCTAAAAGAGAAGAAAAACGAGTTATATTATACTCACCCAGGGGTGGTCCGCCGTCCAGTCCAATGGGCATCGCGGTCCGGTTAGGCGCCTACCATCTTCTAGCGAAGCCGGCCTCTTCTTTGCGTCCCGTCTCGGCTTCTGCGCAGGCTCACTGATCTGCCCTGGTGAGGGCAGAGCAGAGTACTGCAGTGCGCAGGCGCCGGACCTCTCTGACCTTTCCTGGCACCTGCGCACTGCAGTACTCTGCTCTGCCCTCACCAGGGCAGATCAGTGCGCCTGCGCAGGAGCCGCGACGGGATGCAAAGAAGAGGCTGGCTTCGCTAGAAGATGGGAGGCGCCGAACCGGACTGCAACGCCCATTGGACCGGACGGCAGACCGCCCCTGGGTGAGTATAATATAACTCGTTTTTCTTCTCTTTTAGGTGACATCGGGGGCTTATCTACAGCATTACAGAATGCTGCAGATAAGCCCCTGATGGCGGTGGTCGCATCTCAGTCCAAAAATGAGGTGACAGATTCCCTTTAAGGAATTTTTTTTATCAAGTAGTAATGTAATAATTTTTTACTTATTCACTAGCACATGTTCAAATGGACAACTAGACTGTATCGGGCAGAAAGCACCACAGGAAGGTAAGAAGTCTACATAATTAGTTGTCATTTGATGTCAATATGTAATATTTTATATTCTTAACATTACATTTAAGAATCAAACACGGAAAGAAAAAATCTATAATGGAAATAAAACAATAGTTTTATCAAAATATAGAGGAATAGATGAGTTGTTGAGATTGAATCGCATCCATGTATGCTTTAGTTCGCTTGCGATTACATTTATTACTTCTATCAATTCTTTATAATTTTGGTGCATATTTGTAATTACTATCATGTTCCTAGTGCCAATGTAGACTAGAGCATCTTAATATAAGCCAGATTTCAGAAAGTGATTCATGCTATTTGATAAATTTAGTTTGTCTTTACATTATGTAATAGCTTTTTTTCTTTGCGCCATAAATTTGTGTCACAATTTTGGCAAATTTTTGATACACGCTATAGCATGTTGGGCTGTGAACGACTTGAGCTGAGCCATGACTCTTTTTAGCAAGGCCACACACCCTTGTTGGAAAAACACCAAATATTTCTGAAACAAATAATACATATGTTGGAAGTCATGATGAACAGGTTCTTTTTTGGCTCAAGTTGCATCAGAACTCCTTTAGCCTGATAAATCTCTCCCATTGTTTATTGACTAATTAAAGTAATTTTAAATCAAATTAAACTCAAGATTGGTTAATCTTTATGGCTCTAATATACCAGAAACTGTCAGTGCAATTCTAGAGAAGTCCTCAAAACATGACTTATTGTGGATCTTTAACTCCTTTACCCCCAAGATGGTTTGCACGTTAATGACCAGGCCAATTTTTACAATTCTTACCACTGTCAATTTATCAATGGATCCCATGGATTCTGAGAATTTTTTTATAGACTTATTGTACTTCATGATAGTGGTAAAATTTCTTCGGTATAACTTGCATTTATTTGTGAAAATAGAGAAATTTGGCAAACATAGGGAAAATGTTAGAATTTTCAAACTTTGAATTCTTATGCCCATAGATCAGAGAGATATGTCACACAAAATAGCTACTAAATAACATTTCCTGCATGTCTATTTTACATCAGCACAATTTTTTAAACATTTTTTTTGTTAGTACGTTATAAGGGTTAAATGTTGACCAGCAATTTCTAATTTTTTCAACAAAATTTACAAAACCATCTCACATTTGAAGTGACTTTGAGAGATCTGTATGATAGAAAATAGCCAATAGTGACACCATTCTTAAACTTAAGTTTATTAACCCTTCAGGTGCCTCACGTGAACAGACTGTAGAAAAATAATGAACATTCAACTTTTTTTCGCAAAACATTTACTTTAGACCCCATTTTTTTATTTTCCCAAGGGTAATATGAAAAAATGGACCTCAAAATTTGTTTTCCAATTTTTCCTGAGTATGCCGATTCCCAATATGTGGTGGAAATCTATTGTTTGGGCACACTGCAGGGCTCAGAAGGGAAGGAGCGCCATTTGATTTTTTAAATGCAAAACTTCCTGGAACAATTAGCGGACCCCATGTTGCATTTGGAGAGCCCCTGATGTGCCTAAACAGTAAAAATCCCCCATAAGTGACACCATTTTGGAAACTAGAACCCCCAGGGAACTTATCTAGATGTATGGTTAGCACATTGAACCCCAGGGGTTTCACAAAAGTTTATAACGTTGAGACATGAAAATAAAAAAAAAAATCACATTTATTTAGCCCCAATTTTTTTATTTGACATCACGGGGTCTTTGATCCGAGGGCAGAGAGGCTTTATTCCCTCTGTCTGCTCTCAAAATGTCGCAATTGAGTTCGATCACAGCATTTAGGGGGGTTACAGTGCCAGGAGTGTTGTGGGACCTCTGCTGGCACTGAGTGCCAGGTGTCAGCTGTCAGAATCAGCTGTCAGCTGTCAGGATTGCAAAATCACCTGGACGTATCTCTATGTCCCAGATCAATAAGCACTAGGTCACAGGGATGCATGGATACATCTCGGGTGGAAAAGGGATTAAAAAGTAACCATCATTTTAATTTTTATTTAAGAAATCATGAGTACTCATGAAAATAAGCAACTTTGTAAGATGAGATGAGGAGGAGGACCTAGATTGAAAGCTAATCATACAGGTTTTATCTGTGATTTGAGAATTTTGAAAACAATTTTGAAAACAAATACTATGTATTACGAAATTGTTTTTTTTCAAGACTTACTACTGATTTAGGAACCGAAAAGTTAAATGACATTTACTCTATAAGGGTTATAATTGAGAAATCATGCTCTAATATATTTATGTAGATTACACTAAACATATTTTATTGAATGTTTCACTCTTACAGCCTGTGCAGCCCCCATGGTATACTTTGACTGTACAAACGCAACCGCCGACACAAAGGGATCTGAATGCCAAAAGAGTTGCCAGACCCTTGACATGAACTGTGTAAGTAGACTTGTATATACTGACATCTTTAAAATGCACATAGAAACCAATTGTGAACTTTGAGCTGGAAATAGAGAGCAATGTTCACAGTGTGCATATTGCCCACTGGAAGAATTTGGCAATATGTAGTCAATAGAGTAACTTAAAAATTTTATGCTGTGTAAGGAAACCTTTTAAATTGGCCCCATTGACATACAAAAGATTATTCTAGGCCGTACAATTGTCCCTACTAAAACTTATTTAATTTACTAGGAGTGCATACTATCATAAAGGGGTAGTAAAAGGAAGTATGTTTTAATGAGGCTGAGCTGCATTACCAGGTTTAGCTTTATGTGCTCGTATACATTTATATCTGGATAAGCACTAAAGAAGCACTACATCTACTGGGAATTAATGAGGTAAGACCTCCAACAACCTAACATTAACAGCTTCTCTTACCGATAAGTCAACATCCTTTTACTAATAATAATTTTACAATTCTAAAATTGCTCCTTTAATTTGGTGTTGGTTACCTAATTTCAGTACAGTGCACGGTGCGTGTCTGGGTGCGTGTGCCCAGCTGGACTAGCTGATGGGAAAGGAGGCTGTGTGAGGGAAAGCCAGTGTCCGTGTATACACAATAACAATCCATACATACCAGGAGAAACTATCAAGCTCTCATGTAACACTTGGTGAGTAGAACACTATTGTAATATATAAGGCATACTTCAGTAACGCTTGCTTATCTTATCTTTAAAGATTGCATTTCCTAACTATTGATATTTTTTTCTACCAGCACTTGCAAAAACAGAAATTGGGAATGCTCCAGTGAACTTTGTATGAGCACCTGCGCAGTATATGGAGATGGTCACTACCTCACCTTTGACAGCAAATCATATGTCTTTAATGGAGACTGTGAATATACATTGTCTCAGGTACGTAGGACATACACTGATCCTGAAAACAAGATGACTTTAATATTTATATCCACCCGTCTCATCATATTGTACTAGTAGTCTGATTTATACCTTGTCTTCATTTGTGCTTTCGTAAGTTCATATGTTTGCATTGTCCATTGGAATCTCATCCAAGTCTACTGTTTTTTTCTTTCATCTTTAATAATAGGATTACTGCAGTGGTGACCTCAACAATGGAACTTTCCGTATTATAACCGAAAATGTCCCATGTGGTACCACAGGAACCACTTGTTCTAAATACATTAAAGTTTTCCTTGGGGTGAGTTTATCAGCCAAAACTTTCCTAAAACATTCTCTGAAAAAAATGTATCGGAAATAACACCATAGAATACACATGTGAATATCATTCTCTTTGGGTAGAACTTTGAACTAATACTTGCTGAAGATAAATTTGAGGTTGTCAAACGGAATGAAGGAACATATATACCATACAAAGTGCGCCAGATGGGTATCTACATGGTGATTGAAGCCCTCAATGGATTGGTTCTGGTCTGGGACAAAAGAACCAGTATATACATCAAACTTGAACCAAGTTTCCAGGTAAATTAAATGAAACGTACGCAAACTTTGATTGTTGGTTTCTTGCTATGTTGTGGAGATGAAAGATAGAGAGTATGAATTAATAATCCATATATGAAATCAACCAAATCTAAGACCTCGGTGATACATGATAATACACAGTATTAGCAAACTCAAAAGCTGTATGAAACATACATACCATTTATTTTGCCGCCCACATTTAGTTTTTTTTTTACAGGGTAAAGTTTGCGGTCTTTGTGGTAATTACGATGGAAATTTTGTCAATGACTATACAACAAGAAGCTTGGCCGTTGTTGGAGACGTTATGGAGTTTGGTAACAGCTGGAAACTGTCCCCCAGTTGTTTAGATACTGTAGAATTGGGAGACTCCTGTGCAACTAATCCCTACAGGAAGGCATGGTCTCAGAAACAGTGCAGTGTCATCACTAGCATCACATTCTCATCTTGTCACCCATTAGTAAGTATACTTGTAGGATTAAAAAAAATAATGTCAGATATGTGAATCTTCAAAGTGCTTTTCTTCTTCCTAAGCCATAAAAATAAAGGAAGACACTGCAAAATTACAATTGTAAAAAATTAAGGATTTTATTGGCCCAATGCAACATTTCGGTCCATATGGTTTGGACATTTCTCAATCAAACATTTTTCATTCTTCCCAACTGTAATAAAATATATATATAAAAATAGATAAAATCAGGAGCATCAAGTGGACCTTGTTTGATTTTTCAGGACTATCTTAGGTCTCTTCTTGTACTATTACTTCACATGTACAAACATATCTTAGAAAGCATAAATGAATGCTTATGTTTGTATTATACTACTATAATTAAACAACTATCACCAGTGGTGTACCACAGCAAGATAGGTAACTACAGTGGGACCTCATTCCGAATGACTTGACCTAATTTCTGGCATCCATCCATTTCTATGTTTGGATTTGTAGTGAGTGTCCTTACGCACTGAGCCCACTTCATATTCAGCAGGTGCCGGCTGTTTTACTCAGTAGACTCTAACTAGTAATTACAATTTTTGTCATTGGAGCTAGCTCTGACAACAGAAATTCATCTCCTGGTTAAATTGGGGGGCCTTTATGTCACACTCATTGGGTTACGAAATCAGTTGGGTTAAGTAAAGGCACCAGGAGCAAATGTAGGGCCTCCATATGGATCTTAGCTATGGGGCCTAAGGGCTCCTTTTTACGCCCCTGAACATTACATGCTATTATTAATCATCCATTTTGGAATTAAATAAATTGGTACTGATAAAATGTTCTGGCTTTTGCAGGTAAACCCAATGAAATACTTTGATGCTTGTGTCAATGATGCTTGTGCCTGTGACACTGGTGGAGATTGTGAGTGCTTCTGTACGGCAGTAGCCGCTTATGCCCAGGCTTGCAGTGAAGCTGGAGACTGTGTAAGCTGGAGAAGCCCAACAATGTGCCGTAAGTACCTTTCAATTTAACACTACGACAACATGGCAACATGTGCCACGAGATTGTTGTGCATCGTGGTTTCATAGTTAAACAGTTTTTTTTAGGATGAAGATAGACAGAAATCCATCGAGGTCAACCTATTACTCTACATAATTAGCTCAATACCAAAAAAGTAAATGGCCTTACTTGATTTTCTTGTTCTCATCTTGCCAATTATTTCAGCTCTAAATTCACAGCATTAAATGTCATTCACTTGAAGTCATGCCTTTCTAATATATATATTTTTCCTCTTCTCTACATCAGCTGTTTTCTGTGATTACTACAATAGTCAAGGACACTGTGAGTGGCATTATAAAGCATGTGGTGCCCCATGCATGAAGACCTGTAGAAACCGAGCTGGAACCTGTTACCATAACTTGCCAGGCCTGGAAGGTAAATATGGTCCTGCCTTGGTTAAACAACAGGTGGACAATTTGAATTTTTTTAACACTATATATAACATAGTGCCAAAACTTTATCTAAAGCTTACTAAAATACGGTAGACTGGAAGCAGCATTCCAATGGAAATCAGTGAAAAAAGTGGACTTTATTCACACATTTCAACACCTCATTTGAAGCCTTTCTCAAGCATTTCAATAAAGTACACGTTTTTCAATGATTTTCATTGGAGTGCTGCTTCCAATCAGTTTTTTTCTACATTTGAAGGCTTCTTGGCTGCTCTCTTGTGTAAGCATTGCACCCACATTATTAGGACAGTTCTGCTATTTTTCCTAGTTATTACCTAAAAATTAGATATTTGAAACTAGTCAGTAGGATACGGAATACCCTACATAATCCAATTCCCAATTTAAACATTGTTTCCCCAAATTACCTTACAATTTAAGACTATGGCAACACAGAAACATGTGTCACGAGATTGCGGTGTATGGTGGTTTCATAGATAAACAGTTTTTTAGGTTGACGGTAGACATAAGTTCATCAAGTTCAACCTATAATCCAACATGTTGATCCAGCGGAAGGCAAAAATCCCATGAGGCAGACCTGTGACCTATTGTCACTGTGACACAGAATTGAAAATGGTTCCAATTGTCTTTGATTTTCTGGAAAATGCACACAACTAGCTTGCCAATGACTTAAATGAGAATTGCATAGTCATGAAACAGCAAGTCGCAGATAAGTTGCACTAATGTTTTTTTGATTAAGTGACTTGTTTGAGTATTGCTAACAATGTGTGGCCCCAGCTTAAAGTAAAGACCTAAGCTGTCTGCCTTAATTTTGTAAACCATTAAAAGGTACCATATTTGCAAGATTATTATTTTGCTTCTTTAGGGCTCGTCCAGATGACCGTAAAAACTAGATGAGTGCTACCATCTTTCCCCAAAATAAGACCTACTCCAAAAATAAGCCCTAGCATGATTTACAGGATATTTGGAGTATGCTTGAAATATAAGCCCTACTCCAAAAATAAGCCCTAGTTACAATCAGGGCTGGCAATTGGGGTGAGCCAAATTGGTTAACTGCCCAGGGCCCCCACACCCTTCGGGAACCATTGCATGTCTTTTACAAGTTTAGTACTGCTTAAGGACCTTTGATGACTTTACAGTCAAGTGAACATGATGTCACCAAAGGACTTTTAACTGCAGGAGTCAAGAGGAACTGAACAAGAGATGGGCTGGCGCTAGTGTGAAGGAGGAGCCAACTGGGTAATTTCTCAGGGTCCCCACTTTCTTATGGGACCCAGCATTTCTATTCCGAGGTTAAGGCTGCTTATAGAACTTTGGTGACATCATGGTCACCATTTGAGTGTGCTTTCACGGACTGACAGAATGTAGAAGATGTAAAAAAAAATTTTAAATTATTTTTATTTTCTTCTTATTTTTTATTATATTTATGTGATATGCTAATGAAACTTGACTCCAGCTCTTCTGAGAGTGTGAGCCAAGTGTCAGTGCACTGTGCTTCGATCCTCTCGCACGAGACAATTGCAGCACATGTGCATATTAGATTGCACTGGGAGGACATCCGAGTGCAGTCTGATGTTTCACATGCACCCATAGACTTGTAAAGGTGAGTGTGAGTATGATGTGATTATGTCATGCCAAATTGGCTTGAGAAAATAATCACCTCTCTGCATTGCCCCTAGTATAACATTGGGCTAAGTGCTAGCTGATAAAATATCAGATAGTACTCAGCCGTGTTATATGCTCATGTGAGAGAGGCCTTAAACTGTTTGTAGGACTTCAGAACCAGGTGGCTATCTAAGCACTATTTATCTGCAAAGATACACTAGTAGGAGCATATATTAGCTTGTAGCAATGAAAAAAATGTAACCAGCTATATGCATGTATTTACAGGATGCTACCCCCCGTGCCCACCTGAAAGTCCCTATTTTGATGAGGACAGAATGGAATGTGTAGAAGCATGCCCTTGCTATTCACTCGATGGAGTAGAGTATCCTATTGGCCAGAATATGCCTCTAGAGGATAGTGACAACATCTGTTCAACTTGGTAAGAAAAGTATCTGTCAGGCATTAGAATCCAAATAGTAAACATATAGTTTAGTGTGCAATACTAAATTTCCCGTATGTATTATTTAACGAGAATCTGTCATCATCCCGTCAATTGTGGCCAGTATTATATCTTAATTTATTTCCACTTCTCTCCTGAGTATTCTGTTATGTTTTAAAGAAATCTGCCATACAGTTCAAGAGATTTGGGTCTTTTTATTTAGTGCTGATTTTATTAGTCTTTCGCAAGGGGGTGTGCCTTACAGAATTATCTGGGGGCGTGACTTTATTCTGCTCTGCCTAATTAACCTGTGAGCAACGCCCCTGTGGCACATATCATATACATTAGCACTAAATCAAAAGGCCCATATCTCTGGAGTTGTATGGCAGATTTTAAAATTCAAAAAAAGGAATTACTCAGAGGAGCAGCTGGAACAAAATAAGAGCAATTTTGACCTGGTGATATGTGCACTTTAAGCCACAAGTACATTTTTAACCCCTTAATAACAAGCATTGCTATTATAAGTTGAAGGAATGAATGAATAACGCTCCTACAGCATTATTATAGCTTTACTAAGCATGAATCTAAGAGCTTATTGACTTTTTCAATTTACAGACTGACAAATCTGCACACTTTAGAAAGTGACTTTTTTATAGATTTTCTATAGGCTCTAGATATATTTTTTAATTATAGAATATTAAATTTTTAGCTTGAAGAACAGCTATCAGAAAATACCTTAAAAATCTAGCTCAGAAAGTGTTAAAGACTAACTTAACTTTTAATAGTTTAAAGACACAGCCTAATGTGTGGAGCAATTATACACTTCTCATAACAGGACATTTTGATTGCACTTTGGCTTTTTCTTTATTCTTTCACACACCTACTTTGGCCTAGCTGCCAGTTTTCAAGTCACTTAGTTTGTTTCAGCAGAAAAAATATATACAGTAATGATGATTGTTAACAATTATCTTTTAAGTATTTTTTAAAGATTTTTATGAGAACATTTTAAAAAATAAACATCATTTTAGTTTCAAATTTAATTAGTGCGATATTTTACATCTTCTTGATTTTACAGTAAAAGTCATCATTGCCACTACAGTAATGTGATAGTAGTGATCATTAGTGTTGAGCATTCCGATACTGCAAATATCGGGTATCGCCGATATTCGCTGTATCGGAATTCCGATTCTGAGATCCGATATTTTCGTCATATCGGATACCGGAATCGGAATGTTCCTGTCACTGTCAGTGTCCGTCGGTCGGGTCTGTCAGGAGTCAGCGGCACTTACCCGGCAGAAGATCTCCGGTGGTCTCGTCCTGGACTGCTTGATGGCTGCCGTCATCTTCTCCCTGGCGGTCACGTGCAGTTTTCTCGCGATAACTGCAGTGACTGCCGGGTAATCGCGGCCGTAAAGCAGTACGATGACGTCACCGCCGGGGAAGCAGGTAATCAGCTGTGCTGCGTCGGGATGTTAGGCTGTGCCTGGCATTCCGATGTAGCAGAGCTGGATCGTCGTGGGACATCGTTACTATGGACTGCGTCGGACAGGTGGTATACTGTTGGTTTTTTTTTTTTCTTTTTTTACAGGAAATCTATGGCGTCGCAGGAATGAGAGTGTAATAAAAGAAATGAAAACTGTGTTGTCCCTTTTATTTCATTAAAAGACTTTTTTCTTGCTGTGTCTTTTTTTTTAAACCTTTAAAAACTTTGGGATTAATAATGGATCGGTGTCTTATTGACACCTCTCCATTATTAACCGGGCTTATTGTCACAGTGCAATCAACGGTGACATTAACCCCTTATTACCCCGCTTGCCACCGCTACAGGGCAAGTGGGAAGAGCCGGGTAAAGTGCCACAATTGGCACATCTTTTGATGCGCCAAATGTGGGGCTGCTGTAGCCTGGTATTGTCAGGCTGTTGAGGGCCAAAATCCATGGGCCTTGACAGTCTTTTTAATACCAGGCCGCAGCAGTCTGCATTTTACTTGGCTGGTTAACAAAAATAGGGGGACCCCATGCCATTTTTTTTTCGAGGGGATCCCCTATTTTTGTTAACCATCCAAGCTAAGCAGACTGCTGTGGCCTGGTATTATCAGGCTTGCAAGATCCATGGATATTGGATCCTTACCAGCCTGAAAAATCAGGCCTCAGCAGTCTGCTTCATCTGGCTGGTTAGCAAAAATAGGGGGGACCCCACGCCAATTTTTTTCGAGGGGATCCCTATTTTTATTAACCAGCCAAGATAAGCAGACTGCTGTGGCCTGATATTATCAGGCTTGCAAGGTTCATGAATCTTGGCTCCTTAACAGCCTGAAAATCCAGGCCTCAGCAGTCTGCTTCATCTGGCTGGTTAACAAAAATAGGGGGGACCCCACGCCAATTTTTTTCGAGGGGATCCGCTATTTTTGTTAACCAGCCAGATAAGCAGACTGCTGTGGCCTGGTATTATCAGGCTGGCAAGGTTCATGGATCTTGGCTCCTTAACAGCCTGAAAATCCAGGCCTCAGCAGTCTGCTTCATCTGGCTGGTTAACAAAAATAGGGGGACCCACGCCAATTTTTCTTGAGGGGATCCCCTATTTTTGTTAACCAGCCAAGAAAAGCAGACTGCTGTGGCCTGGTATTATCAGGTTGGCAAGCAGGGTCGGACTGAGCCACCGGGACACCGGAGAAACCTCCGGTGGGCCCCGCCCCAGCTCCTGCGTGGTGGGCCCTGATTTGAAAGGATAGGTTGCGGGGCAGAGGGGGCGGTGGCCCCGGGCCACGCGCTCTGAGGGGGCCCACCCGGAGCTACGCTACAGTAACTGTATCGGCGTGCACAGCACGCCGATACAGTTACATTCTGCGGCAGAGCAGGGAGAATCGCTCTCCCTGCTCTGCCGCCCGGCCGCTATGGGGCCTGAACAGGCGGTGGGGGGGCCCGGTGCCAGCAGTGGGCCCCCCACCCATCATCGGAGGGTCAGCTGTATCGCCATCCAGCGATACAGCTGACCGCATAGAGAGAGAAGGAGCGAGCACTCCTTCTCTCCCATAATCCCCCTCTCAGCTTCTGACAGCGGGCGCAATGATGTCACCTGCCGGCGCCCGCTGTCAGACGCTGAGAGGGAGAACAGTGAGCAGCACAGGAGCCGGGAGGTGAGTATTGTTTTTTTTTTAATGGGGTGCATTATACTACAGAGGCTGTATATGGGGGGTGCATTATACTACAGAGGCTGTATATGGGGCTGCATTATACTACAGAGGCTGTATATGGGGCTGCACTATGCTACAGAGTCTCTATATGGGGGCTGCATTATACTACAGAGGCTCCATAAAGGGGGTGCATTATACTACAGAGACTCCCTATGGGATGCATTATACTACAGAGGCTGACTATGGGGGTGCATTATAATATAGCGGCTGCCTATGGTGGTGCATTATATTATAGACTCTGCCTATGGGGTTTATTATAATATAGAGGCTGCCTATGGGGGTGCATTATACTATATTGAGGACTATCTGGTGTATTATGCTGTATGGATGCTATCTAGGGGCCATCATACAGTGTTGGACCCATTAAATAGTTTGGGGACATTAAGGGGTCAGTATATATCCAGTGAGGGGCATTATTCTGTGTATAGGGGAGATATACAGGGGGAGACTTGGGACATTATTAAATGTAAAGTGGACACTTATTGTTATAGGGGAACTCGGGTACTGTGACTGTCAAAGGGGCACACAGGCATTATTACAGTCTAGGGACAAGATGTGGGCACTGTTTTCTAGGGCACTTGCACCCGGCATTACTATATTCTAGAGGGGTGCTTTAGAATTTAGAGGTCACACAGAACCACACAGCAGGTGCAGTAATAGGGACACATACGGCAGCAGCGGCTCAGTATTGCGTATCAGGTGCAGTAATAGGGACACATACGGCAGCAGCGGCTCAGTATTGGGGTATCAGGTGCAGAAATAGGGACACATATGACAGCAGCGGCTCAGTATTGGGGTATCAGGTACAGTATTAGGGACACATACGGCAGCAGCGGCTCAGTATTGGGGTATCAGGTGCAGAAATAGGGACACATATGACAGCAGCGGCTCAGTATTGGGTATCAGGTACAGTATTAGGGACACATACGGCAGCAGCGGCTCAGTATTGGGGTATCAGGTGCAGAAATAGGGACACATATGGCAGCAGCGGCTCAGTATTGGGTATCAGGTGCAGTAATAGGGACACATACGGCAGCAGCAGCTCAGTATTGGGGTATCAGGTGCAGAAATAGGGACACATATGGCAGCAGCGCTCAGTATTGGATATCAGGTGCAGTCATAGGGACACATATGGCAGCAGCGGCTCAGTACTGGGTATCATCAGGATGAGGAGTCTGTGCAGGTTGAGAATAGTCCAATTGGTGACCGTGACAGTGCTGAAAATATGAGAAGTGAAATGTGTCTTTGTTGTAAACTCTGCAGTCGAGTCCTGGCTGGAGAAGTCGTCATGTTGGTCTGGGCCAGATAGAAAAGACATGAAAAGTGAACAATTCCATTAGAAAGAACATCAGCGGTAAGTCATTATCTATACCTGTGCTGTAATCTATTATATGTTCTGTAGGACTGGTATTATTTACCACAGACCATATGGTGGTGATATCAATATTGGTCTTTTTATATATGGATTATTTTTGGCAACAGCGCAGTCATTTGCTGAGGTTCTCTGGTTAGGGGCCCATTCAGAAGTTTCGCCCCCTAAACCAAAACCCTAGCTACGCCTCTGGCTCTCTCTCTAGTCTTTCTCTAGTCTTTCTTTCTCTCTCTAGTCTCTCGCTCTCTGTTCTTTCTCTCCCTGTTCTCTCTTTCTCTGTTCTTTCTTTCTCGCGCTCTGTTCTTTTTTCTCTCTGTTCTTTCTTTCTCTCTCTCTTTTCTTTCTTTCCTCTCTTTCTTTCTCTGTTTGTTCTTTCTCTCTCTCCTTTCTTTCTCTCTCGCTGCTTTTTCTTTCTTTTCCTCAGTACCAACCACTGTGCCCATAATGCCAGCCACTGTGCCCTCATTACCAGTCAGTGTGATCAGCAGTGCTAAATGGGTACGGTTGGGGCGAGGATATGGGTGTGATTAGTTGTGAAATGGGTGTTGTCTGGGCGTGGCCTAAAATTTGCTTTCACCCTCTTTCCTGTCTTCAAAAGTTGGGAGGTATGCTGTATGACCTCCCTACAACTTGTGGGCATGCTCCTGATGAGCGCGACGGATGGTCTCCTGAGGGATCTCCTCCCACACCTGGACTAAAGCATCCAGCAACTCCTGGACAGTCTTGGTGCAACGTGGCATGGTCTAAAATTTGCTGCAGCAGGCACAGCGTGCCACAGCCTTTGTCCCTCTTTCCCTTCTTCAAAGGTTGGGAAGTATGATGGTGGGCCCCAAGAATAATTTTTCTCTGGCGGCCCAAGGTACTCCAGTCCGACGCTGCTGGCAAGGTCCATGGATATTGGCTCCTTAACAGCCTTAAATACCATGCCTCAGCAGTCTGCTTCATCAGGCTGGTTAACAAAAATAGGGGGGACCCCACGCCATTTTTTTTTCGAAGGGAACCCCTATTTTTGTTAATCAGTTCCCCTGACGTCACTGATGGTGTCCCTGGCTAACCTGAAGTGAAAGTGGAAAGCAATCAATTAAGCTTTCCACTTCCTCTCCTGTCAGCCAGGAGAGGAGCTCATCATTCGGGGTTTACTGTGAGGCTGCAGCATTAGCTGTGGTCCCTGCAGTAAACATTAACCCTTTCTGATGGATTACACCGTGGACCTGACTGTGCATGGGATAGGTAAGAATAATTTTGCTTTTTTTATTTTATTTTTATTACAGGAAATGGTTTTTGCAGTAAAATAAAAGATGGTCAAAAACATGTGTCTTTATTTCATTAAAATGATTTTAATTAAAGTGTGTGTGTTTTATTTTTATTTCATGCAATAGGATTAATAATTGATTGTTGTCTAATTGACAGCTCTCAATTATTAACCTGGCTTAAGGTCACCTTTCAATAGCAAGGTGGCTTTAACCCCTTATTAACCATTCGCCACCGCTACAGGGCAATGGGAATAGACTGGCAAAGTGCGAATCTAATTAAGATTTGTCTTTTCTGGGGTGTCGTGGGCAGATGTTAGTAGCCAGGGGGGGGCAAAAATAATGGTCCCTCTCTGGGCTATTATTATCTGCCCCCACTCGCTGGCTTTGTCTGTCCGTTTGAGAAAATAGGGCGGGAGCCCACGCATTTTTTTTCAACAATTTTACACCTCATATATATATATATTATATATATATACATGTCATTGAATTTGTGACACATATATATATATTTAAATTTATAGTTCATACACTTCTACATAGTATAATTGCCGCTAATTCAATTGCCGGCTTTTGTGAAAATGCAGAACCCGACATGAAATGACACATGGTTTACGTAGAGTTAACCATGTCATTTCAAGTTGTTTGATATATTGTTTTCACTAACAAATACATGAGTGTATGTGTGCAAAATTTTCACACCTGTAGGGGTTAATTAAAGGTGTAAATTCGTAGCCAAAAAAGTCCGTTTTTTTTACAACGAATTTACACCTTTAATTAACCCCTACAGGTTGTGAAATTTTGCACACATACACTCATGTAATTGTTTGTGAAAATCAGATATCAAACCTACATGAAAAGACCTGGTTAACTCTATGTAAACCATGTGTCATTTCATGTCGGGTGCTTCTGAATTTCACAAAAGCCGGCATTACCCGGCAATTGAATCAGAGGCTATTTTACTATGTAGAAGTGATAAACTATAAATATATGTATATATATGTCACAATGACATGTATATATATATATATATATATATATATATATGTATTCTGTGTGTGTATATTTAGTGTTTACAAGGAAAGAAAGGGTTTTTTTTTAGTTACGATATTTCTGTCCCATAGACTTGCATATGATTTCCAGTATCGGAATCGGGTATCGCCGATACTTTGGGGTATCGGCGATACCCATTCCGATCCGATACTTCTTGATATCGAAAGTATCGCTCAACCCTAGTGATCATATTACAATATTACTGGAAAAACATTTTCTTGTAAAAATTATTCAAATTTTACATTAATAACCTATTCGGAAAATATTTAACTCGCACTAATTAACTTACGGTAAGTGAAAAATAAAAAAATCCAAGTAATATTTTAATTTAAAAAATGTAATACTATATAATATAAAATATTTTAATATAATAAGAATAAATGTGGCATAACTGTAATTGTACTGACCTACAGAATAAAATTAATAATAATATAATAATTTAATCTTTATTTATATAGCGCCATCATATTCCGCAGCGCTTTACAGTTTAACAGTTTCAGAACACAAGTCATAAGTAACAACGTTAACAATACAATAATTAAAGCAAAATAAGCCGCCCCTCTCGGAGAGCTTACAATCTACAATGAGGGGGGAGGTACAAAGTACAGGTGTGTACATACAATGGTTTATTTACAATGATGGTCCAGCCATCTTGAGGGTGAGGGATGATGGAGATAGTGAATGGGCTACACACACACACTTACACATAGAATGACTTTGATTAGTGAATGTGATAGCCGCTCTGAACAAATTTTGTTTTGAGGGAGCGCCTGAAACCATGCAAATTGTGGATAGTCCTAATTTCTTGGGGTAGAGCATTCCAGAGATTGGCGCAGCGCGGGAGAAGTCTTGGAGTCGGGAGTGGGAGGTACGGATTAGTGCAGGGGTTAGTCGAAGGTCGTTTGCAGAGCGCAGCAGTCGGTTTAGGCCGATAGATAGAAATGAGGGAGGAGATGTAGGGGGGTGCTGCACTGTGGAGAGCTTTGTGGGTGAGAACCAGTACTTTGAATTGGATCCTATAATGAATGGGCAGCCAGTGTAAGGACTGGCGAAGAGCGGACGCGTCCGAGTACCGATTAGCCAGATGGATTACCCTGGCTGCTGCATTAAGGATGGACTGGAGAGGGATAGTCGAGTAATGGGGAGGCCAAGTAATAGAGCGTTGCAGTAGTCCAGGCGGGAGTGGATCAATGCTACAGTGAGGGTTTTTGTTGTTTCCATGGTGAGAAAAGGGCGGATTCTAGAGATGTTCTTTAGGTGTAGACGGCAAGAGCGGGCAAGAGATTGTATATGGGAGGTGAAGGAGAGATTGATGTCAAACATAACCCCCAGACAGCGAGCCTGCGCCGGGGTGTTATTATGGTGCCGCCCACGGAGAGGGATAAGTCAAATTAGGGAGGTTAGTAACGACGGGAGCAGAAGAAGTTCAGTTTTTGGAGAGGTTAAGTTTCAGAAAGAGAGCGGACATGATGTTGGAGACTGCGGACAGACAGATCATTTGCTGTGTACTGCATGGTGAACAACAAAAAAAAACATAAAAAAAAACTTTGCCACAATTGAATTTTTTTTGTACAGTTGGATTTTTTATTGGACTGCACACAGACTTGTGAGTGATGGCTAAAATTGATCCATAAATATTAGATCAGAATAGGACATGTTCTGAGGCTACCAAAATCTCATACTTGATGGGTGATTCCAATGGATGTCTGAATGTGTACATATATCCATCCCAATTAATGCTAATTAAAAGTTGGACCGCACAGACATTTCACATGGATGTGTGTATAGACTAAATCTCAGCATAAAATTAAATTAGCACAGAACAAATTATATTAGTCCAACTTTTACTATGCATTTTTTATAGTTTCCTTTAGCATTTAATGGCATTGGATGGAGTAAGAGTGACTTTGTAGCCAGGCATTTCTGACACTGATTTTAATGGCGAGAATGATAGAAGAATGACTGAGTCTGCCCAAATGCATATGTGAAGCCAGCCAAAACGATGGAAATTAAAAACAATGTACTGATTTAGCGTTTATTGATTAATTCTACTCAAAAATACAATTAAAATATATGTTTGATCTTTTCAATTTCAGCTTGTGTACTCCAGCCGGAAGGAAGTGTACTTATGAAGGTAAGAACATTCATGTACTTATTAAGTGTTTAAAGATCTAAGTTAAATAAGTGTATCTCCTCATCTAAATACATTTATAAATGAGGAGATGCAAAGTTCATGAAAAAATAACAATCTTGTGTTAATTCTCATCAATATCTTTAACAAAATAGTATATAAGATCCAAGCTGGAATGTTTTTGGTCTAATGTCTGCATGTTGCTCATCATATAAAGAAAATAAGTGCAATGTACAAATAAAGTAGCCAACAACATGGCATGCTACAACATTATGGTTGTAGCACCCCTTGGCTGCTTGCTTGAGCACTGCTACATCTGTAGTTCTAATTTGTTCTGTGTTTGCACCAAAGTAGTAGAGATGAGATGATCTGCCCATGGAAGAGTGAGATGAATTTCCTAAAATTTCGCAGTTTCACAATTCAAACATCTCTGATTCAATTTGCGGTACACAAAAAAATCTTGCTCAGCACTGTTTGCCACTCAGTTAAAGCATAAGAAAGTGGGCTAAATGTCATCTAGAGTTTCCGTGCTGCCCTTCCCATAATACCCTGCAGCTTTGACATTTTATGGAATATCTTTATGTTGGTGGTCCCACCGGGGCCATCACAGATCAAACGGTTACCAAGGAGCACAGTTTGTACAGTAGAGTTGTTTCCCATCTCGAGAGTTACTGGGTAAGCCCCTCTCTCCTGTAAGTGTAAGCTCTTGTGTCAATGAGATTCTCTCTATCTCTTGTAGCGTGTAATCTCTTATGGTCAATCAGGATCCTCTCTCTCTTGTAGATTGTAAGCTCTTATGACCAGCAGGGTCCTCTATCTCTCTTGTAGAGTGTAAGCTATTATGGCCAGTGGGGTCCTCTCTCTCCTGTAGAGTGTCAGCTCTTATGGTCAGTAGGGTTATCTCTGTGTCCTGTACAGTGTAAGCTCTTATGGTCAGTGTGGGGTTCTCTCTCTTGTAGAGTGAAAGCTCTTATGGTCAGCAGATCCTCTCTCCTGCAGATTGTAAGCTCTTATGACCAGCAGGGTCTTCTCTCTCTCTCTTGTAGATTGAAAGCTATTATGGCCAGTGGGTCATATTTCTCCTGTAGAGTGTAAGCTCTTATGGTCATCAGGGTTCTCTCTCTCTTGTAGAGTGTAGGCTCTTATGGTCACAAGGATTCTATCTCTCTTGTAAAGTTTAAGCTCTAATAGTCAGTGGGACCATCTTTCTTGCTCGCTGTTCTTTAGAGAAGAGTGTAAGCTATTATGGTAAGCAGGGTTCTCTCTCTCTTGTAGAGTGTAAGCTTTTACAATCAGCTGTTTCTATCTTTCTCATGTAGAGTGTGAGCTCTTATGATCAGCGGGGTCCTCTCTCTCTTTTTCTCCTGTAGAATGTAAGCTCTTATGGTCAACAAGGATCCTCTCTCTCCTGTAGATGGTAAGCTCTTAGACCACAGTGCCTTCTCTCTCTCTCATAGAGTCTAAGCTATTATGGCCAGTGGGGTCCTCTCTCTCCTGTAGAGTGTAAGCTCTTATTGCATCAGGGCTCTCTCTCTCTTGTAGAGTGTAAGCTCTTATGGTCACAGGGATTCTCTCTCATAGAGTTTAAGCTCTAATAGTCAGTGGGGCCATCTTTCTTGCTTGCTGTTCTTTAGAGAAGAGTGTAAGCTATTATGGTTAGCAGGGTTCTCTCTCTCTTGTAGAATGTAAGCTCTAATAGTCAGTGGGGCCATCTTTCTCGCTCGCTGTTCTTTAGAGAAGCGTGTAAACTATTATGGTCAGCCGGGTTCTCTCTCTCTTGTAGAGTGTAAGCTTTTACAATCAGCTGGTTCTTTCTCATGTGGAGTGTGAGCTCTATGATCAGCGGGGTCCTCTCTCTCTTTTTCTCCTGTAGAATGTAAGCTCTTATAGTCAGCATGATTCTCTCTCTCCTCCCTCATGGGTATTTTACAAGCAATTACAAACTTTTTAGTATTCAGATTTGGGCAAATCTATTCACCGCAAACCAAATTTGGCGAATTGAATTTTCAAAAGATCAGATAATCTCTAGCCTTTAGCTTAAGACCCTCCCATTATAAACCACAGCATAGCATAAAAAAAAAGTGTATGCCAGTAAATTACATGGTGGGTCAGTCATATGGTCAGTATTGACTTTCTTTGATAAAAGCTAGTCATCTTGTATTTGTCCTGCTTTATTTGTTTTAATGTATATTGTAATAACTCAATGAAACTAAAATGGTGTTCAAAGTAATATACTACATTTTTTTGCAGAATGTTTTTGGTATGAAGGGAAGATATTCAGAACACCAGAACTTATTTACAATACAACTGATGGCATTGGGATGCATTGAAGCTTACTGTATAATGGAAACATCAGGAGATCCAACAGAGATTGTAAATTAGTTTACAACTACACCTACAACAGTTTTCAGCTTTTCTACTACAAACACCTGTACCAACATCAGAAATATCAACAACAAGACCATCAACACACCACCCTCACCACAACAGAACACCTAAATATCATCAACAACACCAGAAACATCAACAAGACCATCACCACCACCACCATCACCCACAACAGGAACACCTATAATATCATCAACACCAAAACATCAACATCAAGACCATCACCACCACCACCATCATCCACAACAGAACACCTATAATATCATCAACAACACCAGAAACATCAACATCAAGACCATCACCACCACCCACCATCATCCACAACAGGAACACCTAAATCTCATCAACACCAGAAACATCAACATCAAGACCATCACCACCACCACCATCACCATCATCCACAACAGGAACACCTATAATATCATCACAACACCAGAAACATCAACATCAAGACCACCACCACCATCATCCACAACAGGAACACCTATAATCTCATCAACAACACCAGGAACATCAACATCAAGACCATCACCACCACCACCATCATCCACAACAGGAACACCTATAATATCATCAACAACACCAGAAACATCAACATCAAGACCACCACCACCATCATCCACAACAGGAGCACCTATAATCTCATCAACAATACCAGAACTCAACATCAAGACCATCACCACCATCACCATCATCCACAACAGGAACACCTATAATCTCATCAACAACACCAGAACATCAACATCAAGACTATCACCACCACCACCATCACCCACAACAGGAACACCTATAATCTCATCAACAACACCAGAAACAACATCAAGACCATCACCACCACCACCATCATCCACAACAGGAACACCTATAATATCATCAACAACACCAGAAACATCAACATCAAGACCATCATCGCCACCACCATCATCCACAACAGGAACACCTATAATCTCATCAACACCAGAAACACAACATCAAGACCATCACCACCACCACCATCATCCACAAAAGGAACACCTATAATCTCATCAACAACACCAGAACATCAACATCAAGACCATCACCACCACCACCATCACCATCACCCACAACAGGAACACCTATAATCTCATCAACAACACCAAAACAACATCAAGACCATCACCACCACCACCATCACCATCATCCACAACAGGAACACCTATAATATCATCAACAACACCAGAAACATCAACATCAAGACCACCACCACCATCATCCACAACAGGAACACCTATAATCTCATCAACAACACCAGGAACATCAACATCAAGACTATCACCACCACCACCATCACCCACAACAGAACACCTATAATATCATCAACAACACCAGAAACAACATCAAGACCATCACCACCACCACCATCATCCACAACAGGAACACCTATAATATCATCAACAACACCAGAAACATCAACATCAAGACCATCACCACCACCACCATCATCCACAACAGGAACACCTATAAATCTCATCAACACCAGAAACATCAACATCAAGACCATCACCACCACCACCATCATCCACAACAGGAACACCTATAATATCATCAACAACACCAGAAACATCAATATCAAGACCACCACCACCATCATCCACAACAGGAACACCTATAATCTCATCAACAACACCAGAAACAACATCAAGACCATCACCACCACCACCATCACCATCATCCACAACAGGAACACCTATAATATCATCAACAACACCAGAAACATCAACATCAAGACCACCACCACCATCATCCACAACAGGAACACCTATAATCTCATCAACAACACCAGGAACATCAACATCAAGACCATCACCACCACCACCATCACCCACAACAGGAACACCTAAAATATCATCAACAACACCAGAAACAACATCAAGAACATCACCACCACCACCATCATTATCCACAACAGGAACACCTATAATATCATCAACAACACCAGAAACATCAACATCAAGACCATCACCACCACCACCATCATCCACAACAGGAACACCTATAATCTCATCAACACCAAAACATCAACATCAAGACCATCACCACCACCACCATCATCCACAACAGGAACATCTATAATATCATCAACAACACCAGAAACATCAACATCAAGACCACCACCACCATCATCCACAACAGGAACACCTATAATCTCATCAACAACACCAGAACATCAACATCAAGACCATCACCACCATCACCATCATCCACAACAGGAACACCTATAATCTCATCAACAACACCAGAACATCAACATCAAGAACCATCACCACCACCACCATCATCCACAACAGGAACACCTTTAATCTCATCAACAACACCAGAACATCAACATCAAGACCATCACCACCACCACCATCATCCACAACAGAACACCTATAATCTTATCAACAACACCAGGAGCATCAACATCAAGACCATCACCACCACCACCATCATCCACAACAGGAACACCTATAATCTCATCAACAACACCAGAACATCAACATCAAGACCATCACCACCACCACCATCATCCGCAACAGGAACACCTATAATCTCATCAATAACACCAGTAACATCAACATCAAGACCATCACCACCACCACCATCATCCACAACAGGAACACCTATAATATTAACAACAACACATTCAACAACAGAACATCAACAACAAGAGCACCAATAACCTCTACAACTACCAACACTACCACCATCAGCACTATACTAAGGTAAGACTGCTTTTAAATTTAGCATAATTTAGATTTCCTGTGTCAGTAAATTCTGTTCATTTCCCCTGAATCTACATACTTTTTTAAATTTGTCTTTTTGTACATTGTACATCTTCTCTTTTTGTGCATGTGTGAGATTATCATAGGTGGGAATTAGTGCATGAACTTGAGTTAGCTGCCTTAACATTAGAGTGTGATCCATTAGACAGAGCAGTGAGGCAGTTTCAAAACCATAAAAAATTTGAATATTAATAAAGATAAAACTAAATTGTTTAACTGTAAAGAAGAGCATGGGGTAATATTTGTAAGAACAATATCAACATTACTAACTGATTTAATAATTTTTTTATTATTATCTATATACTAACACAGAGATGAGCTTTTTTCTGGGAAGGTTAAAAATATCTATTTATATACATAAAAAAATACCAAAGTATATATATAAATATATATATATGTGGGCAGGGGTGAAACAAATACGAGGAGAAAGGGTGGGTATACCTGGGTAAAATCTCGTGCAATGCACTGCTATGTTGCTATGTCTATTAAAGGTTTGTTAGGGATTAGAAGATATATAGGAGTTTATACCATATAATAAAGTCAAAATGTCACCTGGACGAAGCTTAGCTTTCCACAGCGAAACGCGCTTTGGGTGTGATGAGTCCTTGGCTTCTTGCACGATTGGTAATGTTACGTTTACAATTACATCTACTGTGTCTGCTTTTCTTATAAGGTTTGATATGTTCCTTTTTGGTTCAATACCTCATATGGATGTAAGATACAACTGTAAGAGTTTAGGACTGTTTTGTCATATCAATCAAATATATTAATATATGGATATAATACCATTTATATGTACAGTGGGTTCATAAGTATTCAGCCCCCTTTAAATATTTCACTCTTTGTTTCATTGCAGCCATTTGGTAAATGCAAAAAAGTTCATTTTTTCTCATTAATGTACACTCTGCATCCAATCTTGACTGATAAAAAACAGAAATGTAGAAATTTTTGCAAATTTATTGAAAAAGAAAAACTGAAATATCACATGGTCATAAGTATTCAGACCCTTTGCTCAGACACTCATATTTAAGTCACATGCTGTCCATTTCCTTGTGATCCTCCTTGAGATGATTCTACTCCTTCATTGGAGTCCAGCTGTGTTTAATTAAACTGTGTATATCATTTTACTAATTAATTTTTAGTAAAAAATTATATTTTTCATGGAACCATTACATGCTTCTTCTTGTTACTTGAATGTGATACATCATTGGTAAAAAAAAATAATCTATAGTTAAAGACCTGTCAATCAGCAACATCGGAGCTAAAGAGAGACTGTCGGGGGCTGCACTGGACCACTCTGGATCTTCAAAGTATATACTAACTCCTAAAACTGTGCAGCCAGGTTCTGATTCATGTTGCCCAAGATTTGGGTAGCGTTAATTGTCTGATAGGTTTTCTTTAATAATAACAATTAGCATGTGGGTACAGTATGATGCTGCCAGCTAGAACAAGTAAATCAAAAAAGTTGAAACATTTCTACTTCAACTATACAATAATTATAGTTTATCCAAAATATAAAAAAAGGAAAGAAATAAACTGTCTTCCATTACAAACATTATATAATTGCACAGCACAAAAATTGAAACAATTATGAATTAATGGCATGATATCACATTGTTTTCACAAATATGATGAGAGAAGTTAAATAAAAAATACACAAAGCACATGATTTTGTGCCAAAGGAGCAATAATCTAAAATATATTAGGAAATCAAATGTTCAAATATCTTCCAACTATTTACTATCAAGAATTAAGTTACATTTAGCGACCTCTAGTTGACGATGTAGTCATTTAGAAAAAAAGGAATATAATAGTATTAGGATCATAAATACAAAGAAATGCTCTAAAAATGTTGGGAAGATTAGGACTATTTTCACAGGGCTAAATTTGGCCACAATTCCATTAAAACTTAGAAATCCAAAACATCATCTGTTGCATGCAGATTTGTTAAGGATTTCATCCAAATGCATTTCAAAACAATGCAAAGAGTGAAATCCTCAATAAAAGTAGGCACAAGAATGCACAAGCTACAATGAAAAAATACTTAGCAAGCTGAATTTTGAGATTTTATTTCCTAATTGTAAATAAAATGTGAAAATCCGATTTATTTACATTATACTATAGATTACTGCATATGTGAGGACCTAAATACAAAAAATGGTGAGAAGCAAGGAGGAGAAGGGACGTAGGAGCTTGCCACGTTGAGAATGTGTAGCTGGAAATTTGGCCCGGAGTTCCTCCTGAGGTGCTGTTTCCACTGGTGATCACAGGGAGGTATACGAAAAATGAGGAAGGATTCCAGCACAACCCTCCAGGAATAAAACAAACTACTTTAACTACGCTTGAATAAAGAATCTCTTTTATTCCTGGATGGTTGTGCCGGAATCTTTCCCCATATTTTCGACTATATTTAAAAATAGTAATGTACAGCAATTCCTAAATTTTGAATCTGAAAATGGCTGAAAAATACTGAATTAATCACTAACATATGTTTTTTTTATTAATCTTTTCATTGCAGTATGCACAGTAACTCCAGGATGCCAGTGGTCAGACTGGTATGATGTGGATTATCCTACTCGTGACAGTGATAATGGAGATTTTGAAACCTTTGACAACATTCGAAAACAAGGATTTAACATTTGTGATGCACCACAAAATGTTGAGTGCAGAGCAAAAGCTTTTCCATATAATTCTCTTGCATACCTTGGTCAACAGGTCACATGCAGCAAATCTGTGGGTCTTATTTGTCGTAACAGTCAACAACAGCTTCCAGGAATATGTTACAATTATCAAATCAGAATTCAATGTTGCTCTACAACATCTACAATTGCTGATTGTAAAACAGTTCCAACACCATCAACTACCATTGAAACATCCACACCTACCTCTACTTCTACATCAACAACAAGTACAAAAATTATTACTTCAACTCCTTCAACAACCTCATCCAAGACAACGTCAAGCACACCAAGTACTACTGTAACAAAGACAACACATATTGTTCCACCTTCCACAACATCTACAACTGTAACATCAACCATATCCACTTCAACAATATCAACAAAGACAACTCTGACAACTACTCCTGTTTCTGCAACCAAAAGAACTAGTAAAACTACAGTTTCATCAACACCAATCACTCAGTCGTCCACTAGTGTTTCTACTAACTCTTCTACAACTTGTCCTTATGCATACTCCATGAAATGCTCTTGGTCATCATGGATGGTAAATAATGATACACCAACAAGCCCAGGTAAAGAAGGAGAACTATATCCATCAATATCTGGAAATGAAAATGTTAGAAAGCCTCAGAAAGGATATTTTCATGAACTATTCAAAAAGATTTTCAAAGGTTTCTCAAGTGAAGAAGATGAAGGCCATAACACTGGTAGGAAAGATTCTAAACAACAAGACAGCAAGCCCAGCAAAGGATATTTCAGTGATTTCTTCAAAAAATTCTTTAAAACTTCCACCAGTAAAGAAAAGCAAAGCCATGACTTTGGAAGACAAGATACTAAAGAAAAAGTCAGCAAAACAGATAATGGATTTTTAAATGAAATAGTCAACAAAGTGTTCAAAGATTTTTCGAGTAAAAAAGATATACCTTCAGACGTCTTCTCTGATGATGTTCTTGATAGCTCAGAACTGTTAAAGTTTGCTACTTATGAAATATGTTCAACACAAGAAATGGGCAGTAATATTGAGTGTGAATTAAGACCCGAGTTGAAAAACATAGGAAACGATGTGCTATCATCACCGTGTACCAGGGACACAAGCATTGCTTGTCTTCTGGCCAAACAGGGAGAATTGATGCACCAGTATGTGACAAATATAGAATAAGGGTGCAGTGCTGCTCTAAAATCTGTGGCGAAACAACACCACCCACATCATCTTCAATCAAAACATCTACACCCTCTGTCTCAACAACAACCCCTCCAAGCAGCACAACTATTTCTAAGTCGACAACATTAACCTCAACATCATTATCAACTTCACCAACTACTACAAGTTCAACATCTCATTCTACCACATTAATAACTCCTACATCAAGTACCACATACACTATTACATCTACTTCTGGAACAACCTCTTCTCCAGTTACTACAAAATATTTTACTACATCATTAACATCATCCACTTCTTCAACTACTCCTTTATCTACAATTGTTTCATCAACCAGCACGAAGATTACATCAGGAGGACCTAGTTCAACATTTTCTCAAACAACACCACACGTTTGTTTCTGTCAAGTGAATAAATCACTATTTTCACCTGGTAAGTATTTTATAGTTACATATATTTATATTTTATTTGTCTTATATTGTTATTATAGTATTATTTGATTTATTGGTTTCTTAAAGGGTCAGTTTTCAGTTTTTTCTCCTTTCTTGTTTTTTTCCTTTTTGTCTAAAAACCAAACATTTCCTTTTGTTGTTGAGATAGTGTCATGGGTGTATCGCCACGAGGATCGTCGCGATTACACACTCTGACTTCTCACAGCTGAGTTGCTGTTTCTTTGTGTTTGGTAATGAGGGAGTTAATTTTACCTAGCTCTTTGCTAAGACTAGGTCCAGCCTCGCCCGGCTGCTTTTGATTATGTTCTAATTAGCTTCCTTTATATAGCTTCCAGTCTGGGTGTTAGATGCCGGTGAAAGTATTCATGTAGTCTAGCAGACTGGATCGGTTCTGAGAATACTTAAGCTAAGAGCTCCTTAGTTGTTTTTACTCTTACAGCTTATAGTTTATCTCTGAGACCTTAGGTGTTCCTACTGTGTGTGAGTGTTGTATGTAAGACTTTATTTACTTTATTTCTTGTCTTTCTTGTATGTCTTTCTGTTCATTAACCGTTACCTGTTCATTCCCTTTGGTGGTAATCAGGGTCCTTCTTAGGACTAGATTACAGTTGGCAGGGATTGATAGGAGACAGGGTTTACGCTGGTGGCCTGGACCTCTGTACCTTTAACAGTACCTCCAGGTAGAGGGATTAGTTAGGACCCCAGTTTAGGGTCAGCATAGACCCCGGTCACCCTCTAGCCGGAGACAGTGTATAACGGATTCCGTATTGACCCACTGGACATTGTCAGGTAATTCTATGTTATCATATATCTATGCGCATGTTATATAGGATGTTGCCCTTTTGATATAGATTACTGACATCACATATATATATATCTGCTACACAGCGTGACAGATAGTTATATGTGGTTTTGTTTGTATCAGGACAGGTTTTAACCCCTTTTATCGCTCACTGCCTCCTTTGGCCTCACTCAATGGTCCTCTGCGGCCACTCACAAAGATGGTCACGCACTCGACCTTATCTTCACCCGCCTCTGTTCCCTTACTAATCTCACTAACTCACCCCTTCCCCTGTCTGACCACAACCTACTGACGTTCTCTTCTCTCTCCTCTTCTAGTGCACAACCCCCACTCCACAAACTCACTCACCCTCGCAGAAATCTCAAACACCTCAATTTACCAATGCTCTCTGAGTCCCTCCTCCCTCTTACAGACATATCTTCACTTCATGACACAGATTCTGCTGCCACCTTTTATAACACTGCAATAACAGCAACACTTGATTCGGCTGCCCCCCTCACACATAGCAAAACTTGTACAATCAACAGACAGCCCTGGCTGACCAGCCTCACTAAAGAACTGAGACGGGCTTCCAGGGTTGCTGAGCGGAGATGGAAAAAATCCCGCTCTGCCGAGCACCTAACCGCATACAAGCAGTCCCTCACCAGCTTCAAGTCCACACTCACTGCTGCAAAGCAAACTTACTTCTCATCTCTCATATCCTCCCTGTCTCACAACCCTAAACAGCTCTTCAACACTTTCAATTCTCTACTCTGTCCCCCAGCACCTCCCCCTTCTCCTCTCATTTCTGCTGAAGACTTTGCCTCTTTCTTTAAGCAGAAGATTGATACGATCAGAGAAAGCTTTGGCCCACAGCCCCCATTGCCCCTCTTAGCTGCTCAACCCTCTTCCTCCAAAGCCAACTTCTCCACCATGACAGAAGATCAGCTTTCCACCCTCCTATCAAGATCACACCTCACCACTTGCATGCTTGACCCGCTGCCATCCCACCTCATCCCTAGCCTCGCCAACGTCTTCACCCCTACTCTAACACACCTCTTCAACCTCTCACTTACAAATGGTGTCTTCCCCTCATCCTTCAAACATGCCTCGATCACACCCATTCTCAAAAAGACCTCCCTTGACCCATCCTCTGTGTCTAGCTATCGCCCGATATCTCTTCTCCCTTATGCCTCAAAACTACTGGAACAGCATGTCCATCTTGAACTGTCCTCCCACCTCTCCTCCTGCTCCCACTTTGACCGCTTACAATCAGGCTTCCGACTGCATCACTCAACTGAAACTGCCCTAACTAAAGTCACCAACGACCTACTAACCGCCAAGAGCAAGCGTCACTACTCTGTCCTCCTTCTCCTGGACCTGTCTTCTGCCTTCGACACTGTGGACCATTCCCTCCTGTTACAGATTCTCTCATCTCTTGGCATCACAGGCTTGGCCCTATCCTGGATCTCATCATATCTAACAAACCGAAACATTCAGTGTCTCCCTCTCCCACACCACCTCCTCACCTCGCCCCCTGTCTGTCGGTGTTCCCCAAGGCTCAGTTCTTGGACCCCTACTCTTCTCCATCTACACCCTCGGCCTGGGACAGCTCATAGAATCGATGGTCTTCAGTATCATCTCTACGCCGACGACACGCAGATCTACCTATCTGGACCTGACCTCACCTCCTTACTGACCAAAATCCCACAATGTCTGTCTGCTATTTCTGCTTTCTTCTCTCCTCGCTTTCTAAAACTGAACATGGACAAAACAGAATTCATCATCTTTCCCCCATCTCACTCTACCCCCCCACCAGACCTGTCCATTAACATCAATTGCTGCTCACTTTCCCCAGTCCCGCACGCTTAGTGCCTCGGAGTGATCCTCGACTCTGCCCTCTCTTTCAAGCCACATGTCCAAACCCTAGCCTCCTCCTGCCGTCTCAAACTCAAAAATATTTCCCGGATCCGTGCATTCCTTGACCATGAAAGTACAAAAACACTAGTGCATGCCCTCATCATCTCCCGCCTCGACTACTGCAACCTCCTACTCTCTGGCCTTCCCTCTAGCACTCTGGCACCACTCCAATCCATCCTGCACTCTGCTGCACGACTAATACACTTGTCTCCCCGTTATTCCCCAGCCTCTCCTCTCTGCCAAGCCCTTCATTGGCTTCCTATCGTTCAGAGGCTCCAGTTCAAAACCCTAACCATGACCTACAAAGCCATCCACAATCTGTCTCCTCCATACATCTGTGACATGGTCTCCCGGTACATACCCACACGCAACCTTCGATCCTCTCAAGATCTCCTCCTCTACTCCCCTCTTATCTCTTCTTCCCACAACCACATACAAAGCTTCTCCCGTGCCTCTCCCATACTCTGGAACTCTCTACCCCAACACATCAGACTCGTGCCTACCATGGAAACCTTCAAAAATAACCTGAAGACCAACCTCTTCCGATAACCTACAACCTGCAGTGATCATCAGTCTACTGAACCACCGCACGATCAGCTCTTCCCTCTCCTAGTGTATCCTCACCCATCCGTGTAGACTGTGAGCCCTTGCGGGCAGGGTCCTCTCTCCTTCTGTACTTGTTGTGCCTTGTATTGCTCATGTTTACTGTACTTGTCTATATTAGCCCCTCTTCACATGTAAAGCGCCATGGAATAAATGGCGCTATAAAAATCTATAATAATAATAATAATAGTGACAGAGCCATTTTGCAGCTTTATGACCGGGCCAATTTTTACAATTCTGACCACTGTCACTTTATGAGGTTATAACTCTGGAACGCTTTAAACAAATCCCGCTGATTCTGAGACTGTTTTTTCGTGACATATTGTACTTCATGTTAGTGGTAAAATTTCTTTGATATGACTTGTCTTTATGAAAAAAACTGAAATATGGCGAAAATTTTGAAAATTTAGCAATTTTCAAATTTTAAATTTTTATGCCCTTAAATCAGAGAGATATGTCACACAAATTTCTTAATAAATAACATTTCCGACATGTCTACTTTACATCAGCACAATTTTGGGAACAAAATTTTCTTTTGTTACGAAGTTATAAGGGTTAAAAGTTGACCAGCGATTTCTATTTTTACAACACCATTTTTTTTTAGGGACCACATCACATTTGAAGTCAATTTGAGGGGTCTATATGATAGAAAATACCCAAAAGTGACACCATTCTAAAAACTGCACCCCTCAAGGTGCTCAAAACCACATTCAAGAAGTTTATTAACCCTTCAGGTGCTTCACAGGAGCTGAAGCAATGTAGAAGGAAAAAATTGACATTTAACTTTTTTTGCAAAAGCTTTACTTCGGAACCAATTTTTTTTATTTCACAGTGTTAACGAGAATGACAAATTTGTTGTGCAATTTCTTCTGAATACGCCGATACCCCATATGTGGGGGTAAACCACTTTTTGGGCGCATGGCAGAGGTCGCAAGGGAAGGAGCGCCGTTTGACCTTTTCAGCGCAGAATTGGCTGAATGCCATGTCGCGTTTAGATAGCCCCTGATGTGCCTAAACAGTGGAACCACCCCACAAGTGAACCCATTTTGGAAACAAGACCCCTTAAGGAACTTATCTAGATCTGTGGTGAGCACTTTGAACCTCCAAGTGCTTCACACAAGTTTATAATGTAGAGCCTTGAAAAAAAATCATTTTTTTTCCACAAAAATGATCTTTTCACCCCAATTATTAATTTCCCAAAGGTAACAAGACCCAAAAGTTTTTGTGCAATTTGTCCTGAGCATGCTGATACCCCATATGTGGGGGTAAACCACTTTTGGGCGCACGGCAGAGGTCGCAAGGGAAGGAGCGCTGTTTGACTTTTTCAAAGCAGAATTGGCTGGATGCCATGTCGCGTTTAGAGAGCCCCTGATGTGCCTAAACAGTGGAAACCCCCAACAAGTGACCCCATTTTGGAAACTAGACCCCTTAAGGAACTTATCTAGATGTGTGGTGAGCACTTTGAACCTCCAAGTGATTCACACAAGTTTATAACGTAGAGCCGTGAAAATAAAAAATCATATTTTTTCCACAAAAATGATCTTTTCACCCCAATTTTTATTTTCCCAAGGGTAACAAGACCCCAAAAGTTTTTGTGCAATTTGTCCTGAGCATGCCGATACCCCATATGTTGGGGTAAACCACTTTTTGGGCACACGGCAGAGGTCGCAAGGGAAGGAGCTCCGTTTGACTTTTTCAACGCGGAATTGGCTGGACGCCATGTCGCATTTGTAGAGGCCCTGATGTGTCTAAACAGTGGAAACCCCCTACAAGTGACCCCATTTTGGAAATTAGACCCCTAAGGAACTTATCTAGATGTGTGGTGAGCACTTTGAACCCCAAAGTACTTCACAGAAGTTTATAATGCCCGGGCGTGAAAATAAAAAATCATATTTTTTCCACAAACCTGATCGTTTAGTCCCCAATTTTTTATTTTCCCAAGGGTAACAGGAGAAATTAGACCACAAAATTTGTTGTCCAATTTGTCCTGAGTATGCTGATACCCCATATATGAGGGGGGACCACTGTTTGGGCGAACGGCAGGGCTTGGAATGGAAGCAGCGCTGTTTGACTTTTCAAACAAAATTGGCTGGAATTGAGATTGGACACCATGTCGTGTTTGGAGAGCCCCTGATGCGCCTAAACAGTGGAAACCCCCCACAAGTAACACCATTTTGGAAACTAGACCCCCTATGGAACTTATCTAGATCTGTTGTGAGCACTTTCAACCCCCAACTGTTTCACAAAAGTTTATAATGCCTGGGTGTGAAAAAAAAAAAAACAATTTTCCACAAAAATGATTTTTTAGTCCCAAATTTTTTATTTTTCACAAGGAAATTGGACCCTAAAAGTTGTTGTCCAATTTGTCCTGAGTACGCTGATACCAAATATGTGGGGGGGAACTGTTTGGGCGCACGGCAGGGCTTGGAAAGGAAGAAATAAGGTTTTGGAATACAGACATTGATGGGGTCATGTTCCGTTTGCAGTGCCCCAGATGAGCCTAAACAGTGGAAAACCCCCACAAGTGACCCCATTTTGGAAACTAGACCCCCTAAGTAACTTATCTAGATCTGTGGTGAGCACTTTGAACCCCCAAGTGTTTCACAAAAGTTTATAATGCCTGGGTGTGAAAAAAAAATCAATTTTCCACAAAAATGATTTTTTAGTCCCAAATTTTTGATTTTTCACAAGGAAATTGGACCCTAAAAGTTGTTGTCCAATTTGTCCTGAGTACGCTGATACCAAATATGTGGGGGGGAACTGTTTGGGCGCACGGCAGGGCTTGGAAAGGAAGAAATAAGGTTTTGGAATACAGACATTGATGGGGTCATGTTCCGTTTGCAGTGCCCCAGATGAGCCTAAACAGTGGAAAACCCCCACAATGTGACCCCATTTTGGAAACTAGACCCCCTAAGTAACTTATCTAGATCTGTGGTGAGCACTTTGAACCCCCAAGTGTTTCACAAAAGTTTATAATGCCTGGGTGTGAAAAAACAAATCAATTTTCCACAAAAATGATTTTTTAGTCCCAAATTTTTGATTTTTCACAAGGAAATTGGACCCCAAAAGTTGTTGTCCAATTTGTCCTGAGTACGCTGATACCAAATATGTGGGGGGGGAACTGTTTGGGCGCACGGCAGGGCTTGGAATGGAAGAAATAAAGTTTTGGAATACAGACATTGATGGGGTCATGTTCCGTTTGCAGTGCCCCAGATGAGCCTAAACAGTGGAAAACCCCCACAAGTGACCCCATTTTGGAAACTAGACCCCCTAAGGAACTTATCTAGATCTGTGGTGAGCACTTTGAACCCCAAGTGTTTCACAAAGGTTTATAATGCCTGGGGTGAAAAAAAAAAAAAAACAATTTTCCACAAAAATGATTTTTTAGTCCCAAATGTTTGATTTTTCACAAGGAAATTGGACCCCAAAAGTTGTTGTCCAATTTGTCCTGAGTACGCTGATACCAAATATGTGGGGGGGAACTGATTGGGAGCACAGCAGGGCTTGGAAAGGAAGTAATAACGTTTTGGAATGCAGACGTTGATGGGTGTCATGTTCCGTTTGCAGTGCCCCAGATGTGCCTAAACAGTGGAAAACCCCCACAATTTATCTAGATGTGTGGTGAGCACTTTGAACCCCAAAGTGCTTCACAGAAATTTATAAACTCAGAGCCGTGAAAATAAAAAAAATTTTTTTCCTCAAAAATTATTTTTTTAGCCAGCTATTTTTTATTTTCCCAAGGGTAACAAGAGAAATTAGAACCACAAAATTGGTGGGCAATTTGTCCTGAGTACGCTGATACCCCATATGTTGGGGTAAACCACTGTTTGGGCGCACGGCAGGGCTCGGAAGGGAGGGAGCGCAATCTGACTTTTTGAACGCCACGTCATGTTTGGAAACCCCCTGATGTGCCTAAATAATGGAAACCCCTCAATTCTAGCTCCAACCCTAACCCCAACACACCCCTAATCCCAACCCTAACCCTAATCCTAACCCTAATCCCAACCCTAATTCCAACCCTAATTGTAACCCTAACCCTAATTGTAACCCTAACCCTAATTGTAGCCCTAACCCTAATTGTAACCCTAAACCTAATTGTAACCCTAACCCTAATTATAACCCTAACCGTAAGGCTGGGTTCATTTTGCGTTTTACCAGCCCATTCAACACATAGCATTGACGGACTGGTAACGGTATAGCATAACGCGATCCCGTTATGCTATACCCGCTAACACAGAGGAATCAGCAGATGATTCATCTGCGCTAGCGGTGACGGAGCCCAGACGCTGCAGCCCGCGTCCGAGGCTCCGTCACTGAATGATGGCACGTCGCGAACGCATGCCGCTTTACGGCATTCGTTGCGATGCGCCCTCAAATGGGGGTGAATGGCAGCGTTAACGGACTGCGTTACACCGCGTTATACCGCGGTGTAACACAGTCCATCTAACGGACTGCCATAACGCAGTATCAACCCAGCCTAACCCTAACCCTAATTATAACCCTAACCCTAATTATAAGCCTAAACCCTAATTATAACCATAACCCTAATTATAACCCTAACCCTAGCCTTAACCCTAACCCTAACAGAAAAATGAAAAAAAATATAATTTCTATATTTTATTATTCTCCTAACTAAGGGGGTGATAAAGGGGGGGTTATGTACTGTTTTTTTTATTTTGATCACTGTGATAGTTTATCACAGTGATCAAAATGTACTTTTGTGAGAATGAATGAAACTTTTTTTGAATCTGCCGCCAAGCCGATCGGCGGGCGCACTGCGCATGTGCCCGCCATTTTTTTTGTACAGGAAGAAGACGCCAGGATCCTGGGCCTCGAGGAGGACGGAGGACACCGGGAGGTATAGGGGGAGGCGATCGGGGGACCTGGGGACTCTCATTCTCTCCCCTCTGATGTGCGATCACA
Organism: Oophaga sylvatica; assembly: GCA_033576555.1. NCBI lineage: Eukaryota > Metazoa > Chordata > Amphibia > Anura > Dendrobatidae > Oophaga > Oophaga sylvatica. The sequence continues at coordinate 83,121,139 of JARQOD010000010.1, read as the reverse complement.
TCAGAGTGGAGAGAAATCATTTTTTTTTTGCGGTCACCGTTATACTTAGTATAAGGGCGATCGCGACACCGTGGGTCGGTAACTACCGACCCGGATCATGTTCTCTGGGGTCTCGGCTACCCTCGGCAGCCGAGACCACAGAGAAAATTGCCCACCCTCCCCGGCAGAACGCGGCGGGCGCACAGAGCATGCGCCCGCCATTCAAGATGGTGGCGCCCACCGGAGGAAGCAGGTGGGCCCGCGGGCCATAAGGGGCACATTGGGGGACACAAGGGGGGTCCCGGGGACCCTTTTTCTCTGTCCTCTGATGTCCGATGACATCAGAGGACAGAGAAATGAAATTGCACATCAGATTTTTTTGTTGTTGTTGCGATCGCCGTTATAGGGTTAATAACGGCGATCGCAACATCGGTGTCGGTAAAAACGACCCGATTCATGTTTCTGGGGTCTCGGCTACCCCCGGTAGCCGAGACCCCGGAGAAAATGCACCTCTGGGGGTCGCTATTCACTTTTTCCACAGCGCCGTTAATTAACGGCGCTGTGGTTTAAGTACCCTTAATGACCGCCGTTAAAAGGCGTCTTGGTGGTCGTTAAGGGGTTAATCTTTAATGACACCATTCACTTAACCATAAAATATACAGATTTTGTTTTAAAAATTACAAGTCAAGTGAAATTGTGATCAATTACCTTTCCAACATTTTTTATTGTCATATTTTAACCCCTTCAGCCCTTGAAATGGGCCATTTCTCAGTTTTTTTGTTTTTGTTTTTTGCTCACCTTCTTCCCAGACACATACGTTTTTCTGTCAATATGGCCTTGTGAGGTTTCTTTTTTTTGCAGGACTTGTGTAATTCTGAGCAACACCATAGATTTTACCATATGATGTACTGGAACATATGAAAAACATTCCAAATGCTGTGAAATAGAAAAAAAATGCTAACTTTTTTTAACATGTTCCCTAAATGCTAAAATTGACCTGCTATTATGATTCTCCAATTCATTAAGAGTTCACAGACACCAAATATGTAGTTTTTTTATGTACAGGGTAAAAAAAATCCAAAATTTGTTAAAAGAAAAATAAAGATGCCATTTTCCAAGGCCCGTAGCACTTCCATTTTTGAAGATCTGGGGCTGGTGAGAGCTTATTTTGTGCGCACTGAGCTGACGTTTAATACAATTTTTAGGTAAATACGATGTTTTGATAGAATGTTATTGCATTGTATTCCAATGACACGGCAACCAAATACCTATAATTCTGGTGTTTTTACTTTTTTTCTCCTTACGCTGTTTACCAATCTGAATAATTATTTTTATATTTTTATAGATTGGGAATTTCTGAACGTAATGATATCAAATATGTGTATTTTATTATTGTTTTGCTTTGAATAAGACAAAAAGGAGGTGATTTGAACTTTTATATTTTTATTTTTTTAATATAGTTAAAAATATTCTTTTTACTTTTCACTTGCTTCAATTTGAAGCTGCGTACCTTCTGAGCAGAAATGATCATCTGCTATGAGTGCCGGCCTCAGGGCACCGCTCATAGCAGATCTGCAATGCAAACACAGGGGTCTCCTGCAGACCCCCGGCTGTAATGCCAACCCATCAGCACCCCTTGGTCATGTGACAGGGGTACCAATGGGTGGAGCTAGTGACACTCTTCCGGCACGATCATGTTAAATGCCACTGGCTGTTGGGGTACATGTGAGCTGATGAAATGTGCTGGAAAAAATGCAGGATCAGCGCCGTGGCCTGCGTTAATAGGGAAGACACAACATATGACGTATTTATATGTCATATGACATGAAGGGGTTAAGGTTTTCCTTAGGCAGGAAAAAAAATTCAGATTTTATTGTGAATTTCAGATCTAGGTCATCGCAAAGTAGAGGCATGTTACCATTTTTGCATTTTAGACAAAAAAAATGTCCTTCACATAATAGCATTATTCCAAAATAAGAGCAGAGTTTCTGGCTATGCCTGTAGGGAGAAGCATGTACAAGTATGTCCAAATTTGTAACCTATCCTTTATCCTATTTGGACATACACACGGATGCTAAAACAGGTTACAGATTGAACAAATGCTATTGCAATATATATTTAATACCTTTTTAATATAATGTAACTATTTCTCTGAAATTCTTTAATGTGTTACTAAAATTTGATGTATTTTAAAATTTGTTTAGGTGATATCATCTACAAAACAGCTGATCAGAGTGGCTGTGAATACTCAGCAAAATGTAGCCTTAACTGCGAGGTGGAGAAATATGTTGAGGACTGCCCCACAACAACACCTGTGACAACAAACTCAACAGTCTCAACTCCAAAATCCAGTCCATCAACCACTGTCTCCTCAACCCCAACAACTGCATCAACTCTATCAAGTACATCACCACTCACATCATCATTTGTCAATGTATCAACCACTGTTCCAACAACAAGTAAGTGCAATGATATTTTTATGAAGGACAGATGTTGATTAAGTCTGTTGGATTGGTCCAGTGTCCAGTTAATATCACACTGGAAGCAGCTCTAATCATTAACAATGTTATGAGCATCAAGATTTAAGCAAGTCATTTTGTAGCTTAATTCTTATTATTTATCATCTTTGTTTCCAAGAACAGAGAGAATTTTATTTCTATGGTTTGGTGCTTGAAGTCTAGGTTACCGGCCATGTCAGACTTACCAGTATCCTAACAAGGAGCGCACTCTTGGCAAGCTATTTGCTATGCAACTTGCAAGTGCAGCTTTGAAGTTGGATCCAGCCAGCTTCAGTGTTTCAGTGCTACTTCCATGCCGCACAGGCAAAACTGCCTCTGATAACAGCATCAGAGAGTGTGCACTTAAGACTAAAAGTAACGACTGTGCCGCTGGTCTGAACTGTCAATCTTCAGGAGCACAACATTCCCCGGTAAGCAGTATACCAGGAGGCAGGGGAGCATTGTGTGTCTGAACACCAAAGATAAGAACGCTCCTTTAATTGAGCCCCAGCCTTGAACGTGAAAATAATTTGGTCCAAAAGCCATATTCACATTTACAATGTGTGACAAAATTTTGGTGTTATTTTCAAATGGCTGGAAACAGCGTAAGATAGGACTTTCACTAGTTTTCTCTGTCCTCATTCCTGTTTATGACTTAAAGGGGTTGTTCGTTGAAAATGGATAAGTTGCTCTGTGTCCTCCCAGATCATGCACTACTGGGCACAACCCATCTAGTGTGTGCAGCGTCGCTCCACACAATTGGATTAAGCTAGGCCTCACCCTGTCTAGTGATGCGGCCATCTAGTGCATCTCTGCCCAGGAAAATGCATAACGCATTTATCACCAACGTTCCCGACTTAGAAACCAGTGAATCCTTGAAGCTCACAGTGCGTGCTCTGGGGGTATTCATAAGTCTGTAGTCATACGGAGTGATTGCAGACTTATCAATTTACACTGAAAAATTACCCTAAGAATACACTGAAACCTCCACTAAAAATTGAATGTATTTATCTCGCCTATAGAAGTCATTACTACATTTCTGGGAATCCTGGCAGGTACCATTGTAAATTGCTATTTTTTTCTTTTTTTAAATGTTTTCAGGAATTTATTGAATATTGAGAAGGAAAATATAATTATCTATCCTGATAGAATAGAGCACAGTAGAATCTGTAGTCTACCTTGTCACAGTAAGGCAGGGGCAGACAAGAGTTTTTGCTGCCTGAGTGTAATCCGACAAAACTTCGAATCTCACTGAGAAGAATTTTAGTCTATGGGGCAGTGCGCATATCCATCTTTTATCTCGGACAGAGACTGTCAGAAGAAAAATTGCTGCATGCCTGAGTTTGATCCTATACTCGACTCGCGGCTATGCAAATCAATGAGTGCGTGGAAACCATCGGATGACATCTGAGTACTATCCGATTTCCACGCACTTACAGAATAAAGAAGATGGAGAATATTTTTTCTCCTTCTGCTCCTCATCCGAGAGAATCGGATCACACTATGCTGACAATAGTACCAGATTTTGATCAGAGTGTCATTTGCAAAATCGGCCTGATTCACTAAGATGAAATCATCTATGGCTTTTGCACCTGCCCTTAGAAAGACAACAATGGAGACATGGGGACTGGGGAACTCACACTGAGTGCATTTTTTGTAGGTTTAAAAATGTTGTCTATACAAATGTAGCCTAAATAAACACTAATTCCTTGTCATTGATTTACAGCTTGTGGTGATTGTGTATGTCTAATGCCAAAATGTGGATCTGGCTACAAAGTCGTTTCTTTCCTGCCACCTGGTGCCTGTTGTGTTAATATTACATGCGGTATGTATGTTATTGCTCCCCTATTTACTTACAGTATAAGCAATTTGGAATGGAATATTTTAATAGAAAAATTAGACCTAAATCAGAAAATGTTAACTAAAAATAGCACATTACAAAAAATATTGTCCAACATTGTACATTAGGCCTAATATTTATAGCCAAAAACTAATTTTTAAATGCAATATTCAAAACATATAAACCGGGAAGTCTATTTTAAGGGATGTCACTAGAAATTGTATGTGATTGTATAGATCTAGCTAAATACAGTACATTCACATGTTTTGTTTGGTGACATGTGGAATGCAGTGTAATTCTAGCCTAGCAAACCACTATGAGGGTTAAGCCACTTGTCCGTTTTCATGTAAATGTTCACAGAAAGAACACATACCCATTATAGTCTAGGAGCATGTTCCAATGATAGCTCTTTTGTGGTCCAATTGCCTTTAAAAAGAAACTGAAGATATGTCTGTCCTTGATTTGATTTGACCAATCAAACTCAAAATTATTTAAAATTAATGGGTCCATCAAAAAACAGATAGGACTTGAGATATTAAGATTTTTTTTGCTTATGAGAAAAACCTACACCACACAATGGTTAAAATAAAACCTTTGCCACACTGAAGGTAAGAGTGGACACACAGAGCAAAGATAGATGAAAATTCCAATCAGAGGCCCTTCACCCAGCTTATTCATATCTCCTGCTTTGCACTGAAGAGGGGCAACACCCCAAAACACGTATTTGGAAATGAAGTTTCTGGTTTGGCTTCTTATCTTACGTCGTGTGGCAAGGCTCGTTAAAGCACCATTCCAGCTTTTTAAATTTTATTGCTGTAGTGATGCTACGAATCTAAGTTTCCTGTTCCTAGTCTAATCTTTACCAGACACCATCTTTGTGACGACTCCTGGAGTGGACAATCTGGGTCGCGATACCAACCCACCCTGGGCGAGCTGACCTAGTGAGAACCACCCCCTATACAGGGAGTGTCAGGGGCAGACCCAGGGGATAAAGTATCACAACTGCTGGAACCAGGTGGCCGGCTCACAGAAGATGGGAGTACACAGGCAAAGTGAGGACACGGGAACACGCAGAGTACAGAATAGTGCAAGGTGTGTACACAAGGACACGCAGAGAACAGGACAGTGCAAGGCATGTACACGAGGGCATGCAGAGTACAGGATAGTGCAAGGCATGTACACGAGGGCACGCAGAGTACAGGATAGTGCAAGGTGTGTACACGAGGGCAATGCAGAGTACAGGATAGTGCAAGGCATGTACACGAGGGCACGCAGAGTACAGGATAGTGCAAGGCATGTACACGAGGGCACGCAGAGTACAGGATAGTGCAAGGCATGTACACGAGGGCACGCAGAGTACAGGATAGTGCAGGGCAAGTACATGGGGGCACGCACAGGTATAAGGCAAAGCAGAGCACGCTATGGCAAGCACGCCTGGGTTCACGGCAAGGCAGAGTGCACGCTGGGAAGCACGACTGGGTATAAGGCAAATCAGGGTGAGCGCTGGAAGCACTATTTAGTACAAGGCAAAGCAAAGCACATGCTGGGAAGGACGTTAGAGCACAAGGCAAGAGACCTGAGTACAGAGAGCAGCCAAGCAGGGACCAAGCAATTAATGGTAACTTTTTTTTTTTTTTTTTTTTTTTTTAGTGCCTGACTCTGTCTGTGTACATGGAACTGATGTATATCAGGTAAAATGTCTTGATCTTTTCTGCAGCAATATTACCTTTTTGTACTTATTACAATTTAAAGCAAATGCTAAAATAGATTCCCTAAGTAAATTAAAAGGAAATTAAAGATTACATCAATCTATTAATTTATTTTATTTGCTGTATTTTTGCTATTTTATTTGAAAAGATAGAAGGATTGTAGATTGTATAAATATTGCAAAAGCAACGTACATCATTTTATAAAGTAACAGCAGGTTGCTGGATATAAATATTTAATGAAAAAAATACAAATGTCTTAAATAAATTAGAAAAATATTTAGACTTGAGAGTCCTCAGTGGTTGATACCTTTTAATGGCTAACTGATAAGATGGTAACAAATTGCAAGCTTTCGAGACTACTCAGGTCTCTTCATCAGGCAAAGACTAAAACAAAAACTGAAGAATCACATATTTATACATATTTACACATATTTTATAAATGAGTAAATTTATAAAATTCACACAATTTTAGGGCAGAATATTTGGGTATGTGCATGTTTAGCGAGGAGAGAAATATGTGCAAGAGGTTAAGCAAGTTGTCAAGCACCGCAAGACATGCATGTACGGGGACTCATACATATTTTTCGAGCACACCCAAGACACTCAGTTAGCACTTGAGCTTGGGTAACACCTTTTGCGAGCACATTCACTCATCACTAAAGACAACTGATAAATTTGCACAGTTATAAAAACATGGTGAAATTACATTAACAATGTTTATTTTTGCTCTTCTTTTCAGAGGGGCTCTATCATTCCACAGCTAGAAGATGCCTGCCAAACATGTCAATGTTCCTATAATATGGACCATGATTCAGGATTCTATGCTATTAAATGTGCCCCAATTGCCTGTGACACCACCTGCAGTCCTGTAAGAATATAATTTAGTGTCTTTTTAGTTTGGGACTTCATTTATTACCTTAACTATGCAACAACTATAACTAGAGCTATAACTCAGTCCAGTAGAGAGTTAGGAAAGATGACACATGATATATTCTGTAATAATCTACCGTATATACTCGAGTATAAGCCGACCTGAGTATAAGACGAGGCCCCTAATTTTGCCACAGAAAACTGGTTAAGCTTATTGACTCGAGTATAAGCCGGGTGTATAAACCGCCGTCCTGCTGTACTCCCCCCGTCCTGCTTGTGTTCTCCATCCAGCTCTGTGCTCCCCCATTCTCCTCTGTGCTCCCCCTCCTGCTCCGTCCTCCTCTGTGCCCCCCGTCCTGCTCCGTGCTCCTCTGTGCTTTCCATCCTCCCCCCGTCCTGCTCCGTGCTTCTCTGTGCTCTCCATCCTCCCCCTCGTCCTGCTCTGTGCTCCTCTGTGCTTTCCATCCTCCCCCGTCCTGCTCCGTGCTCCTCCGTGCTCTCCATCCTCCCCCGTCCTGCTCCGTGCTCCTCTGTGCTTTCCATCCTCCCCCCGTCCTACTCCGTGCTCCTCTGTGCTCTTCATCCTCCCCCCGTCCTGCTCCGTGCTCCTCTGTGCTTTCCATCTTCCCCTCGTCCTACTCCGTGCTCTCCATCCTCCCCCCGTCCTGCTCCGTGCTCCTCTGTGCTTTCCATCCTCCCCCTCACCCCTGTTCCGTGCTCTCCATCCTCCCTCCATCCTGCTCCATGCTCCTTGTCCTCCTCCATGCTCGCCCCATCCTCCTCCATCATACTCACCCTCCCCGTGCCATCGCTGAACGTCCCGGCAATCCTGCGTTGTCCCCGGCTTCCTGCAGCTCTCCTGTGCTGAGCGGTGACGTAATACCGCTCATTAAGGTCATGAATATGGACGCCACGCCTATGGGAGTGGTGTCGCGTCCATATTACATGACCTTAATGAGCGGTATTACGTCACCGCTCAGCACAGGAGAGCTGTAGGAAGCCGAGGACAACGCAGGATTGCCGGGACGTTCAGCGATGGCACGGGGAGGGTGAGTATGAAGTCCCAGCCACCGGCTCCTGCCGCGGCACCCCCTCCCCAACTGGTTTCTGCCCAATGACTCATGTATAAGCCGAGGGGCATTTTCAGCACAAAAAAAGGTGCTGAAAATCTCGGCTTATACACGAGTATATACGGTAATTTTAATATTCTACGAATACCCTAGCCACTTTAGTTTGTTATCTTTCATTATTTTATCATGTCCAGATCAAGTGCCTTAAGTAGAGCGATCCATGGTATACTAGCATACAATTGAAAGACCTCATTCAGGCTTTGCAAGTAACAAATCCCATTGACATTGTTACATATAATAGGGTGTTGCTATGTCATCATTTGATTGGAACCTGAAGTGAGGATGGTCTCTGTCTAGTTTTTACTATGTGTTGAATTTGCCTCCATTTTAGGTCCATGATTCTAATTGGCCCATATTATTTTTCAACATACCGATTAATTGGAAAAAAATAGTTTTCGCAATCATTCATCAAAATGGGATTGTCAAAGCAATGACTTTGTACAGAAGCCATTATGTGTATAAATTGAGTATTTGAATTTCTGGATTTTATATGTTTTTCTTTCTTGACTTTATTTTTGTGTATTTTTTCCTCCACAAGCAGTTTCCAGAAACTGACTACAACTATTACTAATTTAATATAATAATTTCTGGGTAAACTAACCATTGCATTGCCTGTTCTTTCTTCTATCCTAGGGCTATGAATACAAAATGAAGAGTGGACAGTGCTGTGGAGAATGTGTTGCAAAACAATGTACTATGACAGGAGATGATGGCACTGATGTTTCCATTGAGGTAACCAATTACCATCTTCCTGTGACCTCTATGAAAGTAGACAGCTTTCTGTTTCCATCTACAAATTAAATTCCTGCCACATGGAATAAATGCACATTTATGCTAGCTCACAGTCATCTTTAAAGATATTTTAATATTCTCTTGTTAAGCAAAAGTAAAAAAACATTTTAAAGGAAATATATCAGCAAGATCAACAGGCATAAATCACATAAATGGGCCTTCAGGTCTTTGAAATTTGAAGCCATTGACACCTTTATATATTCTATCTGTTGTAGAAAATAGCATTTTTATTCAGATGCGAATGAGGCATTAAATGCTCTGGGAGTTACAGAGCACTTCATGAGACTTTTGTTTCTTTCCCCGCCCAGCTCCAACCTCCCTACCTTGATTGATAGCTCAGTACCTTATTTCTTCGCCTGGTGCCTGATGTCAGAGAGTCAGCTTTCAATCAATTTTAACAGGCTGGTATGGGGGCAGGGAAATGACCTTGGGAGGCAATGACCCTTTAAATGCTTTGTCATGCCCACAGCACTTATCACCTCATTTGTATTTGATAGAAGACATAAAGGTGTTGATGGATTTCAAAGACCTGCATGTCAATATATGTGGCTTGAAGGTTTAAGATCAATAGATATATTCTCTTTAAAGAAGAAATCTCATCAACATTTTTTTAATCTGTACAAATTATGTAAGTAATGACAAGAAAGTGTATTAAAACACTTACCGATCACCATCTTCCCCAGCTTCCAGTGCCTCTCTTGTCTTCTTTTAACATGAAATCAGACAAGGACTGGGAGTCACTTTCTTAATTTAAGTCTATGGAGTTTCATTCTGAGTCTCATAGACTTATACTGGGAAAGCAACTAATGTTCAATATAGTAGATGCTGTATGAACTGACAACGCTGCAGAGCTATGACGAGGGACCACAGCGGCATTGGAAACTGATAAAGACAGTTATCGGTAAGTATTTTAATAGCCAACATAATGAGATTTCTTCTTTAAAGAGAAGGTGTCACCAGGTTTTTGCTACCTCATCTGAGAGCAGACAAATGTCGTTTATGTAGTTTATTGGGTGCCCCATTTGTGACACAATCAGAGTTTTTAGATGTCACTTGTAGCAGAGCTCAAAAAACTAATACCGCCAATAATACAGCTTTTTGTGTATATTGCCCATTGACAGTGAATTGATTCCCAATACTTCTATATGTGTTAATGGCAAACTTTTGGGTTTGAACGGCCAAAAAATAATATTTGACCAGTTGAAAAATGTAAGTAAATATGCTCTGATATTTCATCTGCTCGATAACATTCTTTTCTTTTGTCACATGCCTATTTTAAAATACATACCTCAACCTTGGCATCTGAGGGTAATATTATCTCCTATTTATACATCAGGTAGGACAGACATACCGCAATATTGAAAATAAATGCAGCTACTATGAATGTAATGAAGAAAATGGTCAGCCTGTCCTTACAAAAGTAAAGAACGTTTGCCAGGAGTTAGACATCAGCAGATGTGACCAGGTAGGTTTACATTAAGAATGTTTTGTTACCATTTTATTTTACAAATTGGTTTTAGAGAAACTTTTTAGAATTATATTACAATTTTAGAAAAATTTAACTTGCTAAAAAAAGGACTTTGGGATGGGAATTTCTATTCTGTGACTCTTTTGACACGAAGTAGGCAAAAAACTGACAACTTATGTCACTTGAACAATTTCTTGGCCTTTTTATACACTAAACAAAGTACCCAAAACAAGTCAAGTGTCAAGATCCATCTCAGGTTGACGGCTTTTGCCACGGATGACTTTAACACTTAGAAAAAATGTAGCAGGTAGTTTACTTGTATAAGTTTTAGCATCTGCGATAACAGCATTAAAGTGAATGACATATAACTTCAACATAAGCATTATGGAATATGTGGTTTGTAAGTCTTACTTTTGTTATAAGCATTGGTTCAAGAAAGTAAAGGTAAATGGTATTTGATATACCAGTTAAACATCACAGGATGGATCTTAGTTGTGGAAAAAATGTTTTATCATGATATTTTCTTTTGTGTATTAGGCAACAATAAAGTATGAAGAAGATGGTTGCTGCAGAACTTGTCAGCCACGACAAGATAAAGGTATTAAAGGCTTTTTTTGACAATATTATCAACAATTGGCGCTGAGAAATACCTCCATATAACTGTAATTAGTTTTCTTAAGTTTTACATAAATTTTTTCTTACATTTTTTAGACTCAACTACACCTAGTCCAGGATCAGACATAAGCAAAGTTACTCCAGGGTCATCAGTCACATCTAAATCATTCAATTCTCCAGAAGACTGTGGTGTTCGCAAAAATTCGACTGTTCTGGAAGAAGATGGCTGTGTTGCAACAGTTGAGCTCACATTCTGTGGAGGCCCGTGTATGGGAAGTTCTATGTAAGTAATTGTCAATTGCAAATTTCTTTAAATTCATAAAAAATTGTCAATAAATAATATTTTTTTTCATAATTTACTGGACTGGTAAGAATGGAAAATGACTTGTGGAAGTAGTAGAGTAGAACATAAAGCGAACACTGATCTCTGCATGCAAGTTGTATAGTGGATACCCTGCAATAATCTACATAAGAAAAGGCAATGCTTCATATTCTTTCATAATCTTACCTTTTAGTGATTCTACTCTTCAGCTTAAAGATTTTCTACCAAGTTTTTTTTCCCTATTAAGAGTACAGAGGGTAATTTCATGATCACTGGGGATCTGACCTCTGGGACCTCTACTAATCCTGTAGACCAATGCTCTGGAAAGCCTTGTGTGAGGTGAGTGGTGGACAACCATCTGTAGATCTGCTCCATTCATTCTTAATGTAGTGCCGAAAACCAGCTGAATGTACCTTTCGGCTATCTCTGACATCCTATAGAGAATGAATGGAGTAGAATTGGGTCTGATCGACCACCACTCTATTCACAAGGCTTGTCAGAACACAGGTTCTCGGGATAGTGGATAACTTCCAAACTTGGCACAACCCCTGTAAACTTTAATATTACAAAACTCCCACTGATCATAAAATACTCATGGGAATATGAAGTGATCCCGAATGCAATAATGTTAAAAAAATAACTTTTATTTATTATTACATGGTAAAAAGAATAAAATTAAAAAAAACAAAAGTACTGTCAAGGAACACCAAGTGGTTAAAACACCAAAATAATGATAGTATATATACAGTAGGAGAGATGTCTCACATAAATAATAGTGGTATAAGCTTATAAACACTATAACGCCTTACAGATGTTTATTATGAGGCTCTAAAAAATAATAAGACATGCACACATACCTCGTCCAGACTTATATCCTTTCTTAAGACATCATTCAGATATTCATTTTGTGTTATTCACTGTTATGCACATACTTCTCATAGTCTATAGGGCTGTTCATATGTTTGTGTTTTCTTTATGAACTGAGTGTTTGCAAAAAGAAAAAAAGATGTCATTTTTTGAGCCATAGATCCAACTCACCCATTCAAATCAATGAGTCTTTAAAAAAAGAAAATAAAGCATGCAGATGCAATTCTTGAGCCATCCAAGTGCTTTCCTGGTTTTTACTTTTTAATGGGAAGGAGAAGCCTGAATTATTATTTTTTGCATAAAAGAAACACGAATGCCACACTGATGGCAAAAATGGACACATAGATCAAAAATGGATGAAAATCAGATCCAGCATATCAATGTAAAATGGTCCTTTTTGGCATGCAAGGAAAATGGCCGATTAAATCATGTCTAGTGGGGCAGGTGCAGACGACCATTTTCTCCACGTTCGAGAAAATCTGCCTTTTCTCTATCGCTTCATTGGGGGACACAGAAACCATGGGTGTATGCCACTGCCACTAGGAGGCTGACACTATGCATATGCAAAAAAGGTTGGCTCCTCCTCTGCAGTGTACACCCCACCGACTGGCACCAAGATAATCAGTTTTAGCTTAGTGTCCATCAGGCGAGTTTCAGAGTTGGCGGCTCTGTCTTGTCGCCCCCCTTTCCTCGTCCTCCACCAGGATAAGGTAGTATTGCGGCCTCCACCTTCCTTTCTTCCCAAGGTGGTATCCACTTTCCACTTGAATGAGGATATTGTCCTGCCTTCCTTCTGTCCGGCTCCGACTCATTCTTTAGAGCACTTGTTGAACAAGCTAGACCTGGTACGGGCAATAAGGACCTACCTGGATAGGACGGCTTCCTTCAGGAAGTCTGATCTCCTATTCATCATTCCGGACTGAGCGCAAGAGGCCTGCCGGCTTCCAAGTCTACGATTGCACGTTGGATTAGGACCGCAATATTGGAGGCTTACCGGGTTAAGAACAGAATGCCTCCCCCTGGGGTTAGGGCTCACTTCACCCGGGCTGCAGGTGCCTCCTGGGTGCTTCACCATGGGGCATCCGCCCTACAACTTTGCAAGGCGGCAACCTGGTCTTCCATCCACACGTTTGCCAAATTTTACAGGGTCCACACCTATGCTTCGGCGGATGCCAGCCTAGGCAGAACAGAACCGAGACGCAAATTGGGGACCTCGATCACTGACAGTTTTGTCTGGCATACCGTGTAGGCGGAAAATATGCCTAATGAACAATGCTGCCAAGGCCCGTGCAGACGGTAACCATGGTAACGGCACTAAGTGCACCATTTTGGAGAAGTGGTCGGTTATCACCCAGATGATGGTGCAGCCCCGAGACTTGGGTAAGCCCACCACAAAATCCATCCCGACCATCTCCCAAGGTCTGTCTGCCACCGGTAAAGGGAAAAGTAGCCCAGCTGGCCGTTGTCGAGGGGACTTATTCTTGGCGCAGGAGACACACGCCTGAACGTATTCCCTGACATCATGGACCATATGTGGCCACCAGTATGTCCTCGCCAGCAACTCAGATGTCCTTTTTGCCCCAAAATGTCCACCCACCCTGGACGAATGTGCCCAAGAGAGTACCTCCGGTCGCAAATTGGTGGGCACAAAGGTCTTGCCTGGAGGCACAGACTCAAGCGAAACCAGGGCCACAGTTCTTAGACTCTCTGTGGGGACAATCAACCAAGGTTCCTCCTCCACCTCCTCAGAGGACACCACGGAGCGAGAAAGCGCATCGGCCCGAATGTTCTTCTCACCGGAAAGGAAATGGAGGGTGAAATGAAACCGGGAGAAGAACAGGGACCATCTGGCCTGACGAGAATTTAGCCGCTGGGCGGTCTGTAGATAGACCAAATTTTTGTGGTCAGTGAAAACTTGAAAGGGAAAGCGAGCCCCCTCCAGGAGATGTCTCCACTCGGAAAAGGCCAACTTCATGGCTAGCAACGCCCTATCCCCAATGGAATAATTCCTTTCCACTGGTGTGAATGTCTTGGAAAAGAAGAAACAAGGATGTTTCCGACCTTGAGCATCCTTTTGAAAAAGGACTGCTCCAGCACCAACGGACGAGGCATCGACCTCCAATAAAAAAGGCTTATCAACCTCGGGGCGATATAAGATGGGAGCGCTAGCAAAATGGGACTTAATTGAAGTAAAGGCTTTGGAGACCTCCTCTGACCACAATTTGGGATTGGCTCCCTTCTTGGTGAGGGCTACCAAGGGAGCTACCAAAGTGGAGAAGTGGGGAATGAATTGGCGATAGTAATTAATGAACCCCATAAAACGCTGCACCGCTTTAAGAGAATGGGGTTCTTGCCAATCCATCACAGCCTGTAGTTTGGCAGGATCCATAGCCAATCCCTGGGCGGAGATGATATAGCCCAGGAAAGATAAAGACTCCTTCTTAAACATGCATTTCTCCAACTTTGCATAGAGGGAGTTCGCCCGTAACAGGTCGAAGACTTTGCAGACATCCCTCCGGTGAGAGTCAATATCTGGAGAAAAGATGAGAATATCATCCAGATAGACTACTACAGAGGTGGAAAGCATATCCCGGAAGATATCATTGACAAAGTCTTGGAAAACGGCTGTGGCATTACAGAGCCCGAAGGGCATCACCAGGTATTCATAATGCCCATCCCTGGTATTAAAAGCCGTCTTCCATTCATCCCCCTCACGGATGCGAATCAGGTTATAAGCACCACGCAGATCTAATTTAGTAAATACCCTTGCTCCCCGGAGCCTATCAAAGAGCTCAGAGATCATGGGCAACGAGTACATATTCTTAACGGTGATGGGGTTAAGACCTCTGTAATCTATACAGGGACGTAATTCTCCACTCTTCTTCTGCACGAATAAGAACCCCGCTCCTGCTGGTGACACCGACTTCCTAATGAACCCTCTGCCAGATTCTCCTGGATATATTGAGACATAGCCTAAGTCTCAGGAAGAGAGAGGGGATAGACCCTTCCCCGAGGAGGTTCTGCTCCAGGCAAGAGGTCAATAGGACAGTCATAGGGACGATGGGGTGGCAGAGTCTCTGCAGCCTTTTTAGAGAACACGTCTGCATATGACTGATAACACTTGGGAAGAGGAGAAAGATCTGCGGCTATCTCTGTAGTGGTAACCTGAATGGACTCCCTGACACATCTGTCCTTACATGACTCACTCCACCCTAGTATCCTACCGGAGGTCCACTCAATATGAGGGAGTGGGAACGGAGCCAGGGTACTCCCAGTAGGATTTAGTCTATTCCCTCGGGAAGGACGAGAAGGGAAATAATTTCCTGATGGGAAGGGGGTACACACAAAGTAAGAGGGACAGTCTGATGTGTAATTGGCGAGGGCAATGTCAACCCATTCACTACCCGGACAGTCACTGGTTTGTGAGCGCTACCAGATGTATTGCGTGGCGACGAGCAAAGGTGGATGACATGAAATTCCCCTCTGCTCCTGAGTCCACACAAAGCTTGACTGTAAGTGTGGAAGAGTCCACAGTGACTGTCCCTTTAAATGTCATCTTGGAGGAAAATGCCGCTGTCTCTAGTGAACCTCCTCCCAGGGCCACTAGACGTGATCGCTTCCCCGATTGCTGTGGACATTTGTTGGCATAGTGTCCTGTCTGCTGACAAAGGTTACAGACCACAGATACTCGGACGACTCGAGACTTAGGTCCTGCACGAGGAACCTCTGTGGCCTTTTGGGGTTCAGACGCCAGATCAGGGGATTCGAGAGGTGTGGCAAAGGTGGGAGCCAACCAAATCCTCTGCCTACACTGGGCCCGCTCCAACCTCCGCTCGTAAAAACGGAGGTCGATGCGGGTAGATATGGAGATAAGCTTCTCCAGTGTGGTGGGAATCTCCTGGTAGCCAAAGCGTCTTTAACATGGTCAGCCAGTCCTCGCCAGTAGACTGGAATGAGAACTTTATCCGACCAGTCTAGCTCTGAGGCCAGAGTCCGAAACTGGATGGAAAACTGACTGACCAAAGACAAACCCTGTGCCAATGCCAGCAGTTGTAGCGCCATATCGTGGGTGACCTGAGGTCCTAAAAAGACCTTTTTAAGAGCCTCCAGGAAACGAGGAGCACTCTCGCACCACACGATCGTCGCGCTCCCACAGCGGCGTTGCCCACTCCAATGCTCTGCCCGAAAGTAGAGACAGTACAAAACCCACTTGTGCCCGATCCGTGGGGAAACGTGCAGCCAGAAGCTCGAGCTGTATAGAGCACTGACTCACGAATCCCCGACATTGCTTGCTGTCACCGGCAAACTTGTCAGGAAGCGGGAGGTGGGATAATGTAGGGGCAGAGGTGGCAGAGGACAAACTGGCTGCAGCCACGCTAGCAGCCTGAACAGCGACTGCGGTAACATCCACAGCTGAGGTTGTGCGCTCAAGAGCCGCCAACCTACCCTCCAGCTGCTGGATGTACTGCGGTAGACGCTGGTCATCCCCCATTTTACTAGCCAGACCCTGGCGCTAATATTATGTTAGGGTCTGCGGAACGCACCAAATATATGATGTAAAGAGGTGCGTTCGCAGCCCGGGGTCCACTGTGCAGGCGGAGCCTGCTGCTAGTAAAATGGCACAAGAAGCGAGTTCTGTTATCCCGCAGAGTCGCCAAAATAAATGCCGTAATGCGCTGTGGCAATATGTGCGAACTCTGTCATTCCACAGAGCCGCTAGAAGGAGGGCCGCAGCGCTATATGGCGATGTGTGCGAACTCACTTAACACCACTGAGTCGCAAAATAAACATGCTAGGGTTCTGTCTAGCGTTGAAAGCGAACCCTGTTACGTCACAGAGCCGCTGAGAAAAACTTCTGTGTCCTGTCAGGCACCCAGGTACACAGTTGACTGCTAAGCGAACATAGAACGTGATCATGCGCTAATGTCCTCGCGGGAGACACCCGCAATCGATGGCATCTGAACGCCAGGCCCTGAATACAGCAATCAAACTCCTCACTGGTTATGCCGGTAATCTAGGGCATCTAGGACACCGACCCTGACCAGCTAGCATACCAAACTCCTCACCGATTAAGTCGGTATTCTAGGGGCTTATTTCAGCCGGGCCCTAACCACACACACACATGACCACACTGGCGCAAAGCATATGACGATTGATATTAGCGCATGGCGGCCCAGCCATGCCACCCTTTTATAGCAACAGCTACAGGACCTGCCAGAAACAAGGACCAATGA
Organism: Oophaga sylvatica; assembly: GCA_033576555.1. NCBI lineage: Eukaryota > Metazoa > Chordata > Amphibia > Anura > Dendrobatidae > Oophaga > Oophaga sylvatica. The sequence goes on along the minus strand of JARQOD010000010.1, from coordinate 83,103,815 downwards.
GAAACTGTTCCAAAACACATGCAGTTTCAGGACCTTCCTGGCGGACCAATAGGAGCTGCTGCAGTACCTGAACATGTGACCCCTGATCTCCAATGAGAGATCTTACCCTGGGCATGCTCAGAAGGGGAAACGCAGGACTTCGTCCCAAAGACGTCTGCTCCAGCGCTGGCTATAATAGCAGAACCAGGAGAGGCAGCAGTAAGTCTCTGCACAGTACTGGAATGAGCAAGATGCTGGGACCGACGTCTCTGCTGAGCAGGCTCCACTGTGGCCGGAGACGAATGGGGGACCGCAGCGAGACTGGTTCGAGACTCCCCTTGAGCAGCAGCGGAAACTCGAACCCTAACACACAGCACTCTCCCATATGTTTACAACTCTTGTTCTTTCGATTGTTTTTGTTATGATTGAGTTGTTTGTTTGTTGTTTGGTTCTATCATATTCTTCTCCTACTGCTTTCTCACTAACTGATTAGCTTGGTGCCAGTCGGTGGGGTGTACACTGCAGAGGAGGAGCCAACCTTTTTTGCATATGCATGGTGTCAGCCTCCTAGTGGCAGCGGCATACACCCATGGTTTCTGTGTCCCCCAATGAGCGCTCAGAGAAACAGATTTTACGGTAAGTACAAAAATCCTGTTATTATTCTAATCACACTTGGACCAGACTTTGATCAAAGTTTGATCAGGTTGTGATCTGATTTTCACATAGGTAAAGCGAAAAAGAAAGGTTTCTCCACCTCCTCTATAATGTCAGGGCACAAAAATCAGACCACACTCAGATGTCTTCTGAGCGCAAACCGATTATTTCCAGGACCTATAGACATGAATGGTCAAATGACATCGGGAATGATGTGACTTTTTACTTGGACAGGCTAAGTCTGAGGAAAAAATCTGACATGTGCATAGTCCCTTAAAATAATATGGGGATGAGTGCTATGCATCTTAACGGCAGATAGCACCCTTCTGAGTTATACTGTCATCTACATTTACGGTCATCCACATATACGGTCATCTACATTTACACTCATCCACATATACCATCATCTACATATACAGTCATCCACATAGACCGTCATCTACATACACAGTCATCCACATATACAGTCATCTACATATACTGCCATCTACATATATGGTCATCTACATATACAGTCATCTACATATACAGTCACCTATATATATGATTATCTACATATACAGTCATCCACATATACAGTCATCTACATATACGGTCATCTACATATACAGACATTTACATATAGAGTCATCTACGTAAACAGTCATCTACATATACGGTCATCCACATATACGGTCATCTTCTACATATCCAATCATCCAGATATATGGTCACCTACATATATGGTCATCCACATATACGGTCATCTACATGAGCCCTTAGAGAGAAGGAGAAGAAAGCCACAGCCCGATATTCCTGACCATAGATTTTTTCCTGTGAATGAAAAAATCAGTCAGGATGAAATTAATCATGCAGTATCCTTTTTTGTCCTAAAATCTGCTGTTATGACCATCAATGTGAGATAAGTAGCGCAGTGCATTTTACAAAATTTTACATGGAGTCTATAAAATAGATTAATAAGAACATAATCCTTAAACTGATCGACTTCTTAAACTGTATCTTCTGAAACCCCCAGCAATCAGCTGTTAAAACCATTCCAAGAAGGTATGAAGAAATTGAAAATAATAGTTCTGTAGGCTGCTGATCTACATGTTTATTGAAACTCACAGATCTTAAATGCAAACTTTATTTTTGGTTTGTTTCTTTCTCAGATACTCTATGACTACCAGAAGTATGAAGCACACATGTTCTTGCTGCACAGAACTTGAAGTAGGCAAAAAGAGTGTCCAACTTCTTTGCACCGATGGAAGACGTAAGGCCCACATTTACACAGATGTTCTCAGATGCGGCTGTGTTGGTGCCTTCTGTACGCCTGAAAAACCACTGAACGCACACGCCATTGGAAGCAACGATAGGTCTAATAAGCACAGCAATGAATACTATTAATGACATACTGAAGTCATCAGAATTACCACAGTTTAAAATCTGAGCCTTTTAGAATGAAGAATTAGAATTTAGGATGAATTTCGTTGTAGTATTATAGAAAATTAGTGTTAGTGATATCATCACTAAATCATTACATCATTTATAAAGGCCAGATTTTAATATGCTATTCTTTTTTGTAAATTGTAACTTTTCAGAGCAAAAATAAAAATAAAAAAAACATGCAAATACCATGTTTGTTTGTTTGTTTGTTAATTATTTAGTTCTTTAGATTTGTTGTTAAGTTTTATAGGATAAAAATGAATTAAAAAAGAAAAAACATTATAGAACTAATGTTTAAAGATATAAATACCGTATATACTCGAGTATAAGCTGACCCAAGTATAAGCCGAGGCTAGTGTTGAGCATTCCGATACCGCAAGTATCGGGTATCGGCCGATATTCGCTGTATCGGAATTCCGATACTTAGTTCCGATATTTTTCCTATATCGTATACCGGAATCGGAAGTTCCCATAATTCTTTGAGAGGCAATGTGATTTTAGTCAGCCAATGAGGAATCTTATGAAGTGTGGGCACATCCTGTAATGCTGCGGTCATCTTAACTAATGGCATGGCTGTGATTGGCTGCTGAAATGATGTCAGAATGCACTATAAAAGGCGCCGCCTCCATTTTAGCGTCACTGTGCTGTGAACTCAGTTAGGGACAGAACGCTGCTGTGCTGACTCTGAGGGACAGTTAGACATTGCGATTTTGTGTACTCTACTGTGCTTTAGGCAGGCTAGTTTACCAACCACTGTGTAAAGCTTCCTTTTGCCAGTGTTGTTTTAACAGTTCTGTGCAAGGTGTGTGTGAGAGTGCAGGTGACGCTGCAGTTTGCTCTGCATCCACCGCTGTTTGTAGGCATCTGCACGTGTCACTCACTGACTCTTTTTTTTATTTGATTTTGTGGAACTGGTGCAGCTCCATTATATTTAAAAAAAATCTAATCTATTAGTGTGACGCGCTTCCATCCGTATACAATACATTGGTTGCAAACACTATAGAAGTAGACAAAGGGGCCTTTCACAGTCTACAACATGTGTTTCAGTGTTCACTGTAGTCTGTGAGCTTTCAATTTTTGAGATGCAGATTACGCTCCAGTTAGTTCTCAACCACTGCTGTTTGTAGTCATGCTGAGCGTGTCTCACTGCCTCATTTCTTTACTAATTGGCTGTGCTCCATTATATTTGAAAAAAATCTAATCTATTAGTGTGACGCGCTTCCATCCGTATACAATACATTGGTTGCAAACACTATAGAAGTAGACAAAGGGGCCTTTCACAGCTACTGAACAGTTGTGTTTCAGTGTTCACTGTAGTCTGTGAGCTTTTCATTTTTTGAGTGCAGATTACGCTCCAGTTAGTTCTTCAACCACTGCTGGTTGTAGTCTGCTGAGCGTGTGTCACTGCCTCATCCTTCACATTTCTCTAATTGGTGCTGCTCCATTATATTTGAAAAAAATCTAATCTATTAGTGTGACGCGCTTCCATCCGTATACAATACATTGGTTGCAAACACTATAGAAGTACACAAAGGGGCCTTTCACAGCTACTGAATAGTTGTGTTTCAGTGTTCACTGTAGTCTGTGAGCTTTTCATTTTTTGAGTGCAGATTACGCTCCAGTTAGTTCTTCAACCACTGCTGGTTGTAGTCTGCTGAGCGTGTGTCACTGCCTCATCCTTCACATTTTTCTCTAATTGGTGCTGCTCCATTATATTTGAAAAAAATCTAATCTATTAGTGTGACGCGCTTCCATCCGTATACAATACATTGGTTGCAAACACTATAGAAGTAGACAAAGGGGCCTTTCACAGCTACTGAACAGTTGTGTTTCAGTGTTCACTGTAGTCTGTGAGCTTTTCATTTTTTGAGTGCAGATTACGCTCCAGTTAGTTCTTCAACCACTGCTGGTTGTAGTCTGCTGAGCGTGTGTCACTGCCTCATCCTTCACATTTTTCTCTAATTGGTGCTGCTCCATTATATTTGAAAAAAATCTAATCTATTAGTGTGACGCGCTTCCATCCGTATACAATACATTGGTTGCAAACACTATAGAAGTACACAAAGGGGCCTTTCACAGCTACTGAACAGTTGTGTTTCAGTGTTCACTGTAGTCTGTGAGCTTTTCATTTTTTGAGTGCAGATTACGCTCCAGTTAGTTCTTCAACCACTGCTGGTTGTAGTCTGCTGAGCGTGTGTCACTGCCTCATCCTTCACATTTTTCTCTAATTGGTGCTGCTCCATTATATTTGAAAAAAATCTAATCTATTAGTGTGACGCGCTTCCATCCGTATACAATACATTGGTTGCAAACACTATAGAAGTACACAAAGGGGCCTTTCACAGCTACTGAACAGTTGTCTGCAGTGTTCACTGCAGTCTCTGAGGAATAACCACACTTAGGCCTTATAACTTTTCTGACTTTCTTTATCAATCTACCAAGATGAAGAAGGCAGGGAGTAAGGCACGTGGTCGTGGTAGTGGAGTTTCAGCAGGGAGAGGACGTGGGGATTCTGTGGCTGCTGCCGCACCCAGTGACACAGCATCCACCAGTTTTCCCCGTGAGCGTTCCTTTATGCGCACTTTTGTAGGAGCTCAGCGTACCCCCCTGCTGCGGGAAGAACAAATTGAAGCCGTTGTTGGTTGGATGGCAGCCAATGCATCGACTTCAATTGCTTCCACCTCCTCTCAGGACCACAGCACTGTTGAACAACCATCTGTCTCTTCACCGCCTGCCAAATTGCCCAGGCAGTCAGAGAGTTCTGAACTGGAGCCAGCTGAGTCTCTGCTTCTGTTCTCAGAATCTGTTGGCTTGCAAACAGGGGCCCAGCCAAGCAGCATTCTGGAATGTGAAGAAGAGGCAGTATACAGTGATGCGCAACAGCTGTGTCTCTCTGAATGTGAAGAGGCGGGTGAGCCAGTGCCGATGGTCAGCACACCGCAGAACGCATCTGATGATGATGAAACTCAGGTGCCATTTTCTGTTGAGCAAGGTGCTGGCCAGACCACCCAACAGCAGCAGGTGTTGGAAGAGGGTAGTGGAGATGATGAGGTCCAAGACCCAACATGGCGTGAGGAACAGGAAGGTGGTGGTAGCAGCTCTGAGGAAGAGATTGCCCCAACGGTCCAAACAGTAGGGAGAGGTAGGCTGCAGACTCGGTTGCCTGTAGCCTCCAGTTTGGCACCCGTTCGTAGCAGTTCTCTTCCAACAGCCAAACCGGGCGCTCCCAGGACTTGCACTGCGTGGTCCTTTTTTGACACACTTGCAGATGATATTTGCTATGTCAAATGCAAGCTGTGTAATCAAAAAGTTAAAAGAGGTAAAAATATCAGTAACCTCAATACCACAAATATGTGGAAACATGTACGGACAAAGCACGTGGTTGAGTTCCAAAGACACACTGGAGATGTAGGCCAACCTACAGCAGCACCTACATCTTCAGCTCGTGTTGGAGCCTCTTCCTCCAGCTCACACACAGCTGGTTCGGCTTCCTCACAGGATCGCCATGGAAGAACCTCTGTCACTGTTGTCCAGAGACCCAGTGTTATTCCACCCACAGCTGCAAGTTCCCTGTCATCCTCACACTCCCAGGCCACAAAACAGCCATCGGTAGCACAGGCATGGGATAAAAGACGGCCATACTCGGCAAACCATCCACGAGCACAGGCTCTGAATGCTGGCATTGCAAAACTCCTGTCCCTTGAAATGCTGTCATTCAGGCTGGTGGAGACTGACAGTTTCCGTAACTTTATGGCATTGGCAGTCCCACAATACAATGTGCCCAGCCGATTTTATTTCAGCAGGCAAGCCGTCCCTGGTCTGCAAAAGCATGTCGAGGGAAAAATTAAACATGCGCTACTAAACGCCGTCAGTAGCAAGGTCCACCTGACCACCGATGCGTGGACCAGTACCCATGGCCAGGGACGATACCTTTCCCTCACTGCCCATTGGGTCAATGTTTTGGAGCCGGGTACAGATCTTGCGAGTGGCGCTCTACGTGTTCTGCCAACTCCAAGGATTGCAGGAATCAAGTCTGTCCACATTGACTCCTCCTCCTACTCCAGTTCCTCAGAATCATCGCTGCAGGAGCCGTCACGGTCTACCTCCACATGGACCCGTGAACGCTTACCTGATGCGACCGATATGAGCACAGCCGTGGCCAAACGTCAACAGGCCGTCCTGAAATTAATTTACATGGGGAATCGAAGCCACACAGCGCAGGAGCTCTGGAATGCCATCAAGCAGGAGAGCGACGTGTGGTTTTTGCCAGCGAATCTCCAGCCAGGCTTGGTAGTGTGTGACAATGGCTGAAATCTGGTGGCAGCTCTGGGCCTTGGCAACCTCACTCACATACCATGTCTGGCACATGTGCTCAACTTGGTCGTGCAGAGTTTTTTGAGGGACTATCCGGATCTTGATGCACTGCTGCACAAGGTCCGCCTAGAGTGCGCTCACTTGCGACGTTCCAGCATGGCCAGATCGCGCATTGCAGCTCTGCAACGCAGATTTCGCCTTCCTGAACATCGCATCATATGTGACGTACCCACCAGGTGGAATTCCACGTTACATATGTTGGAGCGTTTGTGTGAGCAGCAGCCAGCAGTAATGGAGTATCAGCTGCATCAGGCGCAATCAACTCGCAATTTGCGTCGTTCACACTTCACCACTACTGAGTGGGCCTCTATGAAGGAATCTGCCACGTTTTGCGTGCGTTTGATGAGTCAACGCGGATGGCGAGTGCAGATGATGCACTAGTCAGCCTGACTGTCCCCCTTATCTGCCTGCTTCAAAAAACACTGCAAGCAATAAGGGATGAGGTTTTGGAAGAGGTGGAGGATGAGGAGTCACAAATTCCATCACCTTCTGGACAGTCAGCGCAACGTGGTTCCTCACAAAGGGCTGGGCAGTGTTCACTTTGTGAGGAGGATGAGGAGGAGTCAATGGAGGAGGAAGACATCGCTCCAGAGGGAGGTACACAACGCTCTAGTCAGTATGTAGAGCGAGGGTGGGGTGATGCAGAGCAGGTAGAGATGACGCCTCTTGCAGGGGACAGCGTTTCTTGGCCAGTTGGGAGTCTGCAGCACATGGTTGATTTCATGCTGCAGTGCCTGAGAAACGACCGCCGCATCGTCCCACATTCTCACCACGTCTGATTATTGGGTGTACACCCTCCTAGACCCTCGCTACCGGGACAACTTACAAAGCCTCATCACACCGTTGAACCGGGAGCGTAAAATGCGGGAGTACCAAGACACACTGGTGCAATCCATAATGTTCTCCATTCCAGCCGAGAGCACTGCTACTGCTTTACAAAGCAGCTCTGTGCGTCGAGGCAGTGGAGACAGCTCTGCAACAAGAGGGAGCACAAGCAGCGCATCTGCACAGGGCAAGACCAGTATGTTCCAAATGTGGCGAAGTTTTGTGGCAGCGCCACCAATGTCTACACCATCCGAGACGGCTCCAGTCAGCAGGAGGCAACGTTTCCGTAAGATGGTGACAGACTACATGTCTTTCCCTCTCAGTGTACTCCCAGATGGCTCTTCCCCATTCAAGTTTTGGGTCTCTAAGCTGGATACATGGCCAGAGCTTAGCCAGTATGCATTGGAGGTGCTGGCTTGCCCTGCTGCCAGTGTATTATCGGAGCGCGTCTTTAGTGCCGCAGGTGGTGTACTAACAGACCGTCGCATGCGACTATCCTCCGATAATGTAGACCGGCTTACTTTTCTGAAAATGAACAAGGCATGGATCTCGCCAGAATTTGTCTGTCCGTTTTCAGATTAAATAACTGGTTCGCAACGTTATCCATGTCTCCTGTTATGTTCATCTTTCTACCACCTGAACTCTACTCCCTGTGCTACAACACTGCCAGTTGCTGCTCAGAAGTGTCGTGTCCACAGACCAATACACAAGCTATAGTGTTAGTGGGGTTCAGTAACGCCAGCTGTTCCCCTGCTGTGTGTCCGGCAACAAGTCTCCTGTTCCCTACACATGCACAGAAAAACCCATGTCGAACATGCTCCAAATAGGGAAGAGCCGTCACCCTGATTGTTATGCTTAAAACAGGAAATTGTGAAGTTTTCCAGGCCTAGAATGATAAATTTTTATGACAAATATGGACAAATAATAATTTGTCATCACAGCGCATATCTGCACATGTCTATTAGAAATGGTAACAAAAACTAAAACATAGTGTTCACTTTTTGAAATTAATGCATAAAAGTACATTTCATACTTATCAATTAATGATTTTTAAGGAACTTTATCTGTACCTGTAAGATAATGCAGTCAATGGATGTACGAATCATAAAATCCTCATCATCATCATCACGAGTTTTATTTATGACAGACATTATAAAATACACATACTGATGCCAACTGTAACTTCACACACCATATATGAAATGGCCAGCATCTAAACCTGGTAATAATGTGCAATAATAAATTATTACATCTAGAAAGTGCATCATGCATACTGACAATAGGTAGTACTAGTTATACCTGCAAGTGCTGTTGAAACAACCACAACAGATATAAATTAATAATGGTATATAGGTATCACAGTGCATAGTTACTCATGGACAATGTCGATGTAATACTGTACCTCAATAAAGTCTGCGTCAACCATTATGCTTGTTAGTCTTGTAGATTGTTAAAGAGGGAACAGTCTTTTTTTGTTGGTCATAGGTGGAGTATTAGACAGTAAATGATTACTGCTGTCGTATTTTTGGCGTCCCTAGGGCGCAATAACGCTGCGTAACGTCACATTTTATAGAGTCATATAATTGACACACGCTACCCTACCCTACGCGTGACAGTAGGAAGGTAGTGTTGACGGATAAAGCCTTGCGCAACCAGACATGCTTTTACCCTCTTCAACACTGTCCAAGCAAAAAATGCATGATTGCAGCCGCAGACTTTATTGACGTACAGTATAACATCGCCATTACCCATCAGAGGCTGTCCACTGTCTGATACAGACATAGAATATACCTTTGCTATCCGTAGCCTTTCTTTCACCTACACTTGCAGGCACACACTTAAATTGTGACAATGCATTATGTTTTTTTAAATGGTTATTTTTTATCGTACATTATTGTCATCACATTGATGAGTCCATGCTGGACATGTCATACATGCTGTACAAAGTAACGATTTTATTAACTTAAATAATTGAAATGTCTGTGACTGTCACATCTAAACTGCAATGATGATGATGATGAGTGACGATTACAAAATCCATTGTCTTCACTATGTTATGGTTTAACATAGCGTTCCTTAAGCATTATTCATAAATACAAAAATGGACTTTTATTGTTAAATTTACAACACTATATTTTGTAACCAATTTTTTGGGTGGTGTATTGTTCCATTTCTTGTTGGCATGTGCATATATGCGTTTATATTTGCAGTGTCTTTATTTTTATCTTGAAGTTAGGAAACATGTGTATCTTCGTACCGTGTTAGCCATTAGATAGAAAATATTTAGACTTGAGAGTCCACAGTGGTTGATACCTTTGAATGGATAACTGAAAAGATGGTAACAAATTGCAAGCTTTCGAGGCTACTCACGTCTCTTCATCAGGCAAAGACTAAAACAAAAATGAAGCATCACATATTTCTATACACAACAGGACACAGGAATAGTGCAATAGGTAAGACAAGTAAGTGACGTGTAGCAGAAACTGTCATTATCACAGAGGGATGTAAACATGAAATATTGGAACAGTAGTTCCGAAAACACCGTGTTGCAAATAGAGATTCTGATTGGCTCTTATCCTAAGTCATATTACAAGACTCGTTAAAGGGTTGATTGTGACTTGTAGGATCGCTACTTCCAATAGGTGGCGCTATAGAGTACAAGTCCTCTTTGTTTGAAGAGGCAATTTGCATAGATAAGGATAGAAAGTTTTATTGCCCTCTGATTGGGGTCTGGTTTTGTGTTTTCATGCCCCTGGAAGGGCAGAGACGCAGATTCCTTAATTGATATAGAATGACATAAATCCGTGTGATCTATTCATTCCATCACTAACAGTGTCAAAGGTCATGATGAGCTTATATTCTGAAACCTTTGTATCTTTCTCATATTTGAATTTATATTTTAATACCAGTAATTCCATATCCATCATGCTATGACCGGGCATACAAAAGTGTTTTGCCACAGGTAAATCCATTATTTTTTGACTTATCGTGTGGCGCTGATAATTCATCCTTGTTCTCATTTTTTGGCCGGTCTCCCCTCACTTGTCCCTCCCTCACTTGTCTTACCTATTCCTGTGTCCTGTTGTGTGTAGAAATATGTGATTCTTCATTTTTTTTTTTAGTCTTAGCCTGATGAAGAGACCTGAGTAGTCTCGAAAGCTTTGAATTGTTACCATATTTTCAGTTAGCCATTAAACGGTATCAACCACAAAGGACTCTCAAGTATAAATATTTTTCTATTCTTGGAATTGAAATTCATCATTTTATTGTCCTAGTAAAACTTCATTTATTCTTGTTTGAAGTACATACATTTGCAATGGCCACGTAACAAGGCAATAACTCAATATTTTGTGCCTACACCCTCCTTGACCCTGGGCTTCAACAGCGCCAGTTGCTGCTCAGAAGTGTTAGATGCACAGATGAAAACAATCGCTGATGTGTTTGTGGGGTTCAGTAACGCCTGCTGTTCCCCTGCTGTGTGTCTGGCAAAAATTACTGCTGTTAACTACAACTTCAACTTCAAACGTCTCATACTAGGCCTCTGCCTACACCCTCCTTGACCCTGGGCTTCAACAGTGCCAGTTGCTGCTCAGAAGTGTTAGATGCACAGATGAAAACAATCGCTGATGTGTTTGTGGGGTTCAGTAACGCCTGCTGTTCCCCTGCTGTGTGTCTGGCAAAAATTACTGCTGCTAACTACAACTTCAACTTCAAACGTCTCATACTAGGCCTCTGCCTACACCCTCCTTGACCCTGGGCTTCAACAGCGCCAGTTGCTGCTCAGAAGTGTTAGATGCACAGATGAAAACAATCGCTGATGTGTTTGTGGGGTTCAGTAACGCCTGCTGTTCCCCTGCTGTGTGTCCGGCAAAAATTACTGCTGCTAACTACAACTTCAACTTCAAACGTCTCATACTAGGCCTCTGCCTACACCCTCCTTGACCCTGGGCTTCAACAGCGCCAGTTGCTGCTCAGAAGTGTTAGATGCACAGATGAAAACAATCGCTGATGTGTTTGTGGGGTTCAGTAACGCCTGCTGTTCCCCTGCTGTGTGTCTGGCAAAAATTACTGCTGCTAACTACAACTTCAACTTCAAACGTCTCATACTAGGCCTCTGCCTACACCCTCCTTGACCCTGGGCTTCAACAGCGCCAGTTGCTGCTCAGAAGTGTTAGATGCACAGATGAAAACAATCGCTGATGTGTTTGTGGGGTTCAGTAACGCCTGCTGTTCCCCTGCTGTGTGTCCGGCAAAAATTACTGCTAGCTACCTAATCATGGTGAAAAAAACATGACATCTCAAAGTGTCTAGTGCTACACATAGATATGAGGCTACACCCTGATTTCTAAGCTGTAAACATTTGAAACGTCAACTTTCAAACCATAAAATGATTAGTCTTTGTCACAAATCTGTAACAAAATAATTGTGACATATTATTACAGATATGCACATGTCGAAAACAAATGCAAACACAAAAGCCTACTTATGCTATAGGATACTGATGGTCAACCTTGTCACTCCATAGCTTAGACAAATCCAACTCACATCATGATGACTCAAATGCTGCAATGTTGGAAGTGCATAATGTGGGTTGAACTTTGACAACTGCTGCAGTGCGAAGGTTATACTTCAGTGTTCTTGCCTTTGAAATAAAAGCATACAAGTAAATATAATAATCCAATGTTGATTAAGGGACGTGATGTACACCTGTAATATTGTGCAAACAATGCATGTAGGAATAGTCCTCTTCAACATTACTTATATTTGTGTCATTTTAAAAAATACATATTTGATTAGAAAGTTAACAGCCCATATCATAAAGGTCCTTCATGTAAACATGATAATCGCTAACAAAAATCATGCATTGCCTTGGTAAAGTCAATAGTGCATAGTCACAATAGCAAAATATATACCTGTAAGTGGTGCTGAAAGAACGACAACTGATAGAATACGTGAATGATATATATTTATCAGACTGAATAGCGACATCTGTACAATGTCGATATAATACTGTACCTTAACAAAACAGCTGTGTCACACCTCACACTCGTTTTTCTTGTAGCTTGTTATGTAATAGGGCACATGCGTGTATGTTTCATCATAGGTGCATGTTTACTGAGTAAAGCAGTCATGACAACGCCTTTGTGTTGTCGGTACGCTTGCGATGATGAACGATGCGCACCGTGAATGTTAGTCTGCGTCATAAGACGTACAGACGCTCCAATACCCAACGCGTCACAGTCACAGTCTGTGCGTCCAAACAAAGGCGCAACCATACATGCACGTAACCTTTTATAAAGCTAGATAAAAAAAAGGATGTAGTAGTAACGCACACTTTATTGAGGTACAGTATTACATCGCCATTCACCATCTGTGGCTATGCAGTCTCATCTATATATACCTTATCTATCCGTTGTCATGCTTGCAACTCCACAGTCAGGCATAAATATCTGTTTTCACTCTGCACTATGCACTTTTTAAATTTTTGTTTTGTTAATATAAATGATTGGCACATATTATCAGTATTACATGATGGAAATTTTAGATATTTTTTTAAAAATTTTAGTGATATTATTCACCAAATGTAAAGTTTTATGAATGTCAAAGAAAACTTGTAATGCTGATTATGTTTTTAAGTCAGCCATTCATTGTCTACACAATAAAAATGGTGTACATACTGTTACTTACCCATCATTAATAGATTCTGATGTGTACTTGTATGCTTTTATTTTAAACCGTATAGCAGATTATTTAACCTATTTTAATTGTGGTTTGCATTGCTTTTCAACATGTTAATGTATGCGTTTATGTTTGTAAATTATTAATTTACATATATTTTTTTAAGTTAAATCATCATCTTATGGTACTAAAGTTTATATTTCTCTTGTTTGGAGTAAAGACATTTTTAATTGACACGTAACAAGGAAAATACTTGATATAGTATTTAAACATCCTCCTTGACCCTGGGCTACAACACCGCCAGTTGTTGCTCGGAAGTGCTGTTAGCACAGTGAACACTTGCTCCTGTGTTACTGGGGTTCAGTAATGTCAGCTGTTCCCCTGCTGTGTGTACGGCAAAAAGTCCTGCTGCCTCCACCCTGTTCTCTTCTCATCCCTGGGCTACAACACCGCCAGTTGTTGCTCGGAAGTGCTGTTAGCACAGTCTACACTTGCTCCTGTGTTACTGGGGTTCAGTAATGTCAGCTGTTCCCTGCTGTGTGAACGGCAAAAAGTCCTGCTGCCTCCACCATGTTCTCTTCTCATCCCTGGGCTACAACACCGCCAGTTGTTGCTCGGAAGTGCTGTTAGCACAGTGAACACTTGCTCCTGTGTTACTGGGTTCAGTAATGTCAGCTGTTCCCCTGCTGTGTGAACGGCAAAAAGTCCTGCTGCCTCCACCATGTTCTCTTCTCATCCCTGGGCTACAACACCGCCAGTTGTTGCTCGGAAGTGCTGTTAGCACAGTCTACACTTGCTCCTGTGTTACTGGGGTTCAGTAATGTCAGCTGTTCCCCTGCTGTGTGAACGGCAAAAAGTCCTGCTGCCTCCACCATGTTCTCTTCTCATCCCTGGGCTACAACACTGCCAGTTGTTGCTCGGAAGTGCTGTTAGCACAGTGAACACTTGCTCCTGTGTTACTGGGGTTCAGTAATGTCAGCTGTTCCCCTGCTGTGTGAACGGCAAAAAGTCCTGCTGCCTCCACCATGTTCTCTTCTCATCCCTGGGCTACAACACCGCCAGTTGTTGCTCGGAAGTGCTGTTAGCACAGTCTACACTTGCTCCTGTGTTACTGGGGTTCAGTAATGTCAGCTGTTCCCCTGCTGTGTGTACGGCAAAAAGTCCTGCTGCCTCCACCCTGTTCTCTTCTCATCCCTGGGCTACAACACTGCCAGTTGTTGCTCGGAAGTGCTGTTAGCACAGTGAACACTTGCTCCTGTGTTACTGGGGTTCAGTAATGTCAGCTGTTCCCCTGCTGTGTGTACGGCAAAAAGTCCTGCTACCTCCACCCTGTTGTCTTCTCATCCCTGGGCTACAACACCGCCAGTTGTTGCTCGGAAGTGCTGTTAGCACAGTGAACACTTGCTCCTGTGTTACTGGGGTTCAGTAATGTCAACTGTTCCCCTGCTGTGTGAACGGCAAAAAGTCCTGCTGCCTCCACCATGTTCTCTTCTCATCCCTGGGCTACAACACCGCCAGTTGTTGCTCGGAAGTGCTGTTAGCACAGTCTACACTTGCTCCTGTGTTACTGGGGTTCAGTAATGTCAGCTGTTCCCTGCTGTGTGAACGGCAAAAAGTCCTGCTGCCTCCACCATGTTCTCTTCTCATCCCTGGGCTACAACACCGCCAGTTGTTGCTCGGAAGTGCTGTTAGCACAGTGAACACTTGCTCCTGTGTTACTGGGGTTCAGTAATGTCAGCTGTTCCCCTGCTGTGTGACGGCAAAAAGTCCTGCTGCCTCCACCCTGTTCTCTTCTCATCCCTGGGCTACAACACTGCCAGTTGTTGCTCGGAAGTGCTGTTAGCACAGTGAACACTTGCTCCTGTGTTACTGGGGTTCAGTAATGTCAGCTGTTCCCCTGCTGTGTGTACGGCAAAAAGTCCTGCTGCCTCCACCCTGTTCTCTTCTCATCCCTGGGCTACAACACCGCCAGTTGTTGCTCGGAAGTGCTGTTAGCACAGTGAACACTTGCTCCTGTGTTACTGGGGTTCAGTAATGTCAACTGTTCCCCTGCTGTGTGAACGGCAAAAAGTCCTGCTGCCTCCACCATGTTCTCTTCTCATTCCTGGGCTACAACACCGCCAGTTGTTGCTCGGAAGTGCTGTTAGCACAGTCTACACTTGCTCCTGTGTTACTGGGGTTCAGTAATGTCAGCTGTTCCCCTGCTGTGTGAACGGCAAAAAGTCCTGCTGCCTCCACCATGTTCTCTTCTCATCCCTGGGCTACAACACCGCCAGTTGTTGCTCGGAAGTGCTGTTAGCACAGTGAACACTTGCTCCTGTGTTACTGGGGTTCAGTAATGTCAGCTGTTCCCCTGCTGTGTGAACGGCAAAAAGTCCTGCTGCCTCCACCATGTTCTCTTCTCATCCCTGGGCTACAACACCGCCAGTTGTTGCTCGGAAGTGCTGTTAGCACAGTCTACACTTGCTCCTGTGTTACTGGGGTTCAGTAATGTCAGCTGTTCCCCTGCTGTGTGAACGGCAAAAAGTCCTGCTGCCTCCACCATGTTCTCTTCTTATCCCTGGGCTACAACACCGCCAGTTGTTGCTCGGAAGTGCTGTTAGCACAGTGAACACTTGCTCCTGTGTTACTGGGGTTCAGTAATGTCAGCTGTTCCCCTGCTGTGTGAACGGCAAAAAGTCCTGCTGCCTCCACCATGTTCTCTTCTCATCCCTGGGCTACAACACCGCCAGTTGTTGCTCGGAAGTGCTGTTAGCACAGTCTACACTTGCTCCTGTGTTACTGGGGTTCAGTAATGTCAGCTGTTCCCCTGCTGTGTGAACGGCAAAAAGTCCTGCTGCCTCCACCCTGTTCTCTTCTCATCCCTGGGCTACAACACTGCCAGTTGTTGCTCGGAAGTGCTGTTAGCACAGTGAACACTTGCTCCTGTGTTACTGGGGTTCAGTAATGTCAGCTGTTCCCCTGCTGTGTGTACGGCAAAAAGTCCTGCTGCCTCCACCCTGTTGTCTTCTCATCCCTGGGCTTCAACACCGCCAGTTGTTGCTCGGAAGTGTCATTGGCACGGGTACTCACTCCTGCCCAGACTGGTTACAGCACGCCATCTGTTTCCTGTCAGTGTAAACGTCACTTAGCATCCAATAAGTTGTCCTGTCGTGTTGCGGTCGGGTTAGCCGACTCTATGGTGCTTGGAGTTTAGGTGCTTCCTATGTGTGCTGTGGGATATGCAAATAAAGGCTGTTTCCGTTGTGACAATAGGACAATCACCCACTGTAGTACTGTGGGATTCGGTAACTGGGCCGGCTCGCGGCCTGTCATCTTAAATTTCCATGGGTACCTTCTGCTACCCGTCCGGGTTCCAGTACCGTCAGCTGGTTCTCCGCAGTGCCTTTGGCCTAGGTGCCTCCATCTCGGTATCCGAGTTCCAGCAATGTCTGCTGGTCCTTGGTAGTGCTTTGGAGCACAGGTACCTCCTGCTTAGTAACCGTGTCCCAGTAACGTCAGCTGGTCCTCGGTTGTGCCATTGGCTCTTTTCCTTCTGCTGCCCCTCCGGGTTCCAGCACAGTCAGCTGGTCCTCGTTACTTGGATTGGCTCTTGTACCTTCTGCTACCCATCCGGGTTCCAGTACCGTCAGCTGGTTCTCCGCAGTGCCTTTGGCCTAGGTGCCTCCATCTCGGTATCCGAGTTCCAGCAATGTCTGCTGGTCCTTGGTAGTGCTTTGGAGCACAGGTACCTCCTGCTTAGTAACCGTGTCCCAGTAACGTCAGCTGGTCCTCGGTTGTGCCATTGGCTCTTTTCCTTCTGCTGCCCCTCCGGGTTCCAGCACAGTCAGCTGGTCCTCATTACTTGCATTGACTCTTGTACATTCTGCAACATTTACAAATTGAAGATTTTTTCAATGCTTTTTTGGGTAATCACTCTGGATCTCCAACAATGAAGACGACGACCCTGATGACCACCCCGAAGAAGATGACGACCACAAGGACGACGAGCATCAAGCCAACCAGCCTAAACACCATCACAAAGAAGAAATAAAAGATTACCAAACAGGACTAAGAAGGTTAAGACAAACTACAAGATACAGAACAAGAGACTTAAGAACAATAAGCAGAAGATCAAAAAGCAGAAGAACATGAAGTAGAAGACCAAAATGAAGAGCAAAATATATGCTCTAAATTCTAAGCAGAAGAAGACTAAGCAGTGTATGGGGGTGAGTCCGTTCCTCCTCGTGGTGCCCCTGGAAAATGCCTGCTGCTGCAGGCTAAACTGAACACGGACAAATACTGTTGTAATTTAAATCTTTTGTGACAGCAATAACGGAAGGATGAAAAATTCATACTTTGACAGATTACAAGTACAGGATTCTCTGTCACAAATAAGAATATGATGAAGAAGATGAAGTACAATATGAATAAGAATAATAGTTTAATAAGAAGAATCTGAGTAATGTTAACAAAAAGATGAATAGCAAGAAGTTTAAGAAGAAGATAAAGAAGGTGAAGATGAAGAATAATTTGATGAAAAAGATGATGCTGCTGAAGATTATGAAGGAGAAAGTGTGTGAAAAGTTAAAAAGGTGAAGAGCATGGAAGTTGTGAAATATACATATTTGCCAAAATAGAAAAAACGTTAACAACATTGTCAATTTCTTCGTCAATCCGAACATCTTTAAAAAAAAAAATATTTATGCTATTCCATTTGATTGGGTTAAACATCTATGCCTTTAATGTCTCCTCAACCTTCCACAATACATTGTACATTACTCTTTGTTGTTTTCCTTCATGTACAATTAACCAACAAGGCAAGAATGGTTTTTTTTTAATTCCGATATTCTGTTCCCATAGACTTACATTGGATTTCCGGTATCGGTATCGCCGATATTTTTTGGATATCGGCGATACCATTCCGATTCCGATACTTTTGGATATCGGAAAGTATCGCTCAACCCTAGCCGAGGCCCCTAATTTTGCCACGGAAAACTGGGTAAGCTTATTGACTCGAGTATAAGCCGGGTGTATAAACCGCCGTCCTGCTGTGCTCCCCCATCCTGCTCCGTGCTCCCCCATCCAGCTCTGTGCTCTCCCATTCTCCTCTGTGCTCCCCCCTCCTGCTCCGTCCTCTCCTGTGCTCCCCCCGTCCTGCTCCATGCTCCTCTGTGCTTTCCATCCTCCCCCCGTCCTGCTCCATGCTCCTCTGTGCTCTCCGTCCTCCCTCCGTCCTGCTCCGTGCTCCTCTGTGCTCTCCGTCCTCCCTCCGTCCTGCTCCGTGCTCCTCTGTGCCCTCCATCCTCCCCCCGTCCTGCTCCGTGCTCCTCTGTGTCCTCCATCCTCCCCCCGTCCTGCTCCGTGCTCCTCTGTGCTCTCCGTCCTCCCCCCACGTCCTGCTCCGTGCTCATTGTCCTCCTTCATGCTTCCCCCGTCCTCTGTTCTCCCCCCGTCATACTCACCCTCCCCGTGCCATCGCTGAACATCCCGGCAATCCTGCGTTGTACCCGACTTCCTGCAGCTCTCCTATGCTGAGCGGTGACGTAATACCGCTCATTAAGGCCATGAATATGGATGCCACGCCTATGGGTGTGGCGTCTCATCCATATTCATAGCCTTAATGAGCGGTATTACATCACCACTCAGCACAGGAGAGCTGCAGGAAGCCGGGTACAACGCAGGATTGCCGGGACGTTCAGCGATGGCACAGGGAGGGTGAGTATGATGTCCCAGCCACAGGCTCCTGCCGCGGCACCCCTCCCCCGCTGGTTTCTGCCCAATGACTCGTGTATAAGCCGAGGGGGCATTTTCAGCACAAAAAAAGGTGCTGAAAATCTCGGCTTATACGCGAGTATATACGGTAATTGTCCAAGCAATCACAGTCAACAGGGCAGAGTTACAGTACCAGATGTAGCCATACACATATCGGCCCCTGTGTAAGATACTCCCATGAAAATCATGCCATTAATTGATTGGCCATCAATATTTATTCAGTGAAAGTCTGATAATCACAGAAATCTAGTGAGTACCACATCCCATTTAGTATTTATTGAAGGAGCAGCACAGTACATATGAATATGCCCATATCTACACTGTGTTCCAAATTATTATGCAAAAATTGTTTAGGAGTGATAAGGTAAGAATTTTTTTGTTTGTCAGTTAAACTCATTGATGGTGATGTGTGTCAGGGCTCTTTATATCACTGTAAGCAATTGCAGACACCTGTGCTAATTAGTTTGGCAGATGTGTCCAATGAAAGGCTAGACTACTTAAGAAGGCTGTCCCACATTATTAAGCAACCTACATTTTCTGCCAAAATGGGAAAGAAAAAGGATGTGTCGGCTGCTGAGAAGCAATAAATTGTGGAGTGTTTAGGTCAAGGCATGACTACAATCAACATTGCCAAGACACTTTATCGTGATCATCGCACAATCAAGAAGTATGTAGCTGATTCACAGTACACACGTGTGCGTGCTGATAAGGGAAAATTGAGGACTCTTTCCTACAGGCAATTACGTCAGGTTAAAAGAGCAGCTGCAAAAAAGCCTGGTCATAGCAGCAGACAAGTTTTTGAAGCTGCTGGTGCCTCCAACGTCCCCCGAACAACAAGATGCAGGGTCCTTCAGAGGTTTGCAGCTGTGCGTAAGCCATCCTGTCGACCTCCTCTATCCACTGCACACAAGCAGAAACGGCTCCAGTGGGCCAAACAATACATGAAGACTGACTTCAAAACTGTTTTGTTCACCGATGACTGCCGTGCAACGCTCGATGGTCCAGATGGATGGAGTGGAGGATGGCTAGTTGATGGACACCCCATGCAAACACGGCTACGGCACCAACAAGGAGGAGGTGGAGTAATGTTTTGGGCTGGAATCATGGGTAGAGAGATTGTCGGCCCCTTTGGGATCCCTGAAGGGGTAAAGATGAACTCCATAGTGTATGTTGAGTTTCTCAAACAGCACTTCCTGCCATGGTTCAAGAAGAAGAACCGTGCATTCCGCAGCAAGATCATTTTCATGCATGATAATGCACCGTCTCATGCTGCACATAACACATCTGCATCTCTGGCTGCTATGGGCATAAAAGGGGACAAACTTATGGTGTGGCCCCCATGCTCCCCTGACCTCAACCCCATTAAGAAACTCTGGAACATCATCAAAAGGAGTGTCTACGATGGCGGGAGGTAGTTCACATCTAAGCAACAGCTCTGGGAGGGTATTCTGTCCTCATGCAAAACAATTGAAGCAGAAACCATCCAAAACCTGACAAATTCAATGGATGAGAGAGTTCAGAAGCTCCTTTCGAACAAGGGGTCCTATGTGCAAATGTAACATCACCTAGAATAAAGTTTTGAGTTGAAAACTGCTTGATTTCAGTTTGTAATAACCTGCTACTGCTTATAATTTCAAAAATGACCATTTTTTTGTTCTTTATTACAATGAAAAGGTTGAAAACTCTGCTGTGCATAATAATTTGGAACATGCATTTTGAGTGCAGTTTGAGTGTTTTATTTTTTAAAAAATATACTGTTATCATAGGCAGTTTGTACAAAAACCTTTCAATTGTACTCTAATAGTTATTTGACTGGAAAATTACAATGACTGCAATTCATATAGGTAATTTGGGAAAATCTGAGAAAATATTATTTGCATAATAACTTGGAACACAGTGTAGTATTGCAGCTTTTTATTCAAGTCAAAGCAGATGATGTTAGCTGGAGTACCACAACACTTTGAATATGCAGGTTGGCATTGATATCAATAGCTTTACC
>JARQOD010000010.1:83021551-83083026 GCA_033576555.1 Oophaga sylvatica | reverse complement strand
GGATTCAAATCCCAGCCAAAACCGCGGGCACCGCTCATTGTGGCTGAGCCACCCACCGGCTGAGCCAATGAGCGGCACGAGATTCAAATCCCCCACCAAATCCGCGCGGCACCGCTCATTTGGCTGAGCCACCCGCCGGCTCAGCCAATGAGCGGCGTGGGATTCAAATCCCTGCCCCGCCGGTGAGCCAATGAGCGGTGCCGCGTGGGATTTGAATCCCCTGCCAAAGCTGCACGGCACCGCTCATTGCTCAGCCGTTGGCAGCTCAGCCAATGAGCGATGCCGCACGGGCTTTGAGTGGTGCAGCATTCAAATCCCCCGCCAAAGCCGGCGGCACCGCTCATTGGCTGAACCGCAGGCCAGCTCTGCCAAATGAGCGGTGCCGGATTCAAATCCCCTGCCCCGCCGGCTGAGCAAATGAACATGTGGTAATCTCCACTAGAAGCAATGACCCCTTATACACAGTATACGCTGCTGTATACAGCAGTTTTCTTGCTGCCTGCCTGCTCACACTATCAGGGAACTGTAGCACACTGATCTCACGGCAGTTAATCCCAACATTTTCACACTATTTTGTGAGCTCTTCTCAGAGCGAGGATAGATCACCTGCAGCTCAGATGACTGGCCCGCAACAGCTGACATTCTTCCATCCTCCAGTTTTGGTGGCTCTCTCCCAGCCTGCGGCAGCTCAGCCAATGACAGGTGCCGCGCGGCTTTGAGTGGGCGTGATTCACATCCTTAGCCAAAACTTTGGCAGCACCGCTCATTGCCTGAGCAACCCCCGGCTGAGACAATCAGCGGCACGGGATTCAAATCCCCCACCAAATCTGCGTGGCTCCGCTCATTGGCTGAGCCACCCGCTGGCTCAGCCAATAAGCGGCGCAGGATTCAAATCCCCCGCCATGCCGGCTAACTACACGGAATCCGACAAATGAACACCCAACCAGGAGTTTTCATATTTCCAAAAAATTATTGGCAGACAAATTAAAGTGGCATCAATTTCACCACAGCAGAAATAGTATAATAGGGACCGACAGGTCTTTCACTACACCCAATCCAACAAATGGACACCCAACCATGAGTATTCATATTTCCAAATATTATTTTGCAGACAATACCAAGTGACATAAATTTCAACCACAGTAGAAATAGTTAATGTGAGCCATGCAAGGCACATTGTGTGATGCCTCTCTGTAGGCCACCACCAGGTTCGCATAGTTTATCTGACACGGTCTTCCCTGCATGCAGGTTCAGTGGAGACAGGCATTTATCAAACTCAGCCTGGAGAGATTGTCCACAATCTTCAGCTGTATGCTGCGATCTCCAAGGCATATCAATTTAACATTGCTGATTACAGTGAGCCCTGGCTGCCAAGTACCGAGATGGTAGGGATTCGCTATGCACTGTTTTAACACATGTCTCATTACGCAGAGGTTGAGGGGCAGGTGGAGGCCCAGAGGATGAAGGGGCAGAAGCAAATGGATGAAGTGTTAATTGTAGAGTTTGTCCTGCAAGCATTGGGGGATTCCAAGACCTGTGGAGCAGCACCTGCCTCACAGCCACTAGAGTCACCCAGTGCCCAGTCAGCGAGATTAACGCCCTTGGTCATGCTTACTCGTCCAAGTGTCTGTGGTGAAATTCACCTGACATACATAGATTTAGTTAAGGAATGGGTGATGTTGTCTGTGACATGCTGGTGTAGCACAGGTTACAGCTTCGTAATAAGCAATGGCAACTGGGTAATTGGTATGGGGGACTGCGACGGCCATCAGCTTTCGTAAACGTCTGTATCTACCAGGCGGAAAGGCGCATTTCTGTGGCAACAGATTGAGATGGTGGCGTTCAACCTTTTAGCTTTGTTATGCATGAAAAACAATCTTTTAGTGTCACAACTGCGGAACCGTGGGCAGGCTGCAGTGCTGAGAGAGGGTGGATTACGGTGAACGGACAACTGCTGGACTGTGAGAGGTGCAGGCGGAGATGTTTCGGTGGAATGAGAAAGTTGTCGTGAGCTCGTTCTTGAGACCGGTCAAAACCAGCAGGCATCTTGCTTCCATTACAGCTGACGTGGGCTCCACAGACAAAGCCATAAAGGCACATTGACTACAAGTTTGTTGTGCACTGCTTCTATTGTGCTCATACACAAGTATAGCATCTAAATAACATTTTTTCACTAGAATAAATGTGAAAACAGCATGCTATATCCACTTTGTCATTTAGTGTGTGGTGATATGAAACTGTCTGCAGACCTAAATAAAATAAAAAAAATTATAATTTTTCAGTTGCAAAATGTTAGACATCCCACCGTATCACACTTTGTCATTTTTTTGGGTTGAAATTAAGCTGTCTGCAGATCTCACACACATAACAAAATTTTTTTTGTTGCTAAATTTTTATACAGTAGGGGACCTGACTTTAAAATAGAGGCTGTGGATCATTTTCAGAACAAATTCTCTCATTACTATTTATGAGGCATAATTTGGGAACTGCTCAGACATAATTTAAGTGGGATACTATTTCCTAACTTACCACTAGATGGCAGATTAATAGTCATTTATAAATAATAAGAGTTTTTTCTGAGCACATCTGATTTCTATATATTAGGTTTATTATATTGGGATGAATAAACTTTCCCTCTGTTTTCCCTAATAATAGCTTTCAAACTTCTGCAAAACAGCTTATGATTCTATATATAGTTTTTCCATTACAAACCTTTATTATAGTCCATGTGTAAATATTTTCTGAAATTTTATATATATATTGATGACATAGTATATGACATACAAAGGAAACTTACCTCCTATGTAACATAATAAAACAACATCCTTTATTGTATGAATTTATTACTATATCTGTACTAGAGTACCATTTGTTGTTTATCATGTACTACTTATGTTTTTTTAATTTGTCATATGTAATAAAGATTTTTGTATTGTCATTTTAAACAGCGCTCCTCCAGTTTTTAATGGGATGAGTTATGTAATTAGATAGGAGATACTTTATACTTTTGGCCCAATTATCGGATATTTACCCTGTTGTCTAGTAGTTTAGTTATCCATCTTATTGTGTGTAGTGGTTTATTTCTCCATCCCCAAGCGCCTTGCAAGCTTGGGGATTGCAAGACTTGTCAAGCAGCCCCTTCCCTGACTGCCCCCACAGCCACCAGAGTCACCCAGTGCCCAGTCAGCGAGATTAACTCCCTGTCCATGCTTGCTCGTCCAGGCGTCATTGTTGAAATGCACCCTGGCGGACATAGAAGTTTTCAGTGAACGGGTGAAGTTGTCTGCGACTTGTTGCTGTAGCGCAGGCACATCTTTCTTAGAGAAGTATGGTGACTGAGCAACTGGTACTGGGGGACAGCGACGGCCATCAGTTTTTGGAAACCATTTATATCCACAAGGCGGAAAGGCTGAATTTCGGTGGTCAACAGATTGGAGTGGCCTTGAAATAATCACAGAGATCACAGGCCATGAGTCATACAGCAGCAAGCTCTGTGATCTTTGTAGCAAATAGCTTTCAGCTGGCCCCTATCGTTCAGACAATGACACGATTTGGGCGACAAATCATCTGAGAAGGCCGCAGGCTGTTCACAATAATTAGTTCTCAGAAATGTAATAGTGAGCTTATGGCTTATCCTGTCCAGATTAGAACACATGGAATATATATATCTTCCGTACGATCAGTGCTAACTCCATAATAACCCTACATCCTCGCTGCCATCAACAATCCTGTTTTTAGCCAAATAATAAATACAGGATGATTGGATGCCATTCTTCTTTTGAGGTTCACACCATTCCCTCTCCCTCAGAGTAGCAGTCACATACAGGCCCCCAGGCTCACCTACCCTCTACTGGTGGACACAGACAGAAAAGGGCCCTGTGCAAGAACAATATATGGGCCCTTTCCAGACCCAGATCTCCTAAAAATGCAAATTATACTTTGGAGGTAGAAATGGGCCCCCTTACCTCTAGGTCCCCTGTGCGGCTGACAGGTTGCACCAATGATAAGTCTGCCCCTGCTACCCACTCTTTGACCACTTTTATGTGTTTCTGCCACACTTCATGTCCTCAGAATTGACAACCTTATCCTGGGAGACTTCAACAGCTCCACCTCCCCAACTGCATCCCAGCTTCTATCTCTAGCCAATTCCCATGGCATCTCACAACTTTCAAACTCTGAGGCTCACAAACATGGTAACACCGTCATCTGGACTTTGTCCAACTCAGTTCAATCTCCTTCCTAGATGACTCACCTTTTACTCTTTCTACCCCATGAAATTAAGACTAACCACAACTTAGGAGATACCACAACTTAAGGGTATGCCACACTAAACAATATCGCTAACGGGATCGCTAAAAAAACGTCACTATTTAGCGATCCGTTAGCGATATTGTTCAGTGCGGCAGCTTCCAGCGACGAGCTTCCTGCTGTGATCTCGCTCGTCGCTGGAATCGCTCCGGACCCTATTTCATCGCTGGCGCTCCCGCTGGGTAAGTATCTAATCGCTGGTGGCACCTTTTCTTAGCGATTTAGCGGTACTTTTGTACCGCTAAAGTCGTTAAGAAGATCGCTACGGCGATAGCGCGTTAACTATATCGCTAAATGCGGCAGCATTTAGCGATATAGAAACAATCCTAGCTAGCGATCTCATTAGTATGCAACGCTAACGAGATCGCTAGCGGGATCGAGTAGTGTGGCAGTACCCTTTAGACATTTTAGGCGCTCCCTAAAAGCACATCTGTTTAAGCGGCCTATCACATTCCTAATCAAAGGCCTTTTAATTTACAGCTTATTCTCTACTTCTCTGAAAATAATTCGCCATCCAAACTCAACTGTACCCAAAAGCCTAAAGCAGCTTTATGTACCCTTCCTTTCCTCACGGTTGCTGGACAATCATTATAAATAAGCACCTGTACTTTGTGTCACTCCCTCATTGTAGATTGTAAGCTCTGAAGAGGAGTGTCGTCATATTTTTGCTTTATTTGTTTGATTATTGTTAACTTTATAACTTATAAATTATATGAACTGCTGACTTGTAGAGCTCTGCAAAATTTGTTGCACTATATAAATAAAGGTTATTATTAGTAGATTGTGATGGTGAAGTTCAAGCTCTTAGCTTTGCCATGTGTAGGAGAAAGCAATCTTTTACGTGACCACAACTGCACATTTGAGGTCTTGTTGCTATGCGATAGAGGATGGAATAGGGTGTACATAGCAAACTGCTGGACTGTGAGTGAGTGCAGGCGCAGATGTTATGTTGGATTGAGAAAGATGTGATGTGCTCGGTGTCTGAGATCGGCCAAAAACAGCAGGCATGTCCACTTCCGTTAAAAGCTGATGGGCTCTCACTCACCACGACGGTAACAGGTAAACAAGTAGAGGTTTTGTGGTCAGAGAACGGTGCGAGAACACTTGCCACGTTAATGAAGGAGAAAGAAGCAGCATATGTGGTTATTGGGCCAGCAAGTGGTTGTCGAGGCCCACTAGTCCGCATTTTAGGTGAGTAAGATTCCCAGACTAATGAATGTTGATCGCGCATGTTCCAGTTCATGCATGTAATAGGCAAAATATTAGATTTTAGCCTTACTCAGTAGATTTTTACAAAGTTGGTAGATAACGTGAGTTGAGTCATCCTTTGTGGTCTCCAAAAAGGCCAGGTTAGCCAACCCTTGCTGCCCTGTCAACTTCAGAAACGCGACCACTGCTTGCCACAAGCGAGTTATGACTGAGGATGCAGTGCTTCTCATGGTTGCATCACTCACTGTCTGTGTGGGAAGCCACATCATAACTTACTCGACTTTCTCCTCCTCCACTCTCTTGATGAGCTACTCAACTCACACCAAGTGGAATATGCAATGTAATAATCATCCTCTCTGTTCTCCCATTTCTCGCCCTAAGAATCAACATACTCCTCTTCCTGCCCTTATAGCACATTACAATCCAGTGCATCTCAGGTATCTGAATATCATCAGGATCACCTCCACACCCGGGGGTTAATATCTTGTGATGAGGGTTTGGATTCTGATCAGACCTACTTCTTCAATCCCAGATCAACTTTTAAAATTTTGCCCAATTGTGCAGATGCTTTCCTCTTCTTAAGTCTGTGAATCTTCGGAGAAGAACTGTGATGGCCATGGAATAGAATGTGCAAACATCTCTGAGACTCGCCCATCTGTCGCTCCCCACCGTCAGTAGGGCATTTGGAGAGTAGTGACATTGGATAAAACTCTTGTAATTAGGTGATATTTATAAGGACTGTACTTTGTGGGATGTTAGGAGGAGGAGAGGTCACTTGATGCAGAGCTTGCCATCCGCTGGAGCACATTCTGTTCCTCATTACAGGGCATACCCTGTGTGGCTGCCAAAGAGCGGGAGTCAAGTGCCCATCAGTAACATAAGTTATCAAAATGCTGCGCAATTTCTCACTGCAGCAAAACAAACCTACTTTTCCTCTCTCATATCATCCCTGTCTCACACCACTAAAAGCTATTCTGTCCTTTCAATTCTCTTCTCGTCCTCCAGCTCCCCCTCTCTATCCAGTCATCTCAGTGAAGATTTTGACTCATTCTTTAAGCAGAATCATAGAATCATAGAATAGAATGGTTAGAGTTGGAAGGACTCCTGGGCCTTCTGGTCCAACCCCCTGCTCAAAGCAGGATTCTCTAAATCATCCCAGACAGATGTCTATCCAGCCTCTGTTTGAAGATTTCCCATTGAAGGAGAACTCACCACCTCTTGTGGCAGTTGTTCCATTCATTGATCCCCTAACTGTCAAAAGTTTTTCTAATATCTAATCTGTGTCTCCTCCCATTCAGTTTCATCCCATTGCTTCTAGTCTTTCCTTGTGCAAATGAGAATAAAGATGATCTTCTACAATGTGACAGCCCTTGAGATATTTGTAGACAGCTATTAAGTCTCCTCTCAGTCTTCTTTTTTGCAAGCTAAACATTCCCAAATCCTGCAACCGTTCCCATAGGACATGGTTTGCAGACCGGTCACATTCTGGTGGCTCTTCTCTGAACTGCTCCAGTTTGTTGATGTCTTTTTTAAAATGTGGTGCCCAAAACAGGACACAGTATTCCAGATGAGGTCTGACCAAAGAGGAGTAGAGGGCAATAATGACCTCACGTGATCTAGACTGTATGCTTCTGTGATACATCCTAGAATTGCATTTGCCTTTTTTGCTGCTGCATCACACTGTTGACTCATGTTAAGTCTGTGATCAATTAGTATACCCAAGTCTTTTTCACATGTGCTGTTACTTAGCCCTATTCCTCCCATTTGTATATGCTTTTTTCATTTTTATTGCCCAGATGTAGTACTTTGCATTTTTCCCTGTTAAAATCCATTCTGTTAGTTGCTGCCACTGCTCCAGTTTATGTATATCTTTTTGAATCCTCTCTCTCTCTTCTCTAGTATTAGCTACCCCTCCTAGCTTTGTGTCATCAGCAAATTTGATCAGTTTACCCTCATTCCTTCATCTAAATCATTGATAAAGATGTTGAACAATACAGGGCCCAAAACAGAGCCTTGTGGTACCCCACTTGAGACATTCTTCCAACTGGATGTGCAGCCATATACAACCACTCTTTGGGTCCGATCACTAAGCCAGTTATGAATCCACCTAACAGTTGCCTTGTCCATTCCATACTTAGTCATTTTTTCAATAAGGATTGTGTGAGATACTTTGTCAAATGCTTTGCTGAAGTCAAGATATACTATATCTACAGCATTTCCCTGATCCACCCAGTCAGTGATTCTGTCATAGAAGGAAATTAAGTTAGTCTGACATGACTTATTAGTTACAAACCCATGCTGACTCTGTTTAATCACTTCATTCTTATCCAGGTACTTGCATACATGTTCTTTAATAATTTGTTCAAAGATCTTTCCTGGTATAGAAGTCAGACTCACCGGCCTGTAGTTCCCTGGGTCCACCTTCTTCCCTTTTTGAAGATAGGAACAATATTTGCTCTTCTCCAGTCTTCTGGGACTTCTCCTGTTCTCCAAGAATTTTCAAAGATTATGGACAGTGGTTCAAGAATTTCTTCTGCTATCTCCTTCAGTACCTGGGGTGTAATTCATCTGGACTGGAGACTTGAATTCATTTATGTTAGCTAAGTGTTTCCTCACTGTCTTTCTGTTTATAGATATCCTGGATTCTTCTATTCCTTTAATAGGACAGTGAAGATCAGTTGATGTTACATTTCCTTTCTGAGAGAAAACAGATGCAAAATAGGAATTTAAAAGTTCAGCCTTCTCAACATCCTGACTTACCATTTCATCATTTTCATCCTGTAAAAATCCTATAACATCTTTGACTTTTCTTTTACTTTTGACGTATCCCCAAAATCCTTTTTTGTTGCTTTTGACGTCACTTGCAAGCCTTAATTCATTGTCAGCTTTAGATAATCTGATTTGTGCCCTGCAGGTTCTGCAGACGGCATTATATTCTTCTTTAGATATGCCTCCCTCTTTCCATTTGATAAACATTTCTTTCTTCCTTTTTAGCATGTGTTTAAGTTCTATGTTCATCCATCCTGGTTTCCTTAAATGCTTCCCATTCTTCCCTCTTTTCAGAATTGTTAACGATTGTGCTTTGAGAATCTCATTTTTCAAGATTTTCCATCCTTCTGGACATTTTTGTCCTTAAGGATATCCAGCCATTGGATCCCTCCAATTCTCTTTCTGAGTTCCTTAAAATCTGCCTTTCTGAAATCTAACCTTGACGTCTGAGTCTTCACAGGTCTTCCTCCTCTTGTTATCCAAAATTCTAAAATAGCATGGTCACTACCTCCTAGAGTCCCAGCCACTCTTACCTCCTCCACCATTTCCTCCCTGTTTATGAGGATTAGATCCAAGGTAGCAGATCCCCTTGTTTTCTCCATTACCTTTTGGAAGATAAAGTTGTCAGCAAGAGAGGATAAGAATTTCCTGGACCTGTTAGTTTTGCCTGAGAGAGATTCCCAACAAATGTCTGGATAGTTGAAATCTCCCATGACCACTATGTCATATTTTTTGGAGAACTTGGCCATTTGATGCATAAAGAGTTCATCCATATCTTCAGCTTGCACAGGCGGCCTGTAGTAAATGCCTACAATGGTGTCCTTTCCATTGTTCTGTCCTTGTATTCTTACCCAAACAGTTTCCACAGAACTCCCAGTCTTTGAAGCGTCAATCTCTGTGCAGATATACGCTTTTCTAACATACAATGCAACACCTCCTCCTCGTTTATCAAGTCTGTTTCTTGCAAATAAGTTGTATCCTTCTAGCCTTGTATTCCAATCATGTGTATCGTCCCACCAAGTCTCAGTGATTCCAATGACATCATATTTCTTCTCCTGCGTTAGTAGCTCCAGTTCTTCTTGTTTGTTGCCCATGCTTTGTGCATTCGTATAGAAACACTTTAGTTTGTGATTGGTTTCTCTTCCTTCAATATTTTTATTATGTAAATTTTTTTGTCTTTGTTCTTCCCTTCACTTCTAATAGCAGAAATCTCAATAGTATTTGTCAAGTGTATGGCTTTTGCTGGCGTTTTGCTTCCCTTCCCACATTGTTCTAGTTTAAAGCTCTCCTGATGAGTGTAGCAAGGCGACTTCCAAATACATGTTTTCCAGTCTTCGTAAGGTGCACCCCATCGCTAGCAAGTAGTCCATCGTATAGGTAATTCACTCCGTGATCCAGAAATCCAAATCCTTGCTGACGGCACCATCGACGTAGCCAGTTGTTCACCTGCAGAATCTTATTCCACCTCCTTGTTCCATGGCCATCCACTGGGAGGATGGAAGAGAAGACCACCTGCGCTCCCAGTTCTTTCACTTTCTTACCTAAGTTTTCAAAGTCACTGCAGATGGTTTCCAGGTCGTTTCTAGCGGTGTCATTTGTCCCCACATGTATTAGCAGGAATGGGTAGTCATCTTTAGGTCTGAAGAGTCCTGATATCCTGTCAGACACATCTTTAATTTTTGCACCTGGAAGACAGCACATTTCTCTTGAGGTTTTATCCGGTCTGCAGATAGCGGCCTCTGTTCCTCTCAACAGGGAATCGACCATGACAACAACTCTCCGTTTCTTCTTCACAACAGTTTTCTTTCTCCATTCAGGAGGACTCTGAGGGCGTACAAGGTTGTTTGTGGGCAAAGTCTTATCCTGATGTATTTCTTCATCGTTCTCCTGTGTAAGAGCCTGGTATTGGTTCCTGAGCAGAATTGGTGCTGACTGCCTCCTGATCCTCCTGCTTCTCTGGGTCACATGCTTCCATTCCTCTGTTTCTTCAGTTGCACTTCGAATTTCTTCTCTTTCTGTACCATGAAGAGATAATTCTGCTCTGTCTAAGAACTCTTCACCTTCCTTAATGGTCTTCAATGTAGATAACCTCTCTTCCAGATTTTGCAACTTTTCCTCCAACAGGGACACAAGCTTGCATTTCTGGCATGTGAAGTTTGGCTTTTCCACTGGTAAGTCTATGAACATGTAGCAAGAAATGCAGCTCACCACATGGCTCCTAGCCTCTTCCATGTTCTTATTGTTCAAGAGATAATCAAGCGGTGAAATATAAGTCAAAACTAGCGCGCCGCTAGGTGCTTGCGGTTTCTGGATGTGAAGTTTGGCCTTTTCCAGTCAATCTATGAAAATGTACCAAGTGATATGCAGCTACCATGGCTAGCCTCTTCCATGTCTTAGTCCCAAGAGTAACAAGCGGTGAAATATAAGCAAATACTCCCGTGGATGCGCGTTTTACTGATGTCCTCCTTTCAGCTGCAACAGCCAAAATCCAGTGTTCCTTGAGCTCGCGGAGACTCTTCACTTATCCAGAAGGCACTGGGAATATGCAAATTATCTCCTCGGGACTCCTCCCCTGGTTTACTGATGTCCTCCTTTCAGCTGCAACAGCCAAAATCCAGTGTTCCTTGAGCTCGCGGAGACTCTTCACTTATCCCAGAAGGCACTGGGAATATGCAAATTATCTCCTCGGGACTCCTCCCCTGGTTTACTGATGTCCTCCTTTCAGCTGCAACAGCCAAAATCCAGTGTTCCTTGAGCTCGCGGAGACTCTTCACTTATCCCAGAAGGCACTGGGAATATGCAAATTATCTCCTCGGGACTCCTCCCCTGGTTTACTGATGTCCTCCTTTCAGCTGCAACAGCCAAAATCCAGTGTTCCTTGAGCTCGCGGAGACTCTTCACTTATCCCAGAAGGCACGGGAATATGCAAATTATCTCCTCGGGACTCCTCCCCTGGTTTACTGATGTCCTCCTTTCAGCTGTAACAGCCAAAATCCAGTGTTCCTTGAGCTCGCGGAGACTCTTCACTTATCCCAGAAGGCACTGGGAATATGCAAATTATCTCCTCGGGAGTCCTCCCCTGGTTTACTGATGTCCTCCTTTCAGCTGCAACAGCCAAAATCCAGTGTTCCTTGAGCTCGCTGAGACTCTTCACTTATCCCAGAAGGCACTGGGAATATGCAAATTATCTCCTCGGGACTCCTCCCCTGGTTTGGCAACATAAGGCAAAGCTTTTGCCTATAGTCCCCACAGCCCCTCCTAATAACTACTAAACTATCCTCCTCCAAAACCAACTTCACAATCACGAAAAATCAGCTTTCCTTATTACTCTCCAAATCATGTCTCACTAGATGTGAACTTGACCCAATCCTGTCATTCCAAACCTTACTACAGTCTTCATCCCAAAACTAACCCACTTCAATCTGTCGCTGACAACTGTTGTCTTCCTCTCATGCTTCTGACATACCTCGATAACACCCATCCTCAAAAAGTCCTCCCTTGACCCATCCTTTGTGTATAGCTATTGCCCCATATTACTTTTCCCCTATGCCTCAAAACTAGTGGAACAACACATCAATTTTGAACTGTCCTCAAATCTATCCTCCTGCTCCCTCTTTGACCGCTTACTATCTGGCTTCCGACTGCACCATTCCACTCAAACTGCTCTAATTAAAGTCAACAACGACCTACTAACAGTCAAATCCAAGTGACACTACTTTCTAAAACTTAACATGGCTAAAGCCAAATTCATCATCTTTCCACTATCTCATTCCCCCCATCTGACCTATCCATCAAAATCAATGTCTTGACTTTGATCTTTCCTTCAAATCTGAGATCCAAGCCCTTTCCCCTTCTTGCCCACTCCAACCCCAAAAAATCTCCAGAATACACAGATTCCTCAACCTCGAATCTTCAAAAACACTAATGCATGTCCACATCATTTCCCGCTTCGACTACTGCAACCTCCTGTTCTGTGGCCTCCCATCTAATCCTATCACACCCATCCAATCTACCCTAAACTCTGCTGCCTGACTAATCCACCTGTCAAACCACTATTCTCCGGTTTCTCACCTCTGTCAATCCCTGCACTGGCTCCCTATTGCGCAGAGACTCCGGTTCTGAACCCAAAGCGATCCGAAACCTGTTTCCTTCATACATCTGTGACCTAGTCTCCTGTTCCTTACCTACACACAACCTCTGGTTGTCACAAGATCTTCTTCTCTACTCCCCTTTAATCCCCTCTTCCCACAATCGCATACTAGATTTCTCCCATAGGTCCCCTCTACTCTGGAACTGTGTCCCTCAGCATATCATACTCTCACATACCATGGGAGTCATCAAAAGGAACCTGAAGAAATACCTCTTCCAACAAGCCTACAACCTACACTAACAATTGCTCCACCATACCGCTGCAAAAGCAGCTCTATCCTCACCTTATGTATTCTCACCCATCCTTTGTAGACTGTGATTCGTCACAGGCAGGTTCCTCTCTCCTTCAGTAGCAGTCGGTAACTTGTATTGTTTAGGATTATTGTACTTGTTTTTAATATGTATACCCTTTTCACATAAATGATGTTACACTCGGTCCCCGTGCTGGCTCTGCACTCCGTCCTGGTCACTCACCTCCTGCTCCTCTAGCTGTCCCTCTGCAGCAGTCTGTGCGCAGGCTGAAGTCTCCTGCTCCATCTGCTCATCAGCGTCCTGCGTCCTCCTCCAGTTCCTGGCGTGCTGCCAGCAGGCCTCCAGGAGGATTGCTTAGGACGCGAGGGCGCGTCCACCGTCTCTCTTAAAGGGGCAGCGTGCATTTTTTGAAATAGTCAATTAACCAGTGGCAGCACACTCAGTACTATATCTGGTCACTCCACCATAAGGAGTGCCGGAGCAACGTGTTGTATCATTGCTACATCCGGGTCTGTCCTTGATCTGTCTGCGCTGCGTCTGCAGTCTCTGTGCTTCGCTTATACTATTTGTCTCCACAGATCATTGCTAACCCGTATCTGGCTACTTGGTCAATCTCGGTTATTACTGGCGCAAGTGTCATCCCGTTCCGCCATCAGCCATCCGTATCCGTGGACTGTGACAAGGTCACTGGAGCCAGCCTGCTACTATCCACTCTGGACCAGGACCTTCCTCATCTCCGTCAAACCCTCCACGGTTTCTGTTATATACCTGTTACCCTTTTGGTCCCTCTGGGACAGCTGCCACGTGTCCGGGGTCTAACTGGAGGTAGCACCTGTGTCCTCCGGGTATTCCATTCTGGTCCTGTTCGAGGGACCTTACTACGGGTACCCGGGGCTCATTAGTCACGCCCCCTTCGGAGCCCCCTGGACCATGGTCTCGAGGTTCCACATTAAAAAATAAAGACGAATGTGAACTTCACCATCTCTGCCTCCGCTTCCATTCGTTACAGATTGCTCCGGCGATGGAACCCGCTGGATCCCAGAGACCTCCGACCACGGATCTGTGCCAGGAGGTGGCCCGTTTAGGAGTTCAACAGGACCAGATCACGACTTATCTACGCAGCTTCAAACTGCAATGTGTAGACAGCACACAACCGGATCACGGATGCACGCTCTGGTCCATGGATCCAAATGGGCCACAAAGTCCACAAGTAAAAAAAGGAGCAGCATCCATCCAGGTGAAGAATAAGAAAAGCTTTATTCTGCCATATCACAAGACGACGTTTCGTCCATATAGTGGCCTTTTTCAAGTATAACAAAACAGGCAGCAGGCGTCCTTTAAATAGTGTGGAGGAGCCAATCACTACTAAGGTTACGCCTACATGTTAATAGACATATAAAAATACAGATACAAAAATAATACAAAATAGTGATCAGAAATCAAAAACATACAGAGTATTAGTACATCGACATATATACTGCGGTCAATTCCCCAAATATCCTAATAGAACTGGACATAAACAATATTCTAAATAGTGACAAACCAATCAAAACCCAGCTATAGTGTGTCCCTGGTAACGATAAACCTATCAAATAGCAGAATATAACAATCGGATTACCACCAATCGGAATAATCTTCCTGCTTCGGCGCCATATCCACTATCCCATCCTCAGTGCCGTAACAGAAAACCACTTCAGTATATATATAACAGCGCCGTTCACTGCATCAGGCAGATGACGCATACATCAGCGCCAAGAGAGACGACCTCCCATCCAATCCGGATCTCTTCTCATGTCACGGGGCCTATCAGGTGACCACAGGGTCACATGGGCCATGTCGTCATCTGGTTCGCGCATGCGCAGTGCATAATTCACCGGACGTCTCACAAGAAAGACGTCCCAAGTGGATATCAGGCCAAGATAAGTATCGCGATATTTCAGGACATAGTATACACACACAAAACAGTGCACTATAAGAAAATTTAAACCAAATACACCGGACAAAATGGAGGGCACGGGGATTCACAGTAATATAAAAAATAATTCTTTACAGAACCAAGAAAAACAAAAAATCACCATGTCCATCAGTTTCTCCAAAACATCTTTTACCTAAAAGAGAAAAAAACATGAAAATAAAAACATCTAAAAACAAGATATAAGAGAAATGAGCTCAATATGAAAAGGGGCATAATCAAGTACAAATATGTAAATTATAATCCAAATTGAGTCCCTTCGGCTGTAATGTGTCAAGAACAGAAATCCAGCGAAGTTCTTTTCTTTTAAGTAATTTGGACCTATCTCCACCCCTTCTCAAAGCCGGAACTCCATCGATCACTCTGAATCTAAGCTGATTCACTGAATGTCTGCAGTCGATAAAATGCTTAGGCACTGGTAAATCAAGGAGTTTGGTTCTAATTGTGCTTTTATGTTTGCTGATTCGTGCTCTCACCTCCATTGTGGTCTCGCCCACGTACATCAATCCACATGGGCAGGTGAGAACATAGACCACAAAACTAGAAGTACAACGTGTAACGTTCTTTTATAAAGAATTTCTTCCCTGTCCGTGGGTGATTAAAACTATCCCCACGCAGCATGTTACTGCAACAAGCACAACCAAGACAGGGGAAATTCCCCAATCTCGGTGGGCATAAAGTGCCTTGTGTCAGAGTCCTACTTGGGCCAATATCTGATTTGACAAGCATATCCTTAAGATTGCGTCCACGTTTGTATGAAAGAAGTGGTCTATGTGTAAATTCTACCACATGTGGGAGCCCCACCTGTAATAGATGCCAATGTTTATTTAAGATCCCACCTATTTTATTACTAGCTGGACAAAACGTAGAGACAAAGGGAACCCGTTTAGAAACATTTCTATTGCTTCTAAGGCTGGCACCGTCCGGTGTCAAAGCCATGGCATCCTGTTTATAACGCTGCACACTATTCTTTGGGTACCCTCGTTTGATAAACTTATTACACATTTCATTAAGTCTCAAGTCAAGTCTGTCATTTTCTTTTACAATGCGCCGTACGCGCAACATTTGACTCCAGGGAAGAGATTCTATCATTCTTCTAGGGTGGTTACTGTCAAAAAGCAAAAGACTGTTTCTATCTGTTTCTTTTATGAATAGATCAGTACTCAAAACCCTATCATTCTTATAGACCATTGTGTCCAAAAATTGAATCTGTTCTCTTGAATGGGTGATTGTAAATTTCAATTCTGGATAAACACCATTCAAAAATTCATGAAAGGCCAGCAATGCCTCTATACCACCATCCCAGACACAAAAGATGTCATCGATGTAGCGCCACCAGGCCCGAACATGGCTCCAGTGGCTAGAAGAGTACACATGTTGGTCCTCGAATACCGCCATGAAGATATTAGCATAGGTGGGCGCCACATTGGACCCCATGGCGGTACCGCGCAACTGTAGGTAATAATCATCCCCAAAAAGAAAATAATTCCTTCTGAGGACGAAACCTAACAGTGCTAGGACCAACTGTGTACACTCCGGAGCCATGCTCGAGCCCGATAGCACACACCGACAGCATCCAAGCCTTTGTCATGTTCAATGATAGTGTACAGGGATACCACATCAAAAGATACCAATATGGTCTCTCGGGTTACATTGAGAGTCTCTACTTTACTTAAGAAATTATTTGTATCCATAATGTAGGAGGCAGCCGAAACGGCATGGCAGCGTAGCACCTTGTCCAGGAAGATAGAAACTTTATTGCAAAGGGACCCCCTACCCAACACAATAGGACGTCCAGGCGGATTCAATAGATCTTTATGGATCTTTGGCAATGTGTATAGCAAAGGAGTCACCGGGGTATCCACTATCAAAAACTGAGCCAATTTCTGGTCAATGAGGCCATCCAACAAGGCCTCATCCACCAAAAGCCGTAATTAGGTCAAAAAACGTGTAGTAGGGTCACCTGCTAGTCTGACGTATACTGCTTCGTCAGCCAGCTGGTTACGAATTTCAGCCACATACTTATTGGTATCCATCACCACCAAGGCCCCGCCTTTGTCGGCCGCCTTTATGGTGATGGCCTTATTGTTAGACAGCTCATTCAATGCCTGTCTTTCAGCTGATGTCAAATTACCCTTTTCCTGTTGGATGTGAATTCACGTTTAAGTTTGTTCACATCCTTTTCAACAAGTTGGATGTAAGATTCTACAAAATTATCCTTAATAGGGGGTTGAAAATTGCTCTTATTATACAGACCATATTTATGCAATGAGAAACTGTCAACATTATCTACAATCGTATCAACAGGTGTGGCTTCTTTATCACAGAAATAAGTGGTTAATCTCAGTCTCCTAAAGAAAGAAAAAAGATCACATTCAATCCCGAACCAATCCGGCGAGTTGGTCGGGCAGAAGGACAGACCCCTTGATAATACCTCACAGTCAATGTCAGACAAAATGTAAGAGGAGATATTTACCACCAGATTCCTCTGGTCTATACTGCTCTCCTTTTCGTCTCCATGTACCGTGTCTTCATTGCTTTGGTACGTGTGGAACCTGTTGTCTGGGTCTCTCTCTCCCCTTCTCCGATGCTTCCTGCCGCCCCTCCGGCTCCTTTTCTTGTGATGTTGGCCTCCGCCGTGTCTTTGCCTAAAAAACTAGAGGAAGAAGCAGCATGTGTGCCAGTGTTAGAGTCATCAGTTGAATCAGATTCCCCAGTGGTAAAACCAAATTGCTGGGGATCCCTCTTAGAGGGTCTCCATCTTTTCTTCTGGTGTGGGGTTTTAAACCTCCTGTTGGAAGAAAAATTTCGCATATCCCCCTGCCAGGAAAAAACACGACCAGCACTATAGTCATCTGCGTCTCGGAACCACTTGTTCTTTTAGTCTTCTCAATGTCAGCACGGAATTTTAATAATTTCTCGTTTAGCTGTACTTTAAAGGCGTCTAGGTCCTGTATAGTCAGCTGAGTCAGCAATTGCTGTTCCAATTCCAATATTTTTTTGTTCACTGATCCAATTTCGGCATGGAGAAATTCGATATTTAACAGCATTAAATCAAAAGCATATTTGTTGGTAATAGATTCAAACCTACTACAGAACTGTAAATTGTCCGCCAACAACGTAGGACGTAAATGTGGTCTAAGGCCCCGCGGAATTCTATGTGCCTTATAATATTCACATAATGTTGTGGCATGTAATTCAAATGAAATGATTTTTCTTTTCTCATTTTCATATTTTTTCTTCAACATATCTATAGTAGGCATATTCAAAAATGACATATCAGTCTGAGTTCCTGATAGAATTCTTCGAGCATCATCCTCCGTATAAGAGAAGGTGCAGGCAGTCTCCAGTTCACCCACCTCTGGAATTGTAGTATTCGGGTTCTCCATGATCGGTGCACGTCCACTGGGACCCAACAAAGTTCCAAACTGCAATGTGTAAACAGCACACAACCGGATCACGGATGCACGCTCTAGTCTATGGATCCAAATGGGCCACAAAGTCCACAAGTAAAAAAAGGAGCAGCATCCATCCAGGTGAAGAATAAGAAAAGCTTTATTCTGCCATATCACAAGACGACGTTTCGTCCATATAGTGGCCTTTTTCAAGTATAACAAACTTGACTCTGACACAAGGCACTTTATGCCCACCGAGATTGGGGAATTTCCCCTGTCTTGGTTGTGCTTGTTGCAGTAACATGCTGCGTGGGGATAGTTTTAATCACCACGGACAGGGAAGAAATTCTTTATAAAAGAACGTTACACGTGTACTTCTAGTTTTGTGGTCTATGTTCTCACCTGCCCATGTGGATTGATGTACGTGGGCGAGACCACAATGGAGGTGAGAGCACGAATCAGCAAACATAAAAGCACAATCAGAACCAAACTCCCTGATTTACCAGTGCCTAAGCATTTTATCGACTGCAGACATTCAGTGAATCAGCTTAGATTCAGAGTGATCGATGGAGTTCCGGCTTTGAGAAGGGGTGGAGATAGGTCCAAATTACTTAAAAGAAAAGAACTTCACTGGATTTCTGTTCTTGACACATTACAGCCGAAGGGACTCAATTTGGATTATAATTTACATATTTGTACTTGATTATGCCCCTTTTCATATTGAGCTCATTTCTCTTATATCTTGTTTTTAGATGTTTTTATTTTTATGTTTTTTTCTCTTTTAGGTAAAAGATGTTTTGGAGAAACTGGTGGACATGGTGATTTTTTGTTTTTCTTGGTTCTGTAAAGAATTATTTTTTATATTACTGTGAATCCCCGTGCCCTCCATTTTGTCCGGTGTATTTGGTTTAAATTTTCTTATAGTGCACTGTTTTGTGTGTGTATACTATGTCCCGAAATATCGCGATACTTATCTTGGCCTGATATCCACTTGGGACGTCTTTCTTGTGAGACGTCCGGTGAATTATGCACTGCGCATGCGCGAACCAGATGACGACATGGCCCATGTGACCCTGTGGTCACCTGATAGGCCCCGTGACATGAGAAGAGATCCGGATTGGATGGGAGGTCGTCTCTCTTGGCGCTGATGTATGCGTCATCTGCCTGATGCAGTGAACGGTGCTGTTATATATATACTGAAGTGGTTTTCTGTTACGGCACTGAGGATGGGATAGTGGATATGGCGCCGAAGCAGGAAGATTATTCCGATTGGTGGTAATCCGATTGTTATATTCTGCTATTTGATAGGTTTATCGTTACCAGGGACACACTATAGCTGGGTTTTGATTGGTTTGTCACTATTTAGATATTGTTTATGTCCAGTTCTATTAGGATATTTGGGGAATTGACCGCAGTATATATGTGATGTATTAATACTCTGTATGTTTTTGATTTCTGATCACTATTTTGTATTATTTTTGTTTCTGTATTTTTATATGTCTATTAACATGTAGGCGTAACCTTAGTAGTGATTGGCTCCTCCACACTATTTAAAGGACGCCTGCTGCCTGTTTTGTTATAGTTGAAAAAGGCCACTATATGGACGAAACGTCGTCTTTGATATGGCAGAATAAAGCTTTTCTTATTCTTCACCTGGATGGATGCTGCTCCTTTTTTTACTTGTGGACTTTGTGGCCCATTTGGATCCATGGACCAGAGCGTGCATCCGTGATCCATTTGTGTGCTGTCTACACATTGCAGTTTGGAACTTTGTTGGGTCCCAGTGGACGTGCACCGATCATGGAGAACCCGAATACTACAATTCCAGAGGTGGGTGAACTGGAGACTGCCTGCACCTTCTCTTATACGGAGGATGATGCTCGAAGAATTCTATCAGGAACTCAGACTGATATGTCATTTTTGAATATGCCTACTATAGATATGTTGAAGAAAAAATATGAAAATGAGAAAAGAAAAATCATTTCATTTGAATTACATGCCACAACATTATGTGAATATTATAAGGCACATAGAATTCCGCGGGGCATTAGACCACATTTACGTCCTACGTTGTTGCCAGACAATTTACAGTTCTGTAGTAGGTTTGAATCTATTACCAACAAATATGCTTTTGATTTAATGCTGTTAAATATCGAATTTCTCCATGCCGAAATTGGATCAGTGAACAAAAAAATATTGGAATTGGAACAGCAATTGCTGACTCAGCTGACTATACAGGACCTAGACGCCTTTAAAGTACAGCTAAACGAGAAATTATTAAAATTCCGTGCTGACATTGAGAAGACTAAAAGAACGAAGTGGTTCCGAGACGCAGATGACTATAGTGCTGGTCGTGTTTTTTCCTGGCAGGGGGATATGCGAAATTTTTCTTCCAACAGGAGGTTTAAAACCCCACACCAGAAGAAAAGATGGAGACCCTCTAAGAGGGATCCCCAGCAATTTGGTTTTACCACTGGGGAATCTGATTCAACTGATGACTCTAACACTGGCACACTGTAATGTATGTGGTACAGTTCATATAGCGTCTTGTGCTTGGGTGCGATGAAAATACATGAGACACAGGTTTGATACAGAAAGTCTTGTATTACTTCATACAAGTTGGCAAAAATAGTCACACAGTTTGCAGACACAGAAGCAGGAGACACAGCAGGCCAGAGTAATCTAAGCTCAGCAATCACTCTCCACAACAGGTTCTGGATCTTCTTCTCTGTTACCGTAAGTCCATGCAAACGTGGGTCTTTCAAAGAGCAGGGTTCAGAGTCCACAAGTGCTTCAGATTCCTCAGTAGGAATAGCTGGAGTACAAGGTCCAAGGCTTTAGGAGTCAGGTCACAGGTTCACTGCAGGCTAGATTCTGAAGCACTGATTGCTCAGCTGTGGCTGCTTAAGAAGCAAAAGGAGAGAATCAGGGCGGGAACATGCAAGCTGGAAACTCCATTTTGACTGAGGGCAAGATAGCTGCAGCAAGACAGAAAGTAAAATGGCTGACGAACAAACTGAGTTTCAGGAACATGTACACAGAACCTTACATTACTCCCCCCTTAGGGACAACCTCCGGATGACCTCAGGCCAGGCTTGTGTGGGTACCTCTGATGAAACTGACGGAGCAAGCGAGGAGCATTAACGTTATTGACTGGTTCCCATGAGTTGTCCTCCACTGGGTAGCCCTGCCATTTAATCAGATATTGTAACTGATTTCTATACAACCTGGAATCTAAAATCCTTTCCACCACAAATTCTTCCTGACCATCGACTAGCACTGGGTCAGGGCAAGGTGAAGAACGTCCAGGAAACGTATTGGGTGTCGCAGCCTTTAGTAGGGATACATGAAAGACAGGGTGAATTCTCATAGTTCTGGGCAGTTGAAGACGACAAGCAACGGCACTTATAATTTTACTGATTTTATAGGGTCCAATGTACTTATGTCCCAACTTAGACGATGGAATCCTTAACTTAAGATTTCTGGTTGACAGCCAGACCAAGTCTCCTACCTTGAAAGCTGGTGCAGGTTTACGAAATTTATCTGCTGCTTTCTTGTACCTTTCCTGAGCCGATTCCAGATTCTCCTTTAGAAGATCCATATTCTTCTGTAAAGACGTGATTCTTTCAGCACTGCTGGTAAAGGCGTTTCTATGGGAAATCGTGGTAGAATGTTAGGATGATAACCTAGATTAGAGTAAAAAGGAGACTGCTTAGTGGAGGCACTCTGAGAGTTGTTATACGAGAACTCAGCTAATTGAAGTAGATCCACCCAATCATCCTGTAGGTGGCAGATAAAGCAGCGGAGATACTGCTCCAGGGTTTGATTGGTTCGTTCGGTCTGTCCATTAGTCTGGGGATGAAAAGCAGAAGAAAGGTTTACTTTAATGTCCAATGCTGCACAGAAATTTTGCCAAAACCTAGAAGTGAATTGCACCCCTCGATCCGAAATAATCTCATCCGGTACTCCATGTAAGCGAAACACATCTTTAATCATCAAATCTGATGTCTGTTTTGCAGTGGGTAAGCCGACACAAGGGATAAAATGAGCTGCCTTTGTTAGACGGTCAACCACCACTAGAATGGTGTTCTTCCCTTGAGAGGTTGGTAACTCCACAATGAAGTCCATAGAAATGGATCCCCACGGGCGGGACGGGGTGGGAAGAGGCTGTAACAGACCAGTTGGTGAGGAGCGAGGTGTTTTGCATCTTGCACAGACTTCACATGAAGTGACATAGTTTAAAACATCCTTCCTGCAAGTGGGCCACCAAAAGAAACGAGAGAGAAATTCCTGTGTCTTTAGAATTCCTCTATGCCCAGCTATCTTAGAATCGTGAATGAGTTGCAATACTCTCAATCTGACTGTTTCAGGAATATACAGGCGTTGTCACTGAATCCACACACCATTCTTAAAGACAAGACTTACGTCCCTTGGGGGTTGGGCCAAAAAGGAATCCGCATGGTATGCTTCCTTGATGTCCTTAAGTAGGTCTTGATTATGAATTACTCCTAGGAATCTAGAGTCAGGAAGAATAGTCTTAGGAGGAGTAATTGGACGTGTCTCTGCTGAGTAAATCCTAGAGAGTGCATCAGCCTTTCCATTGCGCGATCCTGGTCTATAAGAAATGATAAAATTAAATTGGTTTAAGAAAAGATTCCAGCGAGACTGGCGAGGAGTCAGGCACTTAGCCGACCTGATAAACTCAAGGTTACGATAGTCTGTCAGGACGACTATTTGCTGTGCAGCTCCCTGAAGAAGGTGTCTCCATTCTTTGAAGGCGGCAATAATGGCCAACAACTCTCTATTGCCCACATCGTAGTTCCTCTCAGCCGAAGACAACTGCTGGGAAAAGAAGGCACAGGGATGCAAGACATTCTTCTCACCTGTTCTCTGAGAGAGTATAGCTCCAACGGCACAGTCTGAAGCATCCACCTCTATTATGAAGGCAAGCTCGGGGTTGGGATGTACTAGGATAGGTGCAGTAGTAAATTTATCTTTTAGACGGGAAAATGCTTCCTGGGCTTGGGGAGTCCAGGAGAACCTAGACTCTTTCCGGGTAAGTTGGGTGATAGGTGACACTACCTCAGAGAAATTTCTAATGAAACGTCTATAGAAGTTGGCAAACCCGATGAAGCGCTGTACCTCCTTCACATTTCTAGGACTTGGCCAATCCTTGATGGCTTGGGTTTTGCTTCCATCCATACTAATTCCTTGTGTAGACAGTACATACCCCAGAAATTGAATTTCGGTCCTATGGAATTCACACTTTTCAAGTTTGATGTAAAGATGATTTTGTCTTATACGTTCCAAGACCATTCTCACATGTCCATGATGTTCCTCTGTGGAGTTAGAAAAAATTAGAATATCATCCAAATAAATTACCACGAATGTATCTAGGAGATCCCTGAAGATGTCATTCACCAAGTGTTGGAAAGTGGCTGGGGCGGTACTCAGACCAAAAGGCATAACTAGATATTCAAAGTGTCCATAGCGTGACCTGAATGCAGTCTTCCATTCATCCCCAGGTCTAATACGGACTAAGTTATAGGCCCCACGAAGATCTAGTTTAGAGAAAATTTTGGCATGTCGCACTCTCTCCAATAACTCAGGGATTAAAGGCAATGGATAACGGTTTCTAATAGTAACCTTATTGAGTTCCCTATAGTCTACGCATGGTCTCAGAGATCCATCTTTCTTCTTTACAAAGAAGATGGGTGCACCTGCAGGAGATGAAGAGGGGCGTATGAAGCCCTTGGCTAGATTTTCGTCTATGTAATCCTT
This sequence comes from Oophaga sylvatica, assembly GCA_033576555.1. Classification (NCBI taxonomy): domain Eukaryota; kingdom Metazoa; phylum Chordata; class Amphibia; order Anura; family Dendrobatidae; genus Oophaga; species Oophaga sylvatica. The sequence goes on along the minus strand of JARQOD010000010.1, from coordinate 83,059,191 downwards.
TAAAGCCTTTAGCTCGAGCCCCGCCAGGGGGTAGATCTTACCAAAAGGTATCTCCGCTCCAGGCAATAATTCAATTGGACAATCATATGGACGGTGAGGAGGAAGCTGGTCAGCGTTCTTCTTGTCACATAAATCCACATAGTCCTGGTATACAGCTGGTAGTTCAGGGACTGACATGGTTCCTTTAGGAACAGAGCAAGCTGAAACTTTTGGACTCATCTGTTTCTCTGGAAAGTGTAATTCCTTGGTCTCCCAGTTAATGGTAGGATTCTGAGCCTGCAGCCATGGTAGCCCTAGAATAATTGGAAAGTGGGGAGAAGAGATAAGCATAAAGGACAGTTTTTCTTGATGATCTTTACCCATAAGAACCCTCAAAGGCTCTGTTTCCTGATCCACTGGTCCAGAGGTCAGCAGGGAGCCATCCACAGTTTCCATCTGTACTGGAGTAGCCTTCTTCACTGAACGTATCCCCTGTTTCAGAGCAAAGGAGACATCCATAAAATTTCCACTTGCCCCTGAGTCGATCATAGCAGAGCTAGACACCCAAGCTGAGTCAACCCAGAGTTTGATGGAAAGAAAGCAATGAGAATTGTTTTTCTTACAACTCAGCTGGGACACCGCTGAGGAAACTTGAAAAATGGCAGCGTTTACACAGTCAACGTCCTCAGAGGTAACGGAGTTTAAGTCCGAGAAATCAAGATCTGTTGCTGCAGATCTCTCTGGAGCCTGAGGCTCGGACCTGACAGATCCCCTCTCGCAACACTCACAATGAATGAGTGCTGCAGTAGTCTTACGAGAACGGCTGGGGCAGTTTATAATGAAGTGCCCTGACTTACCACAATAGAAACATAGATTCTCCTTAAAACGATGTTCCTTGCGTGCATCACTAACCCGTCGTTGTAAAGAGTCTACCTGCATGGGTTCAGGTTCCCGTGTAATCCTACTCAAAGGTTCCTTAGCTGGAGAGGAAGGTAGGAAAAGGTTAGTGCGATTGCTTTCGAACCATCTCTCTTGCCTGCGTTCAGTCAGACGAGTATCAATACGGATGCAGTAGTTAATAAAGTCACCTAACGCAGTGGGAGGGTCGGCACGAGCAAGTTCATCCTTAATCAGTGGAGATAACCCCTTTCGAAAAATAGATTTTTTGGCGGAACTGTCCCAGGTAGTATCAAGGGCCCATCTCCTGAACTCCAAGGCATATTCAGCTACCGAGTGCTTACCTTGGCGCAAAGCTAACATGGCTGCTTCAGCTGTTGCACCTCGATTGGGGTCATCAAACACCTGCCCCATGGCTGAAATAAAAGCATCAAGGTGATTCAAACAATCATCCTCAGTCTCAATCAGAGGGTTTGCCCACATCAAAGCCTTGTTGGTAAGCAACATAATTATAGTAAGCACCTTAGATCGTTCAGTGGGAAATTGTGAAGCATGTGCAGAAAAAAAAAGATTGCATTGATTAATAAATCCCCTGAATTTCTCACGTTCACCGCCAAAACGAAAAGGGGGCAACTTGGGAATCCCAGAACTCGGGGCTACGGCAGGAGCCTGGACTCGCTCTTCTAGAACCTCAATCCTGGCTCGCAAATCCTGGGCAGTCTGTCCAAACACTTGCAAATTGTGATTAGTGAGGTCCTGTAGGCTTGAAAAACGGGTCTTTATATTCTGCAAATCTGCAAGGATATTATCAGTCACTCCGCAAAGTTCCTTTATGCGAGCCTCCATTTTCCAGATCTTTTAAGACAGAGTGAAAAGAAGGAGAAAAAACATATGTTACCCTTTGGGAACCGAGAGAGAAAAAAAAAAATTAGGAAGGTTGTGAGAAGTCAAACCACTATCATCACAGAAGTTCACCCGGGTGATATCAAGTTACGCAGACAAAAAGAAAAAAAAAAAAAAAACATAGTGTTTACTGTGGTAACACTGCAGAAAAAAAAACACTTAAGGGAATTGCTCACCTGGAATGGTTGTGAGAAGTCACAACCACTGTCATCACAGAAAGTACAACCGGACATCCGATATCCACAGTTACAGCAGACAAAGCCTTTCCAGACCCAGCAGACACTAACGTTTTGGCTTCAGAATCTTGTAATGTATGTGGTACAGTTCATATAGCGTCTTGTGCTTGGGTGCGATGAAAATACATGAGACACAGGTTTGATATAGAAAGTCTTGTATTACTTCATACAAGTTGGCAAAAATAGTCACACAGTTTGCAGACACAGAAGCAGGAGACACAGCAGGCCAGAGTAATCTAAGCTCAGCAATCACTCTCCACAACAGGTTCTGGATCTTCTTCTCTGTTACCGTAAGTCCATGCAAACGTGGGTCTTTCAAAGAGCAGGGTTCAGAGTCCACAAGTGCTTCAGAGTTCCTCAGTAGGAATAGCTGGAGTACAAGGTCCAAGGCTTTAGGAGTCAGGTCACAGGTTCACTGCAGGCTAGATTCTGAAGCACTGATTGCTCAGCTGTGGCTGCTTAAGAAGCAAAAGGAGAGAATCAGGGCGGGAACATGCAAGCTGGAAACTCCATTTTGACTGAGGGCAAGATAGCTGCAGCAAGACAGAAAGTAAAATGGCTGACGAACAAACTGAGTTTCAGGAACATGTACACAGAACCTTACACACACATGCTGCTTCTTCCTCTAGTTTTTTAGGCAAAGACACGGCGGAGGCCAACATCACAAGAAAAGGAGCCGGAGGGGCGGCAGGAAGCATTGGAGAAGGGGAGAGAGAGACCCAGACAACAGGTATCGCACGTGCCAAAGCAATGAAGACACGGTACATGGAGACGAAGAGGAGAGCAGTATAGACCAGAGGAATCTGGTGGTAAATATCTCCTCTTACATTTTGTCTGACATTGACTGTGAGGTATTATCAAGGGGTCTGTCCTTCTGCCCGACCAACTCGCCGGATTGGTTCGGGATTGAATGTGATCTTTTTTCTTTCTTTAGGAGACTGAGATTAACCACTTATTTCTGTGATAAAGAAGCCACACCTGTTGATACGATTGTAGATAATGTTGACAGTTTCTCATTGCATAAATATGGTCTGTATAATAAGAGCAATTTTCAACCCCCTATTAAGGATAATTTTGTAGAATCTTACATCCAACTTGTTGAAAAGGATGTGAACAAACTTAAACGTGAATTCACATCCAACAGGAAAAGGGGTAATTTGACATCAGCTGAAAGACAGGCATTGAATGAGCTGTCTAACAATAAGGCCATCACCATAAAGGCGGCCGACAAAGGCGGGGCCTTGGTGGTGATGGATACCAATAAGTATGTGGCTGAAATTCGTAACCAGCTGGCTGACGAAGCAGTATACGTCAGACTAGCAGGTGACCCTACTACACGTTTTTTGACCGAATTACGGCTTTTGGTGGATGAGGCCTTGTTGGATGGCCTCATTGACCAGAAATTGGCTCAGTTTTTGATAGTGGATACCCCGGTGACTCCTTTGCTATACACATTGCCAAAGATCCATAAAGATCTATTGAATCCGCCTGGACGTCCTATTGTGTCGGGTAGGGGGTCCCTTTGCAATAAAGTTTCTATCTTCCTGGACAAGGTGCTACGCTGCCATGCCGTTTCGGCTGCTTCCTACATTATGGATACAAATAATTTCTTAAGTAAAGTAGAGACTCTCAATGTAACGAGACCATATTGGTATCTTTTGATGTGGTATCCCTGTACACTATCATTGAACATGACAAAGGCTTGGATGCTGTCAGTGTGGTGCTATCGGGCTCGAGCATGGCTCCGGAGTGTACACAGTTGGTCCTAGCACTGTTAGGTTTCGTCCTCAGAAGGAATTATTTTCTTTTTGGGGATGATTATTACCTACAGTTGCGCGGTACCGCCATGGGGTCCAATGTGGCGCCCACCTATGCTAATATCTTCATGGCGGTATTCGAGGACCAACATGTGTACTCTTCTAGCCACTGGAGCCATGTTCGGGCCTGGTGGCGCTAAATCAATGACATCTTTTGTGTCTGGGATGGTGGTATAGAGGCATTGCTGGCCTTTCATGAATTTTTGAATGGTGTTTATCCAGAATTGAAATTTACAATCACCCATTCAAGAGAACAGATTCAATTTTTGGACACAATGGTCTATAAGAATGATGGGGTTTTGAGTACTGATCTATTCATAAAAGAAACAGATAGAAACAGTCTTTTGCTTTTTGACAGTAACCACCCTAGAAGAATGATAGAATCTCTTCCCTGGAGTCAAATGTTGCGCGTACGGCGCATTGTAAAAGAAAATGACAGACTTGACTTGAGACTTAATGAAATGTGTAATAAGTTTATCAAACGAGGGTACCCAAAGAATAGTGTGCAGCGTTATAAACAGGATGCCATGGCTTTGACACCGGACGGTGCCAGCCTTAGACGCAATAGAAATGTTTCTAATCGGGTTCCCTTTGTCTCTACGTTTTGTCCAGCTAGTGATAAAATAGGTGGGATCTTAAATAAACATTGGCATCTATTACAGGTGGGGCTCCCACATGTGGTAGAATTTACACATAGACCACTTCTTTCATACAAACGTGGATGCAATCTTAAGGATATGCTTGTCAAATCAGATATTGGCCCAAGTAGGACTCTGACACAAGGCACTTTATGCCCACCGAGATTGGGGAATTTCCCCTGTTTTGGTTGTGCTTGTTGCAGTAACATGCTGCGTGGGGATAGTTTTAATCACCCACGGACAGGGAAGAAATTCTTTATAAAAGAACGTTACACGTGTACTTCTAGTTTTGTGGTCTATGTTCTCACCTGCCCATGTGGATTGATGTACGTGGGCGAGACCACAATGGAGGTGAGAGCACGAATCAGCAAACATAAAAGCACAATCAGAACCAAACTCCTTGATTTACCAGTGCCTAAGCATTTATCGACTGCAGACATTCAGTGAATCAGCTTAGATTCAGAGTGATCGATGGAGTTCGGCTTTGAGAAGGGGTGGAGATAGGTCCAAATTACTTAAAAGAAAAGAACTTCGCTGGATTTCTGTTCTTGACACATTACAGCCGAAGGGACTCAATTTGGATTATAATTTACATATTTGTACTTGATTATGCCCCTTTTCATATTGAGCTCATTTCTCTTATATCTTGTTTTTAGATGTTTTTATTTTTATGTTTTTTTCTCTTTTAGGTAAAAGATGTTTTGGAGAAACTGGTGGACATGGTGATTTTTTGTTTTTCTTGGTTCTGTAAAGAATTATTTTTTATATTACTGTGAATCCCCGTGCCCTCCATTTTGTCCGGTGTATTTGGTTTAAATTTTCTTATAGTGCACTGTTTTGTGTGTGTATACTATGTCCCGAAATATCGCGATACTTATCTTGGCCTGATATCCACTTGGGACGTCTTTCTTGTGAGACGTCCGGTGAATTATGCACTGCGCATGCGCGAACCAGATGATGACATGGCCCATGTGACCCTGTGGTCACCTGATAGGCCCCGTGACATGAGAAGAGATCCGGATTGGATGGGAGGTCGTCTCTCTTGGCGCTGATGTATGCGTCATCTGCCTGATGCAGTGAACGGCGCTGTTATATATATACTGAAGTGGTTTTCTGTTACGGCACTGAGTATGGGATAGTGGATATGGCGCCGAAGCAGGAAGATTATTCCGATTGGTGGTAATCCGATTGTTATATTCTGCTATTTGATAGGTTTATCGTTACCAGGGACACACTATAGCTGGGTTTTGATTGGTTTGTCACTATTTAGAATATTGTTTATGTCCAGTTCTATTAGGATATTTGGGGAATTGACCGCAGTATATATGTGATGTATTAATACTCTGTATGTTTTTGATTTCTGATCACTATTTTGTATTATTTTTGTATCTGTATTTTTATATGTCTATTAACATGTAGGCGTAACCTTAGTAGTGATTGGCTCCTCCACACTATTTAAAGGACGCCTGCTGCCTGTTTTGTTATACTTGAAAAAGGCCACTATATGGCCGAAACGTCGTCTTGTGATATGGCAGAATAAAGCTTTTCTTATTCTTCACTTGGATGGATGCTGCTCCTTTTTTACTTGTTATCTACGCAGCTTGTCTACCCGCATGGATTCCTTGGGGTCCTCGTCTGCACCTGACTCTTCTATCAATACTCAGGTACCCGTTCCCATGGCAAGTAAAGGTCCCCGCCTGGCGGCTACTACCCGTTTCCTGGGTGATCCTACTCAGTGTCGGGGTTTTCTCAATAGGTGCACTCTACACTTCGAAATCTTGGGGCACATGTTTGCTTCTGACCGAGCCAAGGTGGGCTTCATCATGTCACACCTGGGAGGAGAGGCCCTCGCCTGGCTAAACCCGCTATGGGAGAGAGGTGACCCGCTGGTTAATGATCTTCAATCTTTCCTAGAGGCTTTTCGCAGGACCTTCGATGAACCTGGTCGCACCACTTCGACCGCTTCTGCCTTGCTTCGCCTGCGCCAAGGTACTCTCATGGTGGCTCAGTATGCTGTTAAATTCCACACCCTCTCGTCTGAATTGTCATGGAACAATGAGGCCTTGGTAGCTAACTTCTGGGAAGGCCTATCCGGAAGAATCAAGGATGAGCTGGCGGGACGGGACAGACCTACCATCTTGGAAGAGCTAATATCCTTGGCAACCCGAATTGACCTGCGTTTTCAGGAGCGTTCCATGGAGATCAAGCGGGACAAAAGGTCTTATCACCTGGACTCTAGTTTGTTCAAAACAGGTACCTCGCCTTCCTCCTCTGAGGCCATGGAGGTAGACCGTGTAAGTTTGGCCACCCGCCGACAAGAGGCACGTCGCAAGGAGGGAAGTTGTTACTACTGCAGTAGTTCTGAGCATCAGATCCATTTCTGTCCAAAAAAGTCGGGAAACTCCAGTGCCTAGGTTCGGTAGGAGGGGCCAACCTAGGTAGAGAACAGTCCTCTCCCTCATTACAAATCTCAGTCTCCGTGTCCTATGGAGCAATAAAATTCTCCGAACATTGTCTACTGGATTCTGGAGATGCAGGGAACTTCATCCAGCAGGCGGTTGTGGATCATTACCGCTTACCAGTCCAGCGTCTTCCTGATCCGTTGCGGGTGACCGCCGTAGATGGCAAACCACTGACCGAGCCCGTCCAGTTTCAAACCGAGTTGGTGGAACTCCGGGTAGGTCTAATGCATGCTAAACGAATGCGAATTTATGTATATCCCAGTTTGTCCCATCCCATGCTTTTAGGTTTACCTTGGCTCCAGATGCATGAACCAGTCCTAAATTGGAAAACTGGAGAAGTTCTGCGTTGGCGAGATACCTGGATGAATCGTTGCTTAACCCGGATTCAACCTGTTTCGCCTCCAGTCCAGCCTGGAACCCTGCCAGGGTTGCCTTCCTCCTATTGGTCCTTCTCTGACGTCTTTGGGAAAAAGGAGGCTGAGAGACTACCTCCACACAGGTCGTATGACTGTCAGATAGAGCTTCTTCCTGGAGCATCTCCTCCTCGCGGGAGAGTTTATCCTCTTTCACAGGCAGAGACTCAGGCTATGTCGGACTACATCCAAGAGAGTCTGGCAAGAGGATTTATCCGAAAGTCATCATCACCGGCAGGAGCTGGATTTTTCTTTGTGAAGAAGAAGGATGGATCCTTGCGGCCCTGTATCGACTACCGGGGTCTAAATGAGATCACGGTAAAAAACAGGTATCCATTACCTCTTATTTCAGAGCTGTTTGATCGTCTCCGAGGGGCCAAGATCTTCACCAAATTGGATCTCAGAGGGGCCTACAACCTGATCCGAGTCAGAGAGGGAGACGAATGGAAAACAGCCTTCAACACCCGTGACGGCCACTATGAATACCTGGTAATGCCATTTGGCCTAAGCAATGCACCTGCGGTCTTTCAGGAATTTGTTAATGACATTTTCAGGGACCTGCTCTATACTTGTGTCGTGGTCTACCTGGACGATATTTTGATTTTTTCTGCAGACTTGGCGTCACACCGGAGGCAAGTACGTCTGGTCTTACAAAGACTGAGAGAGAACAGGCTATATGCCAAATATGAGAAATGCCTCTTTGAGCAGTCTTCCTTGCCTTTCCTTGGGTACATTGTATCTTCCACAGGATTAAAGATGGACCCGGAGAAGTTGTCTGCTGTTCTCAAGTGGCCTCGTCCGTCTGGGCTAAAAGCCATACAACGGTTCCTGGGGTTCGCCAACTACTACCGTGTAAGGTTCTTTATACATGTTTCTTGAAACTCAGTTTTTCCATCGGCCATTTTGCTTTCTGTCTTGCTGCAGCTATCTTGCCCTCAGTCAATATGGAGTTTCCAGCTTTCATGTTCCCGCCCTGATTCTCTCCCTCTTGCTTCTTAAGCAGCCTCAGCTGAGCAATCAGTGCTTCAGAATCAAGCCTGCAGTGAGCCTGTGACCTGACTCCTGGAAACCTTAGACTTTGTACTCCAGCTATTTCCTACTGAGGAACTTTGGAACACTTGTGGACTCTGGAAACCTGCTATTTGATAAATCCACGTTTGCATGGAATTACGGTAACAGAGAAGAGATCCTGAACCTGTTGTGGAGAGTTATTGCTGAGCTTAAGTTACTCTGGCCTGCTGTGTCTCCTGCTTCTGTACCTGCAAACTGTGTGACCCTTTTTGCCACTTGTATGAAGTAATACAAGTCCTTCTATATCAAACCTGTGTCTCATGTGTTTTCCTCGCACCCAAGCACAAGACGCTCTATGAACTGTACACCATACATTACATACCGGCAATTCATTCCACACTTTTCCACCCGAGTGGCTCCTCTCACAGCCTTAACCTGGAAAGGTGTAAACTCTAAGGAATGGTCCTCCGAGGCAGAAGAGGCCTTTGTTTCTCTCAAAAAAGCCTTCGCTTCCGCACCCGTTCTCCATCGTCCAAATTCTAATGAGCAATTTTTACTTGAGGTAGACGCTTCTTCCATAGGTGCAGAAGCAGTTCTCACCCAGAAGTCATCTACCGGGCGGATGATCTCTTGTGGTTTTTTTTCCAAGGTTTTTTCTCCTGCAGAAAGGAACTACTCTGTCAGTGATCGCGAACTGTTGGCTATCAAATTGGCTCTGCAAGAATGGAGACATCTTCTTGAGGGAGCTCATCACCAGGTAGTCATATTCACCAATCATAAAAACCTTGCCTATCTCCAATCTGCTCTAAGGCTGAATCCCCGTCAGGCCGCTGGGCATTGTTTTTTGCCCGTTTCAATTTTGTACTTAATTTCCGTCCAGCTGACAAGAACATCAAGGCAGACGCACTCTCCAGAGCCTTTTTGCCTCCTGAACTGGAGGAAGAACTTCAGCACATTATTGAACCTTCTAGGTTAGTCTCTGTTGCCTCCACTGATCTTGCCCGGCTTCCTCCAGGGAAGACTCTCGTGTCCGCTTCTGATCGTAATCGTGTTCTGCGGTGGAGTCATTCTTCTAAGTTGGCTGGCCATGCTGGTCAGAAAAAGACTCAGCAACTCATCTCCCGATAATACTGGTGGCCTACCATGGGCAAGGATATCCAGGAGATCGTCGCAGCCTGTCCTTCATGTGCCCGTAACAAGACTGATAAACATCTCCCTGGCAGCACATCGCGATGGATTTCATCACGGATCTTCCCATTTCTTCTGGCTGCTCAGTGGTATGGGTTGTGGTGGACCGCTTCTCTAAAATGGCCCACTTCGTTCCGCTGTCTGGTCTCCCGTCTGCTCCAGAACTGGCCGCTCACTTCATTCAGCACATCTTCCGTCTACATGGATTTCCTCTCCACATCGTGTCCGACAGGAGCGTCCAGTTCACCTCTAAGTTCTGGAGAGCACTCTGTAAAATGATAAAAATTGAACTAGATTTTTCTTCTGCATACCATCCCCAGTCCAATGGGCAGGTGGAGAGGATCAATCAAATCCTGGCTGGATACCTGCGTCACTTCATCAACGCTCATCATAACGACTGGGTAGAATTATTGCCCTGGGCGGAATTCTCCTACAACAACCAAGTAAGTGAATCTTCTGGAAAATCTCCCTTTCAGATTGTGTTTGGACTCCAACCCGGAATTCCTCTTCCTATCTCTGGATCGTCTGATGTTCCGGCAGTCGATACCTTGTCTAAAGATTTCTCGAACATTTGGAGAGATACCAGGTCTGCTTTGGAGAAAGCCTCTCAACGTATGAAAAGGCATGCGGACAAAAGACGTTTGGAGGCTCCCATCTTTCGTCCCAGAGACAAGGTATGGCTCTCCTCCAAGTACATCCGTTTGAAGTTACCATTGTACAAATTGGGTCCCCGTTTCATTGGTCCCTTTGAAGTCTTGAGACAAATCAACCCGGTCTCTTACAAACTGAAATTGCCTAATTCTCTACGTGTGCCTAACTCCTTTCATGTTTCCCTCCTCAAACCAGTAGTGTTGAGCTCCTTCTTTAAGGACCCGGGTACCACTCCAGATCCGGTTTCTGAGGATGATGTTTTTGAGGTAAAACATATCTTGGCCTCTAAGAAAGTAAGAGGTAGGATCTATTACCTGGTAGACTGGAAGGGTTTTGGTGCTGAGGAGAGGTCTTGGAAGCCTAAAGAGAACATCCAGGCCCCTCTTCTTCTTAAAAGATTTCACGCAGGCTTGAAAAAGAGGGGGGGTAAAGAGGGGGATACTGTTACACTCGGTCCCCGTGCTGGCTCTGCACTCCGTCCTGGTCACTCACCTCCTGCTCCTCTAGCTGTCCCTCTGCAGCAGTCTGTGCGCAGGCTGAAGTCTCCTGCTCCATCTGCACATCAGCGTCCTGCGTCCTCCTCCAGTTCCTGGCGTGCTGCCAGCAGGCCTCCAGGAGGATTGCTTAGGACGCGAGGCCACGCCCACCGTCTCTCTTAAAGGGGCAGCGCGCATTTTTTGAAATAGTCAATTAACCAATGGCAGCGCACTCAGTACTATATCTGGTCACTCCACCATAAGGGGAGTGCCGGAGCAACGTGTTGTATCATTGCTACATCCGGGTCTGTCCTTGATCTGTCTGCGCTGCGTCTGCAGTCTCTGTGCTTCGCTTATACTATTTGTCTCCACAGATCATTGCTAACCCGTTTCTGGCTACTTGGTCAATCTCGGTTATTACTGGCGCAAGTGTCATCCCGTTCCGCCATCAGCCATCCGTATCCGTGGACTGTGACAAGGTCACTGGAGCCAGCCTGCTACTATCCACTCTGGACCAGGACCTTCCTCATCTCCGTCAAACCCTCCACGGTTTCTGTTATATACCTGTTACCCTTTTGGTCCCTCTGGGACAGCTGCCACGTGTCCGGGGTCTAACTGGAGATAGCACCTGTGTCCTCCGGGTATTCCATTCTGGTCCTGTTCGAGGGACCTTACTACGGGTACCCGGGGCTCATTAGTCACGCCCCCTTTGAAGCCCCCCGGACCGCGGTCTCGAGGTTTCACATTAAAAAATAAAGACGAATGTGAACTTCACCATCTCTGCCTCCGCTTCCATTCGTTACAAATGGTGCTATAACAATGAACAATAATAATAATACCGCTGTGCGACTGCCAAAGAAAGGGAGTCGAATAGATAGTAACTGAAGTTTTCAAAAAACTGCGCAATTATAATATTTCTACTCTGGGAAATAGATGACATTTTAGTGCTGTGTGTGTTAGGGTCTGCAGAACGCACCAAATATAAGATGTGGAGAGGTGCGTTCGCAGCCCGGGGTCCACCGTGCAGGCGGAGCCTGCTGCTAGTAAAATGCCGTAAGAAGCAAACTCTGTTATCCCGCAGAGTCGCCAACATAAACGCCGTAACGCGCTGTGGCAATAAGTGCGAACTCTGCTACTCCACAGAGCCGCTAGAAGGAGAGCCGCAGCGCTATATGGCGATGTGTGCAAACTCACTAAACACAACTGAGTCGCAAAGAAAACACGCTAGGGCGCTGTCTAGCGTTGAAAGCGAACCCTGTTACGTCACAGGGCCGCTGAGAAAAAGTGCTGTGTCCTGTCAGGCTCTCAGGTACACAGTTAAGTGCTAAGCGTACATAAAGCGTGATCATGTGCTAATGTCCTCGCGGGAGTCACCCGCAATCTATGGCGTCTGAACGTCAGACCCTGAATACGGCAATCAAAACTCCTCACCGGTTATGCCGGTAATCTAGGGCATCTAGGACGCCAACCCTGACCAGCTAACACACCAAACTCCTCACCGATTAAGTCGGTATTCTAGTGGCTTATTTCAGCCGGGTCCCTAACCACACACACACATGACCACACTGGCGCATAGCATACAATGGTTGATATTAGCGCATGGCGGCCCAGCCATGCTACCCTTTTATACTAACAGCTACAGGACCTGCCAGAAACAAGGACCAATGAAGCTTGTTCCAGAACAACAGTAGTCACAGGACCTTCCTGGCAGACCAATAGGAGCTGCTGCAGTACCTGAGCATGTGACCCCTGATCTCCAATGAGAGATCTCACTCTGGGCATGCTCAGAAGGGAAAACGCAGGACTTTGTCCCAAAGACGTCTGCTCCAGCACTGGCTATAATAGCAGATCCAGGAAAGGCAACAGCAAGTCACTGCACAGTACTGGAGTGGGCAAGACGCTTGGACCGACGTCTCTGCAGAGCAGGCTCCACTGCGGCCGGAGATGAATGGGAGACCGCAGCAGGGCTGGTTCGAGACTCCCCTTGTGCAGCAGTGGGAACTCGAACCCTAACATTACCCCCCCTTCTTTGGGCCTCGCTGCGCTCAAAGGCAGCGATGAGCTGCGGAGCGTGAACATGCTCGGCAGGCTCCCAGGACCTATCCTCAGGCACATAACCCCTCCAATCCACCAAATAAAATTTTTTGCCTCGTACCACCTTGTACCCAACAATGGCGTTTACCTCATGATCGTCGGTAGATGAACCCGACGTCCCGGCAGATGACTCGGAAAACCGGGAAATGGCCACGGGTTTCAGGAGGGACACGTGAAAGGTGTCAGTGATACCAAGGCGAGGCGGAAGGGCTAGGCGGTAAACCACCGGGTTCACCTGCTCAAGAACTTTAAAGGGGCCCAAAAAGCGAGGTGCCAACTTGGTGGACTCTACACGTAGCCTGATGTTTCGGGCAGAAAGCCACACTAGGTCACCCGGAGCAAATGTAGGAGCGGGGCGCCGATGAGCATCAGCCGAAGACCTCATCCTCTCTTTGGAGGCCTGAATGGCATCCTGTGTGCGGTCCCAAATGTCCCGTGCCTCCACAGCCCAGTCTGCCACCCTGGAATCGGTGGAAGACACGGGCATGGGCACTGGTACCCGCGGATGCTGACCGTAATTCAGGAGGAATGGGGTCTGTCCGGTGGAGTCAGCCACAGCATTATTTAGAGCGAACTCAGCCCACGGTAGCAAGGATGCCCAGTCATCCTGCCTGGCAGAGACAAAATGTCGCAAGTAAGTGACCAAGGTCTGGTTGGCCCTCTCTACCAACCCATTCGTCTCGGGATGGTATGCAGAGGAGAGATTCAACTCAATGCTGAGTAAACGACACAGCTCTCTCCAGAACCGAGACGCAAACTGGGGACCTCGATCACTGACAATTTTGTCTGGCATACCGTGAAGGCGGAAAATATGCCTAATGAATAATGCTGCCAAGTCCCATGCAGACGGTAACCGTGGTAACGGCACTAAGTGCATCATTTTGGAGAAGTGGTCGGTTATCACCCAGATGATGGTGCAGCCCCGAGACTTGGGTAAGCCCACCACAAAATCCATCCCGACCATCTCCCAAGGCCTGTCTGCCACCGGTAAAGGGAAAAGTAACCCAACTGGCCATTGTCGAGGGGACTTATTCTTGGCGCAGGAGACGCACGCCTGAACGTATTCCCTGACGTCACGGGCCATCTGCGGCCACCAGTATGTTCTCGCCAGCAACTCAGAAGTCCTTTTTGTCCCAAAATGTCCACCCACCCTGGACGAATGTGCCCAAAAGAGTACTTCCGGTCGAAAATTGATGGGCACAAAAGTCTTGCCCGGAGGCACAGACTCAAGCGAAACCGGAGCCACCGTTCTTAGGCTTTCTGTGGGGACAATAAGCCGAGGCTCCTCCTCCACCTCCTCAGAGGACACCACGGAGCGGGATAGAGTGTCTGCGCGAATGTTCTTCTCACCGGAGAGGAAATGAAGGGTGAAATGGAACCGGGAGAAAAACAAGGACCATCTGGCCTGACGGGAATTTAGCCGCTGGGCTGTCTGCAAATACACCAAGTTCTTGTGGTCCGTGAATACTTGGAAGGGGAAGCGAGCCCCCTCCAGAAGATGTCTCCACTCGGAGAAGGCCAACTTCATAGCCAGTAACTCCCTGTCCCCGATGGAATAATTCCTCTCTGCTGGTGTAAATGTCTTGGAAAAGAAGAAGCAGGGATGCTTCCGACCCTGGGCATCCTTTTGAAAGAGGACTGCTCCAGCACCAACAGAAGAGGCATCCACCTCTAAGATAAACGGTTTATCGACATCGGGGCGATGTAAGATGGGAGCACTGGCCAAATGCGACTTGATGGAGGAGAACGCCTTGGTGACCTCCTCTGACCACAACTTGGGATTAGCTCCCTTCTTGGTGAGGGCTACCAAGGGAGCTACCAAAGTAGAGAAGTGGGGAATGAATTGGCGATAGTAGTTAATGAACCCCATAAAGCGCTGCACCGCCTTAAGGGAGTGGGGTTCTTGCCAATCCATCACAGCCTGTAGTTTGGTAGGATCCATAGCCAATCCCTGGGTGGAGATGATATAGCCCAGGAAAGGTAGAGACTCCTGCTCAAACATGCACTTCTCCAACTTCGCATATAGGGAATTTGCTCGCAAGAGGTCGAAGACCTTGCAGACATCTCTCCGGTGGGAGGCCATATCTGGAGAAAAGATGAGAATGTCATCCAGATAGACTACCACCGAGGTGGTCAACATATCCCGGAAGATGTCATTCACAAAGTCTTGGAAGACAGCTGGGGCGTTGCAGAGCCCAAATGGCATTACCAGATATTCATAATGCCCATCCCTGGTGTTAAATGCCGTCTTCCATTCGTCGCCCTCACAGATGCGAATCAGGTTATACGCACCCCGCAGGTCTAACTTAGTAAATACCCTTGCTCCCCGAAGCCTGTCAAAGAGCTCAGAGATTAGCGGCAAAGGATATTTATTTTTCACGGTGATAGCGTTGAGACCCCTATAATCAATGCACGGACGTAATTCTCCGTTCTTCTTCTGCACAAAGAAGAACCCCGCTCCCGCTGGTGACACCGACTTCCTAATGAATCCCCTTGCCAAGTTCTCCTGAATATATTGGGACATGGCCTCTGTCTCAGGAAGAGAGAGGGGATAAACCCTTCCTCTAGGAGGCTCAGCTCCAGGCAAGAGGTCGATAGGACAGTCATAGGGGCGATGAGGCGGAAGAGTCTCCGCAGCCTTCTTCGAGAAAACGTCGGCATAAGACCAATAGACCTTGGGAAGAGGAGAGAGGTCTATGGGTATCTCAGTGGTGTTGACCTGCACGCTGTCCCTAATGCATCTGCCTTTACATAAATTACCCCAACCCAGAATTCTCCCTGAAGACCACTCAATATGGGGAGAGTGGTGGCGGAGCCAGGGTAATCCCAACAAAACCTCATCTATACCCTCAGGGAGGATAAAAAATGATATATTCTCCTGATGGGAAGGAGACATAGACAAGGTGAGTGGGACAGACTGATGGGTGATTTGTGAGGGCAGAATTGCTCCGTTCAACACCCGTACCGATACTGGTTCAGCCAGCAACACCAAAGGCATGGTGTGGCGAGAAGCAAAGGAGGATGACATAAAATTCCCCTCTGCCCCAGAATCCACACACAGCTTGACGGGTAGGGTGGTAGAACCGTGGGTAATTATCCCCTTGAGGAGCACTTTAGGGGCAAAACTCATGGCGTCCTGTGACCCTGTTCCTACGGTTCTGGGCGCGACCGTTTATTCAGCCGCTGTGGACATCGGTTGGCAAAATGTCCCTGCTGCTGGCAAATATAACAAATCGGGGATGGACCCGAGATTTAGATCCTGCAGGAGCAACCTCCTGAAGTTTGGGCGCCTGAACGGGCGACTCCAGAGGGGTGGTGAAGGTTGGAGCCAACCGAACCCTCTGCCTACACTGGGCACGTTCCAGCCTCCGCTCGTGGAAACGGAGGTCGACGCCGGTGGAAATAGCGATAAGCTTCTCCAGTGTGGCAGGAATCTCTCTGGTAGCCAAGGCGTCTTTCACATAACCCGCCAGTCCTCTCCAGAACACGGGAATGAGGACTTTATCTGGCCACTCTAATTCCGAGGCCAGAGTCCGAAATTGGACAGCAAACTGGCTGACCAAAGCCGAACCCTGGGTACTTGCCAGCAGTTTGAGCGCCGTATCGTGGGTGATCTGAGGTCCTAGAAAAACCTTTTTCAGAGCCTCCAGAAAACGAGAAGCACTCCGCACCACACGGTCGTCGCGCTCCCACAGCGGCGTTGTCCACTCCAACGCTCTGCCCGACAGAAGAGCTATCACAAAGCCCACTTTTGCCCGATCCGTGGGGAAACGTGCAGCCAGAAGCTCGAGGTGTATGGAGCACTGACTCACGAATCCCCGACATTGCTTGCTGTCACCAGCAAACTTGTCTGGAAGCGGGAGGTGGGACAATGTAGGGACAGAGGTGGCAGAGGACAAACTGGCTGCAGTTACGCTAGCAGCCTGAACAGCGACTGCGGTAACATCCACAGCTGAGGTTGTGCGCTCAAGAGCCGCCAACCTACCCTCCAGCTGCTGAATGTACATCTGTAAACGCTGTTCATCCGCCATTTTACTAGCCAGACCCTGGCGCTAATATTATGTTAGGGTCTGCGGAACGCACCAAATATAGGATGTGGAGAGGTGCGTTCGCAGCCCGGGGTCCACCGTGCAGGCGGAGCCTGCTGCTAGTAAAATGGCGTAAGAAGCAAACTCTGTTATCCCGCAGAGTCGCCAACATAAATGCCGTAACGCGCTGTGGCAATAAGTGCGAATTCTGTTACTCCACAGAGCCGCTAGAAGGAGAGCCGCAGCGCTATATGGCGATGTGTGCGAACTCACTAAACACAACTGAGTCGCAAAGAAAACACGCTAGGACGCTGTCTAGCGTTGAAAGCGAACCCTGTTACGTCACAGGGCCGCTGAGAAAAAGTGCTGTGTCCTGTCAGGCTCTCAGGTACACAGTTAAGTGCTAAGCGTACATAAAGCGTGATCATGTGCTAATGTCCTCGCGGGAGTCACCCGCAATCTATGGCGTCTGAACGCCAGACCCTGAATACGGCAATCAAAACTCCTCACCGGTTATGCCTGTAATCTAGGGCATCTAGGACGCCGACCCTGACCAGCTAACACACCAAACTCCTCACCGATTAAGTCGGTATTCTAGTGGCTTATTTCAGCCGGGTATTTAACCACACACACACACATGACCACACTGGCACATAGCATACAATGGTTGATATTAGCGCATGGCGGCCCAGCCATGCTACCCTTTTATAGCAACAGCTACTGGACCTTCCAGGAACAAGGACCAATGAGAAGCTGTTACAAACAAACGTAGCTACATGACCTTCCTGGCGGACAAATAGGAGCCGCTGCAGCACCTGAGCATGTGACCCCTGACCTCCAATGAGAGATCTCACTCTGGGCATGCTCAGAAGGGAAAACGCAGGACTTTGTCCCAAAGACGTCTGCTCCAGCACTGGCTATAATAGCAGATCCAGGAAAGGCAGCAGCAAGTCACTGCACAGTACTGGAGTGGGCAAGATGCTTGGACTGACGTCTCTGCAGAGCAGGCTCCACTGCGGCCGGAGATGAATGGGAGACCGCAGCGGGGCTGGTTCGAGACTCCCCTTGTGCAGCAGCGGGAACTCGAACCCTAACAGTGTGTCAATAATTTTGAGAAATGTTTGTACTCCAAGTTGGGTCTCCTTTATGTGTGTTACATGTAGCAGTAGGGTCCCAGACTGGTAGGCCTGCAATTACTGTCAGTCAACTACCTGTGTTACTATTCTTAAAATTTTATACCATTTGTGGTATACCAAGGTGATATTTGTGCCACTTGAGTATGGCTGATCAAAAATCACTTTTAAGATGTTGCATGAGGTATCAGGGCTCCCTCAGCACAGCAGGATTACATCGGTCCGTCACCCACCTCCTCTTAAATGAAACTTCAATTCAAAGCTGTAAATGCTGGGCTAGACCCTGATACCTAATGCATGGCCCTTGGCTGACTGCTTGTGTGCCATTATAACAGGTTCTACTGTGGGTCAATTGATCAGTCAACTACCTGTGTTACTATTCTTACATTTTTCTACTAATAGTACTGTATGAAACTCTTGATTGTGCCATCTGAATGTCGCTGGAATAAAAAAAAATTGGAGGTGTTGCATGAGGTGTAGGGTCTCCCAACTAATAAGGCTTACACCACTCCCTTAACCACCAGATCATCAATGAAACTTCAATTCCAAGCTGTAAATGCTGGGCAAGGCACTGTTACCTCATGCATGGCCCATGGCCTGACACCTGCTTTGCCATTTGCAAATTTCTACTGTGGGTCAATCGATGCCACTTTTCATAGTGTTTGCCCCTAATTTTAGCTGTTTGGGAAGCTTTTTGTCTCCTCTTAAGGTGTTGTATACAGTTGTCTAACCGTTCGGTGAACTGTTTTGGTGAACGGTGGTCTGTTAAGTGAATCCGAACCTTGAAAGGTTCACTCATCTCTAGTAAGGACACAAACCCAAACTTATTTCAATTTAATAATGCCTTTAATATGGAATAATAAAAACACAAGATCACTAGAGATGAGCGACACTGAAATACTTGGACGCTCATTACACTAACTGACCAATACCTAATACTCGGATGCTTTTTTCGAGTAACAAGTATAATGGAGGTCTAGGTGGCAGTGAAAACATTGAAATGGATAGAAAAAGTTCTGAATGGAAGGGGAACAGCATGGGGAAGACCCCTGGAAGCATCTCTGGCTCCCTAATTGCTGCTAAGAACAATGGTGTCACACTTTTACTCCTTTTGAAGGACTGACAATAAAACATTCAACATGAACTAGAAATTGGATTTTTCAGATAAAAAATATTAAGAAACATTCTTTTCTGTATAATGACTTGCATAAAAGGCAAAATTTAAAAAGGATTTAAAAAAATTAATAATTTCAGTACACCAAAATTGAAACTTTTTATTTAAAAATTGGAAATTTTAGTGTAATTTATGAAGGAAGCAAGAACTGCCAAAATGTGATGCAAGAAAGACACACATATACCTTCTACTAGACATAAAGGAGGGCCTCATAAACATTATGTTCAAATTGTCATGTAGTGGTAATCCTAGACTCACAAAGGCTATGCACTAAGTGCAAAGCTTGCAAAAAATCACAAGCAGGGTCATCCATACACCCTTCAAGGCATCACCTCTAATACCTCATTCAAATATTGTGAAAAAAAGTATAGTTGTGGTACTCCTACACTCATAAAAGATCGGCACCGTGCAAAACCTGCCAAAAATTACAAGCAGGGTTATTCACACACCCTTGAATGCACCAACTGTAGTACTCCATTCAAATATTCAGAACAAAGTGTTCTTGTGGTACTCCTACACTCATAAAAGTTCTGCACAGTGCAAAGCCTGCAAAAATTACAAGCAGGATCATCCTTACACCCTTTAAAACACCAACTGTAGTGCCCCACTCAAATATTGTGAGCAAAATATAGTTTTGGTACTCCTACAGCCATAAAAGTTCTGCACTGTGCAAACCGTGCCAAAAAATTAGAATCAGAGTAATTCATATACCCTTGAAATCAACAACTGGAGGGCCGCATAAAAATATTAATAAAGTGTAGTTGATTTGCTCCTACATTCATAAAGGCTCTGAACAAAGTTCAAATCCATGAAAAAATGATACGGACCCCCATCTCTTCTGTTGGTTGTACACAATGCCCTTCTCTGAGAGGCCAACTGTCAGTATCTTAAGGCTAGCGTGCCCGCTAGCATGTCTCCAGCCCTGGTCCTGGCTCACCTTCTTCTCTCTTTCGACCAATGTAGGCCTCGCAGTCCGCTCAACAATTACTAGATCCTGGTTTTCCCATCTGCAGTTTGCAAGAACCCCAGCGGTGAAGGCTCTAACCTTGGTTCAGGCCTTGATAGTTCAGGGAAAGAGGCTAACTACAGGCTGCTGCCATCTCCACTGTCACGCCAACTTGATCTGACTATGATATTCCTCCATTCACTCCATCAGGAGTCAGACGGGATTCTGTCATCTTTGTAGCCCACTAAGCATGTTACACTGTATGGATGACTAATTGAATCCAGAAAAAGTGTAAATGCTATTTTGGAGTGATAAATACCACCAAAATTTACCACAAAACACTTATACTCTATTAATGAGTAACTGAATAAATAAAAAATTACCAACACTTTTTTGGAGTGTTAAATACCACCGATATTTAACTGAAAGCATATCATACTCTATGGATGACTAATTGAAAGAAGAAATTTTGTCAATGCATTTTTGAAGTGTTATATACCTCCAAAATGTAACAGAAAGCATGTAATACTCTAGGGATTACTATTTGCATCCAAACAAATTTGTCAAAGATTTTTTGGAGTAATGTATACCACCGAAATGAAACAGAAAGAACCTAATACTCTATGGATGACTAATTGAATCCAGAGAAATTTTTCACTGCTGTTATAGAGTGTTGTATTCCACCAAACTCAACAGAAATCACTTAATACTTTATGGATAACAAATTGATTCCAGAAATTTTTTTCTGTGCTTTTTGGAGTGTTATATACCACCGAAATTTAACACAAAGTATGTAATACTGTATGAATGAGTAAATTAACCCAGACAAATTTTCCAAAATTCAACACAAAGTATGTAATACGGTATGGATGAGTAAATTAACCGAGACAAATTTTTCGAAGCTTTTTTGGACTATTACGTACCTCCGAAATATAACTCCAAAAAAATGTTTCAATGCTTTTTTGGCCTGTTATATACCACCAAACATTTACAGAACACACCCAAAAGTGTATGGATGACTAATTGAATCCAGAAAAAAACTTTTTTGAATAAAATGGTAGTTCTTATAATCCATGCGTCTTATTGCTTACCGGGGTAGTGGCTGCGATGAAGCGGGGTCTCAGTGTCGCTGCTGGAAGATGAAAGTGTGGAGCATTGCTGCAGGCCACAGGCTGGGATGAGGGTGTGCTCCGATGTGCACCACTGTGGGTGTTCGGTGGTGCGGGGGCTCTGCCGACATTTTGTGAAATCTCAGAGCTGAGATCTCATCTCCCGAGATCTTGGTGCTGATATCTCCATCTGCGCATGCCCTAGCAGTCATTTTCCCAGAGTCCACCGCACAGTAAACCATACGGTAGCTCTGGGCTTTCACAAAATGTCGGCAGAGCCCCCGCACCACTGAACACCCACAGCAGCGCACATTGGAACCACCCCTCATCCCAGCTTGTGGCCTGCAGCAACGCTCCGCTCTTGCCTCCTCCAGCAGTAGGATGCTATCATATACATAGTATAATGCCTGCTCCCTGTATAGTACACCCCAGGGAGTATACTGACCCTTTTGTAGTCCCCAAACTGTTTGATGGCTCCAACACTCTAGGATGGCCCTCGCACTGTACAAAGATCCCACATTATCTCCCACATTGTATGATGGCCTTTTCACTCTAATACCCACACTGTATGATTGTCCCCCTAAATAACCTCCATATAGTATAATGCACCATATGGCCCTCAACGCATTTTGAGATAATCATGCCTCTTCATCAGGACAAACCACTATGATAGTGTACAACCTGTAAAATGCAGGAATAAATAGACAATGCAATTCCAAAAAAGAGGGGCGAAAAATGGTACCTCTGTGGTTGATATGACCATTACATCACGTATCTTGTTGGCATAATATCATGGTAACACAATTGACAAAATTGGAAATTAAATAGAAAAATAAATTTGAATATAAATGATATGTGTGAAGAATAAGAATATTAGTGTACAGGGATAAAACAAGCAGAAATAATGGTGGATAGGTAATTTGTCAAAAATAACAAAGAAGAGAAAGGTTTGAATCAACTGTTGCGATTATTGTGCTGGGAATGGCTTTAATGTTATGAGCATAAAAAAGGAGAGCAAAATAGCAAAAAAGAGGGGGAAGAAGATAAAAAAGAAAAAGGAAAATTTTAATTAGAAAAGCTAAAATGTAGTATGTCATGAAGAAAAATGTTTCCTTTCATTGAAAAAAAACAGTACTATTGTGAAACTTAAGCATTGTGGAGTGGTGAAGGAAAATATGTTTGCATTTGTTGAAAAAAAAAATTGTATTGATGTGAAGACTTAGAAGTTAGAACATGTGGAATGGTGAAAGAAAAGATGCTAGTTTTGTGAAAAAGACTATATGCACTCTGATAGCTGTATTAGTACGGAGTCTATGAGGAGAGAATGAAATATAAGATTTTTGTAAACTACATGTCCCGTGGAATGCAAAAAAAATCTTTAGTTATTGTATGTAATCAAAATTATACAAAGAAAAAAAATAGCTAAAAACTATATCTCAAAAGCACGCATACAAAAAAAAATTATGGGTCTCAGAAAGGGTGATAAACCATTCTTTTTTAAAGTTCGATTTTTTTAACAGCAGAGAAATTAAAACAAATCCTTAAATTATGAGATGTTTCTTTATACGCATTTCATATTGTCTAGGAGGCATGTAGTTCTACTATTTACACCTTGTCATTTAAACAGATTGGAAAGTTTACAGTGCAAACACAGCTGAGACACTAATATGTATTATATATCTTATCAACATGTATAAACTGACACATAAGGTCTCTGTACAGGACACTCCTTTCAGATTTATCCTGATTGTAACAATAGGTTCAACTGGCTGGAGACGCTGCTATTGTTCTCTGGGCTTGGTGCTAGGGTCATGTGACCTTTTTTGCAGTCAGGATGTACTGATCCTCATTGCTTTGCGATCCTTGACGGCTGTGGGCTTATCATTGACGACCTTTTGCAATATTTTATTTTTACAGTAGGACCAAAGTCATTCATTTTTTTCTATACTGTCTTAGTATAATTTTTTTTTACAACCTAAAATAAAACAAAGTATAACCACTCATATAATATATATATATATATATATATATATATATATATATATTTTATTGAAGAAACACATAAATGTCCAATAGTATAATAGTATAAAAATACATAAAATCATCGGAGAGCTAATCAGATGCGAGGGCACTCCATGAAGTAGGTCAAAAGCAAATGATCTTATGGTAAATATAATAAAACAAATAACTATAATTACAAAATGGGTAAATGTATTGTGCAGCATGGTGGCTAAGCGGTTAGCACTGTAGCTTTTCAGTGCTGGTGTCCTGGGTTCAAATCCAAGAACAACAACTGCAAGGAGTTTGTATGTTCTCCTTATGTTTGCCTGGGTTTCCTTCCACACTCCAAAGACATACTGATAGGGAATGTAGATTGTGAGCCCTAATGGAGACATTGATGAGAATGTCTGTAAAGCACTGTAGAATTAATGGTAAAATAAATAAAATGTATAGTGTTAAATATAAAATGTATAGTGTTAAAGTAGAAAAGCAGTCGCACTCAAGAGCAAAATATTGGGCTAATGAAGTTTCTTTTTATTTATTTATAATAAAAAGAAACTTCATTAATCATTAGCCCAATATTTTGCTCTTGAGTGCGACTGCTTTTCTACTTTGTTTAGTGGGCTTGTTTCCCAGTTCAGTCTGCACCTATCTAATTTATTGAGTGCGCGTCATTCTCCTCTCTCTATAGTGTTAAAGAAACTCCAACTCCTTATCCTGGTATGATTGGCCCACCCCCATCCTGGTTTGCATGGCCCCATCAGAAACAATTAAAAAACAAACCATTACACTTATTTTCCCGGCATTCCGTCGCAGCATCCTGCTCTGATGCCAGCAGCTGCTTAATGCTTGTAAGCAGCACATGGCAGGGACATCATGCACTGCTTGCAAGCCAAAAGGCATCTGCTGGAATACTCAATGCTCTGCACGCCGGGACTGTGTGCGCAGAGAGCAGTGAGGAATCATTGCTCTCTAGTGAGCACTGTGTCAGCAGGAGATTTCCTGCTGCTGCCAGCGGTCACGTGTGCCGCTACTGAAGTGAAATGAATATTCACCCCATTCCATGAATATTCGCTTCTCTTAAGTATCGGCACATACTAGGATAAGGATGGGATCATGCATACCAGGACCGGATGGGGCCAATCATACCAGGTTAAGGATAGGGCACTGCATACCAGGATAGGGATGAGGGCGATAATTCCTGTCATGATAGGGATGAGGGTGATCCATCCTGCCTGGATAGGGATGATGGGGACCATTCCAACCAGGATAAGGATGAGGGGGGCCATTCCTACTAGGATAAGGATAAGGGGGCATGCATACCAGGCTAGAGATGAGGAGGCATGAATACCAGGATAGGGATTAGGGCCATGCAAACCAGGATGGAGATAACGGGGCTATGCACACCAGGATAGGGATGAGGGAGCCATGCATACCAGGATAGGAATGAGGGGGCCATGCATACCAGTGTATGGATGAGGGGAGCCATGCATACCAGGGTATGGATGAGGGGAGCCATGCATACCAGGGTATGGATGAGGGGAGCCATGCATACCAGGGTATGGATGAGGGGAGCCATGCATATCAGGGTATGGATGAATGGAACCATGCATACCAGGGTATGGATGAGGGGAGCCATGCATACCAGGGTATGGATGAGAGGAGCCATGCATACCAGGGTATGGATCAGGGGCCATGCATACCAAGGTAGGGATGAGGGGGGCCATGCGTACGCCTGGAAGAAGAGCATTCGAAACGTGCGTTGGGGTGGGTGACACAGCGCTTCTCTGCTAACCACTAAGGTAACAATATATCAGCATTTTCTCTTGTAACCATTCACCTCGGTTATAGACCACCAGTTAGGTATTTCTTTGATGCACTGTGAGCACTTTTATAATTATTGATACAATGTCATTTTCTTGTGGCATCTTTATGAGTGAGGATTTTTGGGGTAGGGGATATGGCGCTTGCCTATTAATCACTAAAGTAATAATATAGTAGCAGTTTACATTTATCTACCTCTGCTACACTCTTTGATGCACTGTGAGCACTTTAGCGACTATAATATATGTATACTCATGAAACATCTGTTAGTATGTAATTCTTTGGTGGTATTTCTATGAGTGAGGATTGTGATCAGCGTTGAATAGCTTGAGTTAGTTATCCTTGTATCTGCTGTACGGATATTTTAGTCGAAAATACAACATGTGATTTTCACTGTGTTGATTATGCAAATTTATTCTGATATGTGTTTTTGACAAATCCAACACATTAATTTGTTATACAAGGATTACTCACTCAATGTATGTATTTTTGTAGCAGATTTGCCATGTCACTGTGGATATGAGGCATCCCTTTTATAAATTGTGTTGTGTATGTTTCTAAATGAAATTGTTTTTTAATACACTCTAGTGCCTTTTGTTATCTATAAAGGGCAGTGTGATGATTTTTTAATTGTCTGGACACTTTTCTCTTTGAAATAATATGTAATAAAGTTTTGTATTTTTATTCATACAGCTTTATGGATCATTTCTATTTTTTTATGATACAATTTTTGGTTTTCGCTACTTCAGTGTTTTTAGATATTAAAGTGAAGTACAATCATCAGCATTTCATGTTTTTAATCTTTTATTGACAAATATATTAATTTATGCATAGACTATATTTACAGAGTATTTTTTTAATACTTTTGGAATTCGCCCTGGCAGCTGAATATTAGCTTCTGGGCAAAATCCTGACTGATGGCAACCCATTCTTGATTAATCGGTACTTGGAGTTCATTTCTATGTTTTTTTGTGAAGCCACTGTTTGAGGATAAACCACAGATTCTCCATCGAATTAAGATCAGGGTAGTTTCCTGGCCATGGACCCAAAATGTCAACGTTTTATTCACCACTTACTATACTTATCACTTTTGCCATGTGACATGTTCTCCATCATGTTGGAATTAGCATTGTCCATCCCCATATTTCTCCTGGATCATTGGGAGAAGTTGCTCTTGGAGGATGTTTATATTCCGTTCTTTATTTGTGGCAATGTTCTTAGGCAAAATTGTGAGTGAGCTCCTCCATGGATGAGAAGCAACTCAACACATGATCCCACCCCGCAGTGTGCATACATGATAAGACACTGCCGGGATGGATCAGAGGAAAGCCAACGACGCAGGCGCTATAGTCTTCAGACAGTTCCCGGGCAGCGCGCACTGTGCATGCCCGGGGACTGATACAAGAGCGCAGGCGCCGCACATAAACGAAAGGAAAAAAAAAAAGCCTGGAGGAGGCGCGGAATCAATGAAGGGGCTTGACGGACGGCTGGGGGGAGGATAAGTCACGGGAAGAGGTCATGCCTCTTATTCACATTTCAGGTATGGGGACCTATTTTTAAAACTGAATATTTCACGGTTGCAGGGGTACAGAAGTAAAAGAGCCACCTTCACAGACTGCTGCATTAGTGGCTCTTTTAGTGAAGGTGGCTCTTTTACTTCAAAACGGCCGGGGGGTGACAAGTTCCCTTTAAAGAGAACATGCATGTTTTTTTTTTACATATGGAAGTACTATTTCACTTTATTGACACTTTCACCCCAATAAAAATGATACCTTTATTGTAGATATCTAATGTGGAAGTCTTGAGAAATCTATTTCCGAAGACATTTACAAATCAGTCTGGAAGAGTATTGGAAGAGTCTCAAAGTTGGTTTGCTTCTTTAAATTGCATTGACCAGCCCCCAGTGCACTTCCAGACTCATTTGCATATGATTTTTACATTAGATTACTAGCACATCAGAACTTTAAAAAAGAGGTATAGAAAGTATTGTTTTTTTTAATGAGGCACAAGCGCCTATACTGTTATATCACTACTTCCGTATGAAAAAATTGTGCTAACTGGTTCCTTTGAAGGGCTGGCAAGGCATTATATATATTGGCACACCAATACTCCACCAGCGTCATTGACTATCAGTAGACATAATCCCTGGATGGGAAGTTTACAATGGGATGGACTCAAAGCTGACCAACACAGGGTCCTAAGCTGAAATTAAGGGAAATGTAGTGGTGCAGAGTATTGCACACCTGCAGATGTAGGAAATTACCGATTGGAAGCTTAATTAAGGAGAGGAAAGGGAAGTAGGGAAGAATGTGGAGTAACTACATGTAGTACCGGAGTGACCTTCAGAATAGGGCTGTACATCAATGCTTGAGTGTGGCCACCATGAGGCTGGTGAATGTGCTGGAGTCAGAAACTGTGGCAGCCAGAATGGTGTCGTGCCCCAATACTTGAGTCCTGCCACCATGAAACTGGTAAATGTGCAGGAGTCAGAAACTGTGTGAACCAGAATGGTGCCGTGCATCAATGCTTGAGGACCGCCACCATGAGACTGATGAATGTGCTGAAGTCAGATACTGTGGGAGCCAGAATGGTGCCATGCATCAATGCTTGAGGGTGGCTGCCACGAAACTGGTGAATGTGCTGGAGTCTGAAACTGTGGGAGCCAAAATGGTGCCATGCATTAATGCTTGAGCGCAACAGTCATGAGACTGGTGAATGTGCTGATTTCAGAAACTGTGAGAGCCAGAACGGTGCCATGCATCAATACTTGAGTGTGGCTGCCACAAGACTGGTGAATGTGCTGGAGTCAGAAACTGTGGGAGGCAGGATGGTGCAGTAATGCAAAGTTAGAGTATTGCCTAGTCAGCATGGACTGGGAATGTACCAGCTCAGAGTTGTTGTGTTTCATGAACAGAGACAAACTGGCAGCTCTAAAACCTACTGTGGGGTCTATGTATCATAGTTTAGAGGATCGGCGGGGCAAAGATGGAAAAAATGTTTATTGAAAAATAAGTATGAGTATAAGTTAGTAATTTCAACTCCTGAAAACCAAGTGGAAGTTCCAGTGTGGCACTCTGTTCTGCAAATTAAGCATCATATGATAAAGGGGTTGTCCAGGACTTTTACATTGATGGCCTATACTTATGATAGATCATCAATGCATGATCGGTGGAGGAGCAACACATGGCACCCTCCACTAATCAGCTATTCCCGGCGGCCAGAACTATTCAGTTTCATAGCTGCACAGCACAGCTCAATTAACTATACAGTGGCTGTGTCTGGGTACTGCACATCAAATAAATAGGGGAAGGATATGCAGCACCCAGCTGTGGCCACTATTTTATCAAGGAGAGGAGCTTTGCAATGTAGTCCCATAACTCGTAACTGAGCAGTTATGGATGCCATCCAACACCATGAACAGCTGATTGACAGGGTGCTGGGTGTCGCACCCATATCTGACATTAACAACCTGTCTTAAGGATAGGCCAACAATGTTAAAGCTTCTTTAAGCTAACATATGTCATGTTACTAGATAAATTGAGTGTAAAAGAGAGTACCCTTTTCTAACCAGGCTTGAACTGTGACTGTGTTATTTACACTGTGGCCTGAAAATGGATATTCATGTGCTGCAGAAAAAAAATATGCAACATGCTAATCACCAAGGGTAATCAGAATTTTGCGAGAATTTTACAGAATTTTACAGAATTTTACTCATATAAAATAGTAGTCGCACAGCACAGGAGAGGAAATAGATAAAAGTAGGCCCTTGTACAAAAAAACATATATGGACTCTTTGCAGCCCAATAGCGCATCATAATGTGCAGTTTCACCTCCTTTGGGAGTTGAAATAGGCCCCATTACCTCTTGGGCCGCTGAGCGGCAGGTTACACCAATAGTATGCCCACCCCTGGAACATGGGTATTATGGAGGTGCAGGGCATGCCCAGGAGCTTAGTATTTGTGGGGCAAGCTGTGGTAGGCAGTAGCTTTTGAGAGATAGTAGCAAGACACTTGGTCAATCAGTGACTCAATGTATACTTAAGCTTAACTTGGTCTGGTAGAACTTCTGGTCTAATGGAGGTGAGGTCTCTGACAATAGTTTAAGATATGTTCGGGATCTGTTTTTTGAAAAATTAAGTTATTCTGTTCATTTGCAGCTGCATTGTTCAATACCATAAGAGGGTATGTCCTCTTACAAGCTGGTACTGTAACACTCACTGTGGCACGTGATCAGGAACATCTTGGAAATACTCTAGAAATCAGTGACAGATTCACTTTAATCCATCTAGGTGTGCATGTGAGAAAGAATTGTAAAAGCTTAACAGCACTGACACAATAAATGACAATGGTTGAGTTTGTTCCTTACAGGTCACACATCACTGATTTGGCACTGGATGCTGTAAACAAAACTAATAGTATGAAGGGGAATAAACAAAAAATGGCAATATTTTAAAAAAAAATCTTGTGTATGACTATAGTTTCCTATTGTATTTTAAGAAAGTTTTATATAGAAAATTAAAAGAATGTCCTTGTAAATGACATTAAATTTATACTGTCGGTATTAAAAGATTTGAAAAACAATATTCAAGATGCTTGTTTCTGATTAAACTTACGCTCAACCGCAAAGGCTCATCAAGGCGCAGGGAAAAAGTGGACAACTAAAACCAAAGTTAAGTTATAAACTTGGACTGGCTCCATGGCTCACAGAGGATCCACCCACCAATTGCAATCATAAAAGGCTGCTCCAAAGTAAAACTTTGTTCTTCCTCAGCAGTCCAGCTGGGGGTAAGGAGACCACAATAGACAGGATGGAACTGACCAAGTCAATGTGGATTGTTCTCAACATAGCTGCTTTTTTCAATGTTGGTAAGTAACATTAGTTGTCTCATATATTCTGTCCTTACATTTCATTGCCTGAAATTCATTTTATATGCATTTCCTCCACAGACTTAATACCTGTTCAGCAATGTCTATGCCACTGTTCACATTAGTGTGACGGCTTCATAACACAAAAATTTAATGAATCTTCATAGATAACATTTAACCTCTTCTTGCAAATGGACTAAAACATATGTTCATTTTTGAGATGCATTCCTGGACATATAGTTAGGTCTAGTGGATGGCAGAAGACCAGGAGCTGAGCTAGATCAGCCTTGGCCGATTCTGATACAACTAGGAGTATCAAAAAGTTCAATCTTAGATACCACAGTTTATTTAGACTATGACATTTACAGGTGCTTCTCACAAAATTAGAATATCATCAAAAATTT
This sequence comes from Oophaga sylvatica, assembly GCA_033576555.1. Taxonomy (NCBI): domain Eukaryota; kingdom Metazoa; phylum Chordata; class Amphibia; order Anura; family Dendrobatidae; genus Oophaga; species Oophaga sylvatica. The sequence goes on along the minus strand of JARQOD010000010.1, from coordinate 83,028,942 downwards.
TATTTATTTCAGTTCTTCAATACAAAAAGTGAAACTCATATATTATATAGAGTCATTACAAACAGAGTGATCTATTTCACGTGTTTATTTCGGTTAATGTTGATGATTATGGCTTACAGCCAATGAAAACCCGAAAGTCATTATCTCAGTAAATTAGAATAATTAACAAAAAACACCTACAAAGGCTTCCTAAGCGTTTAAAAAGGTCCCTTAGTCTGTTTCAGTAGGCTCCACAATCACGGGGAAGACTGCTGATTTGACAGATGTCCAGAAGGCAGTCATTGACACACTCCACAAGGAAAGTAAATTTTGCATTTCATTTGGAAATCAAGGTCCTAGAGTCTGAAGGAAGAGTGGAGAAGCCACAGTCCAAGTTGCTTACAATCAGTGATGATTTGGGGAGCCATGTCATTTTCTGGAGTAGGTTCACTGTGTTTTATTAAGACCAAAGTCAGCGCAGCCGTCTACCAGGACATGTTAGAGCACTTCATGCTTCCCTCTGCCGACAAGCTTTTTGGAGATGGAAATGTTATTCTCCAGCAGGACTTGGCACCTGTCCACACTGCCAAAAGTACCAATACCTGGTTTAAAAACAACAGAATCACTGTGCTTGATTGGCAGCAAACTCACCTGACCTTAACCCCATAGAGAAGGAAGATGAGAGACACCAGACCCAACAATGCAGATGAGCTGAAGGCTGCTATCAAAGCAACCTGGGCTTCCATAACACCTCAGCAGTGCCACAGGCTGATTGCCTCCATGCCACGCCGCATTGATGCAGTAATTGATGCAAAAGGAGCCCGGACCAAGTATTGAGTGCATAACTGAACGTACATTTCAGTAGGCCAACATTTTGGATTTTAAAATCATTTTTCAAGCTGATGTTATAAAGTATTCTAATTTACTGAGATAATGACTTTTGGGTTTTCATTGGCTGTAAGCCATAATCATCATTAACAGAAATAAACTCTTGAAATAGATCACTCTGTAATGACTCTATGTAATATAGGAGTTTCACTTTTTGTATTGAAGAACTGAAATAAATTAACTTTTTGATGATATTCTAATTTTGTGAGAAGCACTTGTACGTGGTTATACAAATAGAATTGGTTCCTTCTGTCAACCTCCTGGTAACCTGTCACATAATCACATTGTGCTAATAGGTTGTAGGGTAATAATAAAGTCCCATGGGCTACCATAGCTTTATGCCTCGCAGGATGGGTCTTGTTAGATTATTATTAACAGTCAAAAATGTTTCAGTATAACTTAGGTCTAAGGGGTAAGGTCTCTCCTTGTGGAGAGTGACATACCAGCTCTGTCGTGTCAAGGTAAGGAGGCTTATTCACCGTGCAATGCTCCTCTGGGAAATTTAATATGCTTAGGGATCAAATGATCTATTGTGAATTTGTCTTACAGGGCAGATTGAATCTTTCTTTAGAATTGTTAATTGAGAGGTTTTTCAGGGTTAAATGCATTCAGGCTTATGTTTTATAGACTATTAAAATGCTCATATTTCATTCACTAAAGGTCACCTTGGTCACTTTTCAATAGCTTACAGTGGTCAATAAGAAAGTATCATTACCATTCCGTTCTTCCATCCATATGAACAGGCAATGTAGTCAGCATCAGCTCAAAGGGTCCTGCATTTTTTATGTGATATGTTTGCTTTCTATTAATCATTATTATTTTTATTAGTATTAGAAATACTGGTCACTTGGAGTGGTGGTAACGAAGGTTAGGTAGAATTTGCTAGTATTGTAAATGAGAGACTACACAGATATTCTATTTGTACATTACATCATCTTAGGGACCTAACCGGTAAAGTCTCTCCTTGTCACGAGTAACATGTGAAGCATATTTAATGTCCCAGAGAAGTATGCATGGTGAATAAGTCTGCAAACTCTGACATGCCAGGCCTTGCTTGTCAGTCTCCACAAGGATAAATGTTACCCCTTAGATCCCAGTCTTAAGCCTCTCTTCTAGCCAAATGAGATCTCATACTTTACACCGATGAGGGGCAACACCCCAAAACACTGTCTGCAAATTGAGATTCAGGTTTGGCTCTTATTCTAAGTCATATGGCAAGGCTCGTTAAAAGGTCGATATTGACTTTTACGACTCCTACATCTAATAGGTGGCAATAGAGTGCTAGTCCTCTTCTTCTCTGAAGAGGCAGTTTGCATACCTCTTGGCACTATTCACATGTCAGTATTTTATATCAGTGTTTGCATGCCAAAATCAGGAGAAAAACTTATATTTGAAATATTAAAAAACTAATTGAAAGATTAATACCTGTTCCGAGTTTTGGAGCCACTTCTGGTTTTGGCATACAAATACTGGTGTGTGAATAAGGCATTAAAATTTCCTCACACATATAATATCAATGCAAGTTTTAGAGAAAAAAATTGTGATCTCTACCCACAGATAATAGTGGAATCAATAATAGGTAAAGTTACTAATACGACACAAAAAAATGGTTAGCATTAAAACAAAAAGTGGCCCTAACAAATGACAAATGCAGAATTATTTGTATTATTAAATTTAAAGAGGACCTGTCACCAAGTAAAAAGGGGCCAGTTTTGCTCAGATTTTATGCCTGCTGCTTCCTTGAATATTTATTTTTTTTTAAAAAAAATATGCCAAATGGTTCCCGAGATAGGTCTTTTCATTTAGTGCTACTTTATATGGTCTTTTTACCAAAAGAGTGTAGCTCAAAGGGTTATAAAGCAGAGAAACCTAAAGATATGCCCCCATATAAGCATGCGAGCCACACTCCCCTAGTAAAGACCATAAAAATTAGCACTAAATAAAAAAGCCCATCTAATAATAATAATAATAATAATCTTTATTTATATAGCGCCACATATTCCGCAGCGATTTACAGTTTAACAGTTTCAAAACACAAGTCATAAGTAACAACGTTAACAATACAATAATTAAAGCAAAATAAGCCGCCCCTGCTCGTGAGAGCTTACAATCTACAATGAGGTGGGGGAGATACAAAGTACAGGTGTGTATATACAATGGTGCATTTACAATGATGGTCCAGCCATCTTGAGGGACTGAGGGATGGATGGAGATAGTGAATGGGCTACACACACACACTTACACATAGAATGACTTTGATTAGTGAATGTGATAGGCCGCTCTGAACAGATGTGTTTTGAGGGAGCGCCTGAAACCATGCAAATTGTGGATAGTCCTAATTTCTTGGGGTAGAGCATTCCAGAGGATTGGCGCAGCGCGGGAGAAGTCTTTGAGTCGGGAGTGGGAGGTACGGATTAGTGCAGAGGTTAGTCGAAAGTCGTTTGCAGAGCGCAGCAGTCGGTTAGGCCGATAGATAAAATGAGGGAGGAGATGTTCCATATCTCTGGAACCATATGGTGGATTTAGAAAAAAAAACAAAAAAAACTGAATGTTCAGGGGATCAGTGGGAATAAAATAAGAGCAAAAATTGAAACGTTTTCCGTGTTGACAGGTCCTCGTTAAAACCCCTTTGTCAAGAGTTGAATACTAATATATAACTGTTCAGTATCAGTCCAGTTGTTTATGGTTTTCTTCATGGGCAACTTATCCAAAAATCAGACAGCCAACATTTTTAAAGGACTTATTGATAAATAATTAGTTATAAAGATTATCAGTGATATTTGTCTGCAGCTCAGAATGAATAATGATATTATTGATATGGTGACATTAATAGCATTTAGGGATTGTGCGCACAACGGTTTTGATGAAAAGCTCTTGTCCCCACGTTATTGTAAAGGGCTATGCACATGTCCAATCTTTTCCTCGGAATGAGTGGTCAAGAAAAAAAAAATCGCAGCATTCACGATTTTCCTTTGTGAATTGGATGGCAATTGCCCACTCAAGTGTATCGGTTTGTGAAAAAAATTGAACCCCACTTGGAAGACTTCCAAGTGCGTTCCAATTTTCTCAGACTGACATAATGGAGAAGGTGAAGAAACTTTTTTTTATCTCTCCATCTCTGATCAGAGTCTGGTTAGAATTATGGGATCAATTTTCTTGGATGAAGAGGAAACAATCTTGTGACCCCAGCCTTACTGATAGCTGTAAAATCATGATAACTGCAAATTGCAGCTGCATCAATAATTTTTTCTTTAACTGTGGACGAGTTCCCTATTTTTACAGACTGGACAGGAATATACGGACGGTTGGCTATCCTAGTGGTAGTTATATAAATATAATATATGAATTTCTTCCCTGTAGGCTGCCATATTGGAGACACATGCTTTATGATAATTGCAGAGAATAGAAGTAAATGGACAAAAACATGTCCATAGACCAGTGCAGTCTCCATGAAGGGATTGAGTACGGCCCTTTCCCAAAAACCAACGAATTACAAGATTAACGAATCTCAGGGCTTTAAAACCAAAAACTGTTTTACCGTTAACTGATTTTGTGTTGCTAACCCCTTCACGAGCTTGCGATTTTTCTTTTTTTTCCTCTGTTTTTCCTCTCTTTCTTCCAAGAGCCATAACTTTTTATTTTTAATTTTGTTTTTATATATTTTATCAATATAACAGTATGAGGGATTGTTTTTTGTGGGACATGTTGTACTTTTGAATGACATCATTAATTTTATCATGTGATGGAAAAAAATTACAAGAATGCTAAAATGACAAAAAAATTTGCAATTTCACAATTTTTACTTTTTTATTTTTTTATTTACCATGTTCATTAGATGGTAAAACTGACCTGGCAATAGGATTCTCCATGTCAGTATTCTTGCGCAGATGCAAATCATGTATAGCTTTTTTTTTTGGTATTTAAGTAGTGAAAACAAGTTCGGAAATTTGTAAAAAAATTTATTTTTGCTTGTGTCGTCATTTTCCGAGACCTGTAACATTTTCATTTTTCAGGATCTGGGGCCATGTGATGGCTTAGTTTTTGTGTCCTGAACAGATGTTTTTATTGATACCATTTTGGGTTAGATACAATCTTTTGATTGCCTCTAATTGCATTTTATTGTAATGCTGTGGCGGCTAAAATAGCACAATTCTGGTGTTTTTTTTTTTTTCTCTCATTGCGACGTTTACCGATCAGATTAATTTATTTTATATTTTGATAGATCACACTTTAAGAATGCAGTGATACCAAATATGTTTATTTTTCATTTTTTTAAGCTTTATTTTTAATAGGGAAAAATGAAGGTGATTTGAACTTGTGTTTTTTTATATTTTTAAATTTTTTTTGCTCTTTTTACTGTATATAGTAGTCCCCTTAGAGGGCTTAAAGCTGATTGCTGGTGCTATACAGTACAGACCAAAAGTTTGGACACACCTTCTCATTCAGATTTTTCTGTATTTTCATGACTATGAAAATTGTAGAATCACACTGAAGGCATCAAAACTATGAATTAACACGTGGAATTATATACTTAACAAAAAAGTGTGAAACAACTGAAAATATGTCTTATATTCTAGGTTCTTCAAAGTAGCCACCTTTTGCTTTGATTACTGCTTTGCACGCAGAAAAGGTGAACGGATGGACTCTACATGCCTGGTTCCCACCGTGAAGCATGGAGGAGGTGGTGTGATGGTGTTGGGGTGCTTTGCTGGTGACACTGTTGGGGATTTATTCAAAATTGAAGCGGTGAGCGGTCAGCTCACCCCAAACCATCTCGATTGGGTTCAGGTCTGGTGACTGTGGAGGCCAGGTCATCTGGCGTAGCACCCCAACACTCTCCTTCTTGGTCAAATAGCCCTTACACAGTCTGGAGGTGTGTTTGGGGTCATTGTCCTCTTGAAAAAAAATGATGGTCCAACTAAACGCAAACCGGATGGAAGAGCATGCTGCTGCAAGATGCTGTGGTAGCCATGCTGGTTCAGTATGCCTTCAATTATGAATAAATCCCAACAGTGTCACCAGCAAAGCACCCCCACACCATCACACCTCCTCCTCCATGCTTCACGGTGGGAACCAGGCATGTAGAATCCATCCGTTCACCTTTTCTGCGTGCAAAGCAGTAATCAAAGTAAAAGGTGGCTACTTTGAAGAACCTAGAATATAAGACATATTTTCAGTTGTTTCACACTTTTTTGTAAAGTGTAATGTATAATTCCACATGTGTTAATTCATAGTTTTGATGCCTTCAGTGTGATTCTACAATTTTCATAGTCATGAAAATACAGAAAAATCTTTGAATGAGAAGGTGTGTCCAAACTTTTGGTCTGTACTGTACCTAGTAGTGCATAAATGCTGCTACATATTGCTGAAATCACAATCTGCTATAAATGCTGGCCACAGGCTGGCTTTCACAGGAATATTGTGATGACAGGCACGGGGTCATCAGCAGATCTACGGCTGTCATGGGAACCCATCAGCGCCCCCCGATCATGTCATGGAAGTGCCAATGAAAAGTGGAGTGATGTGTGCCCCTGCTGGTGCGTGGTAAATGCCACCATCAGAGATTGATAGCGGTATTTAACAGGTTAACAGCCACTTCGCACGCAACTGTTAGAGGCACATAATGGATTATTAAATCAGCCATATGTGCGACGAAAGTTCCAAGGGAGAAATACGACTTTTGACGTACAAGTACATCATACATTGTGAAGGGGTTAAACAACTGCCGATCAGTAGATATTTACTGATTAATGGTTGTTTATAAGCCTGTATTGACTGCTAATCGATCACTCTGCATATAGGATGTCATTTTTCATTTTTTTTCTATGGCATGGGTCCTGTTAGCATAGAACCTTGTGCTAATGAGAACGATGATCTTTTGGGCAAGCCAAAAGATCATTTCACCTCATGAACCATTATTTTGTTTGCTAATTGGGTAATTGTCAGCCTGTTTTGACTTCACGGTTTTCATGAAACTAGGCCACGTTCACACGTTCAGTATTTGGTCAGTATTTTCCATCAGTATTTGTAAGCCAAAGCCAGGAGTGGAACAATCAGAGGAAAAGTATAATAGAAACATGTCACCAATCTGTATTTATCACCCACTCCTGGTCTTGGCTTACAAATACTAATGTAAAATACTGACCAAATACTGAACGTGTGAACGTGGCCAAGAGCACACTGTCACTCCATTAGCTTCCACAACATGATCCTGGAAGCTCCGGGGCTGCTATAGATCAAAGGATATTAGATCCGGCCTGTGGATTTAGATCCGGTCAGTGAATCCGTCCAGCAGCCGAATCTGAAAGCAGTAAGTCTATAAACCACTGACAGGCGGAGATAATGCATTGCACTCTGTAAGTAATGAAGTATATTATCTACATGATTAAAGGATCTCATGTGAGTGGACCTTGTGGGTCTACTAAATCTTGGGAGAAAAAGTGTTCAGTTTTACAAAAAATGAAAAATAATCAATCTTAGCTTTTCCAATAACAAAAGTGGTTTAATCTAATAATAAAAGTACA